>JAZKLR010000700.1:0-600000 GCA_037103525.1 Ganaspis brasiliensis
TAGAATGATAAACTAAGAAGCAATAATAGATCATAGGATTATAAAAATATATATGTATAACAATTGATGTTGCATTGCAGCCTTATTTATGTAACATGGCTGTAGATTGATAGAGAGAGCATTGAGACAACATAACTGAATTATTGTTAGAATATAACTCCATCATTTCTGCAAGGTACATCATTGATACATTGATGCATAATTGATAAACTATTGATGCAACATTATTGAGTTATTGCGACAACATTACTCTATCATTTCTGCAAAATACATTATTGGTACATTGAAACATAATTGACAGAGCATTGAAACAACATTACTGAATTATTGTTACAATGTTACTGCATCATTTCTCAAGATACATTATTGATACATTGATACACAATTGACAAAATATTAATGGAACATGACTGAATCACTGCTGCAATATTACTGCATCATTTCTGCAACATCAGTACATTAATACTGCATCCTTCTTAGCACATTGCTGAATAATTTATGTGTCATATCTGCATCACTCCTACAACATTACACTCTACTCTAGTAGTCTCATTTTCAAACAAACTTATGACTCGACAGTAATTACATTTTAAAGAACACAATTCTTCAATGAAAGTGTTTCCTGCTGTTTTGACTAGATATAGGAGTCAGTACTAAAAGTTAACACTTTGAGACTATTTTGGCTTGGTACATATCAAGTTACATTTTCTGAACTTGAGCTGCATCTACTCAAAATGGATGATGATACAGAGTTGGTAGAAATACCAAGTGATTGCGAATCAGAGGATGACCTTTGCGATGATGTCAATGATGCAGATGAAGATACTCATTCTGAAAATTCCACAAAATATCAATACAATGACGATCATCTTGTGGAAGTTTTAAGCAGTGAGCAAGATGATTATGATGATTTACCTTACAATCAGCGTTTATCCGACTTGGATCAGATTTGGGAACAATGCAGTAGAAAAAAAGCTGACATTGAATTCGCCAAAACTGTAGGATCTAATTTAACAACTGACATTAAATCTCCCCTTGATATATTTCTTTCCTTATTCCCTGAAAGTTTGATTCAACATATTGTTGATCAAACAAATTTATATTGTTCTCAAACAAAAGGAGAAAATAATTTTACGCCTGTAACTATGTCTGAAATGCAAACATTTCTGGGAATTAATATAATGATGGGGATAAAACGATTGCCCTCTTATAAAGATTATTGGTCAAATAATGTTCAATTGAAAGATCCCTACATTAGCAGTTTGATGTCTGTAAATCGTTTCAGTTTTTTGCTGGGAAATTTTCATTTGAATGATAATACGAAAGAGGCAAAGAAAGGGGATCCAGCATATGATAAGCTCTATAAGTTACGTTTTGTAATTGATAAATTGAATGAAAATTATAAAAAAATGTGGAATCCTCACAAACATCAATCTATTGACGAAACTATGGTAAAATTTAAAGGCAGAAGTTCCATAAAGCAATATATGCCTGCCAAACCTGTCAAACGTGGGTACAAAGTATGGATTCGTGCTGACGAGAAAGGATTTGTTTGCGAATTTCAAATCTATACTGGGAAATCTGAAGGTAATAATTCTTATGGATTAGGCGAACGAGTTGTCCTTGATTTAACAAGAGAATTAGTAGATGGAAATTACCACGTCTATTTCGATAATTTTTTTACGAGTGTCAATCTTATGCACTCTCTGAAAGAAGATAAAATTTTTGCGTGTGGAACAGTTCGCAAAAATCGTAAACTTTTACCAAAGAAACAAGTGCGAGACAACAGTATGGCAAGAGGAGAAAGTGAATATAGAACTTCATTTACAGGCTTACGTTGGGTCAAGTGGAAAGATAATCGTGCAGTACAATTTTTGTCTAACTTTCATGATCCAGGAATTATGGGTCTAGTAAATAGGAGGCAAAAAAATGGCACGTTGCAATCTTTAAAATGTCCACTGATGGTGTACGATTATAATAAGAATATGGGGTTTGTAGATAAGGCGGATCAAATGAGATCAACATATTCGATAAATCGAAAATCCAAAAAGTGGTGGCCTAGACTTTTCTTCTTTATGCTTGACACAGCTGTCCTGAATGCTTTTATAATTTATAAAGATCTGCATAAAAATTCACTCCAAACATCCAAAGACTTCAGACTACATCTTGTTGGGGAGTTGGTTGATTACAGCCTAAAAGGTAAGAACGGAAGAAAGTCTAATCCAACTGAGATTCCTTCTTCAAAGCCACAGATTCCAGAAAAAATGCGACGTGAAAACGCTAAACACATGCCTTTGAGCATACAAAGCCACAGACGTTGTACTAATTGCAGTACAAAAGAAAAACCAAATTTTACTAACTGGATGTGCAAAACTTGTGATGTTCCTCTTTGCTTGTCGTCAAAGAGAAATTGCTTCATACTTTACCATAAGTAGGCAGTTTTTACGATATACATTGTTATTTATTGTCATAAATAAATGTATAAAATTGTTTAGTAATGTACCAATCGTTGTTGTGATAGGTACATAAAATAATATTTATAGAATTTTTTTGAACGCATGATTAACAATTTTAAAAATAGTAAGTAGAAATAACATTTTTTAAAAAAACAAAACAAAAAACAAAAAAAAATTTAAAAATTAAAAATTAAAAAAAAAATTTAAAAATTTAAAAATTAAAAAAAAAGAAAAAGAAGGGACTAGAAGCTTGCCACATCCACGTTGTTAGTTCCGGGTAACGCAAAGAGCAAGCAAACAACAAAATTAAAATTTTCATATCGCATATTAAAGTTTAAAATCTAGACTTAGAGTTGGTAATTACTGCCTCCACGAGCGATATTGAATCTGACATTTCGAATTTTAAAAATATTTCATCAGATTCGTTATCGACGATCCCAAAAACGCCCCAGTAACAAATTACAATACGATCTAATCGACTTTTGATTTTTGTATCCGCCATCTTGGATCCGCCATTTTGAATTTTTAAAATCTGACTTGTAATTCGTAATCAGCGACCTCAAAAACCCTTTAGTAACAAGTTTCAAGAGGATCTGATCGATCTTTGATTTTTTTTTTATTTCGCAATTTTCAATCCGCCATTTTGGATCCGCCATTTTGAATTTTTTAAATCTGACTTGTAATTCGTAATCAGCGACCTCAAAAACCCCCTGGTAACAAGTTTCAAGAGGATCTGATCGATCTTTGATTTTTTTTTTATTTCGCAATTTTCAATCCGCCATTTTGGATCCGCCATTTTGAATTTTTTAAATCTGACTTGTAATTCGTAATCAGCGACCTCAAAAACCCTTTAGTAACAAGTTTCAAGAGGATCTGATCGATCTTTGATTTTTTTTTTATTTCGCAATTTTCAATCCGCCATTTTGGATCCGCCATTTTGAATTTTTTAAATCTGACTTGTAATTCGTAATCAGCGACCTCAAAAACCCCCTGGTAACAAGTTTCAAGAGGATCTGATCGATCTTTGATTTTTTTTTTATTTCGCAATTTTCAATCCGCCATTTTGGATCCGCCATTTTGAATTTTTTAAATCTGACTTGTAATTCGTAATCAGCGACCTCAAAAACCCCCTGGTAACAAGTTTCAAGAGGATCTGATCGATCTTTGATTTTTTTTTTATTTCGCAATTTTCAATCCGCCATTTTGGATCCGCCATTTTGAATTTTTTAAATCTGACTTGTGATTCGTAATCAGCGACCTCAAAAACCCTTTAGTAACAAGTTTCAAGAGGATCTGATCGATCTTTGATTTTTTTTTATTTCGCAATTTTCAATCCGCCATTTTGGATCCGCCATTTTGAATTTTTTAAATCTGACTTGTAATTCGTAATCAGCGACCTCAAAAACCCCCTGGTAACAAGTTTCAAGAGGATCTGATCGATCTTTGATTTTTTTTTTATTTCGCAATTTTCAATCCGCCATTTTGGATCCGCCATTTTGAATTTTTTAAATCTGACTTGTAATTCGTAATCAGCGACCTCAAAAACCCCCTGGTAACAAGTTTCAAGAGGATCTGATCGATCTTTGATTTTTTTTTTATTTCGCAATTTTCAATCCGCCATTTTGGATCCGCCATTTTGAATTTTTTAAATCTGATTTCAAATTTTTAATCAGTGATCCCAAAAACATCGATTACATAAGTAATTGATAGCTGTTAATGACCTACATTTTTCACAAACGATTTTTTTTTAAAAAAACATCATTTTTTTCACTTTATTTGTTTATAATTATTTATTTATGCATAATTAAATTGTAATAATAACTTTGATCGTTAGATACATGCCTGCTATGTAGGAAAATGTGAAAATTTACAAATAATATCTTAAATTACTTTATTTATAATAAATATACTGTACTGTTACAGGTGTTACTTATACGTAACACTGTGACGCAAAGGGTTAAATTAAATCACTCGAGAAATCAAAGAAAAGTTTCAAATTAACTGAAATATAACTGAAATTATAACTCCAAAATTCTATTTCATCGACGATGACGTAGTGGAAATTTAGCGCTTTATTTTATAAGATATTTCAGTTGACTTCACACTTTTTTATTTCTCGTGTAATTTAATTGAAGATTGTTGAATGTTATCGTAACGCTTGTAAAACCTGCAATACAATTACAACCTGTAATACCTGCAATTAATTTTGCTACAGTATAATATATTATATGTCAAAATGTATTTAAAAGACTTAAATAAAATTATATACTTTATGTGTCCATCGTAATAACGTATTCGTTCCTAATAAAAATACAGTTTCTGCTTTATATTATGAATCCTATATTTAATTCATTTATGTTTCTTTTTATATATATGGTAGAGTGAGACAAAAGCACAAATTTTTGACATTTCTAACTATAACTCTAAAACCAATAAGGTTAAAGGAAAAAACTAAATGGTTTTTCAAAGATTGATCCTTTGCTTGTATTTTATTCTTAATATACAATATTCGATCTACTTATTTTTCTAATAATTCATAATAAGAACAAAAAGATGATAAAAAATTTGCTATGATTAAAAATTATTTTATATTAAAAAAAAAATATTGAAATAAGCTTTCAAAACAGGCTCAAACACCAGACTACCCCCTTAAAATAAAAATTACTACTGAAATAATTTACTTTTTTTATGTTTGAAGGCTTATTTTAATAGTACTTCCTTATTGAATTGAACTTAACAATAAACATTAACGTGTGATTA
Source organism: Ganaspis brasiliensis (assembly GCA_037103525.1). Classification (NCBI taxonomy): domain Eukaryota; kingdom Metazoa; phylum Arthropoda; class Insecta; order Hymenoptera; family Figitidae; genus Ganaspis; species Ganaspis brasiliensis. The sequence continues at coordinate 5,217 of JAZKLR010000700.1, forward strand.
TTTTTCCTCAAAAATGAAAGCTCTCAAAGTTGAACCAAAAAAATATTAAAAATTATGATTCATTTTTATAATAGAAAAATATTTTTAAAATTCAGGCAAATATATTTTATCAATTTTTTTGAAAATTTTAAATAACATTAAGTTTCATATATTTAACAAATTTATTTTTATGGTAAAAAAATCAATCATAATTTTTAACATTTTTTTGGTCGAACTTTGACAGCTTGCATCTTTAGGAAAAAATCACATGTTTATGTTTATAATTAATTGCAATTTAATAAGAAAGTGCTAAGTAGGGGACTGTCCTAATGAGTGAACCAGATTTTAATAGAAGTAAATAAAAATTGATAACAAAAGAATTAAAAGAATTTATGTACTTTTTTAGATTTACCAGACTAATTTCAGACAAATTTCGGACTTCTTTCGGACGAAAATTTTAATATTTATAAAATCTTGTGATGAAGCTGAAGCAAGCAGCTACTTTATTAATTTATTAATTAAAGATAGTTAATTGATTTTCATTTATGACCATTTTATTTTGTGTTAATTATTTTTAATCTAGATTTGATAATTGTATTTAAAAATTTAGATATTAAAAGATTTCCAAATGTTTTAAAAAGTAGGCTTTTTTTTATTCTGATAAATGGAAAGTGTTTGGAAACTGGCACATCTACCGTATCTTTATTATTTACTTATTAATAATTCAATTTAATGCCACTAAATAGACTTTTTCATGCTTCCAAAGTCAATCCGTGGCTTATTTAATTTGTAAATAATTTATTAACAACATTTTATAATAATTTATTTATATCTATTATTTTTTTTTTATTTTAAAGTTAGGTGTTAATTAAATGGTATGAAAATATTTGTTTTTTTAAATATCGAAAACTGTTTTTTTTAATTAAAAAATCTTAATTTTTTTTAGATTGTTAAGATAAGCAAAGCCAGGATCATGTAGGCGAAATGAAAACTTTATTAAACCAGGGGAAAACCCTATGGACTTAGAGATTTCAATGCAGACCGAATTAACAGTGAAAATATTAGGACCTATTTTAGTGGAAGAACAGCAGTAAAAACAACCAGTATATCGTCTAGTTCCCATCAGAGAAGTGGGATCACGCATCGGGGAAACAATTAGCAAGTATAGATACTTTTTCATTTCTGCGATATGACTGAATTTATTTCAAATCGTGCTGGCTGACTTACTTAGGGTGGTCAGAGTATCAGGAAAAAAACACTTTTGTCAGAAAAAATTAAAAAATGTAATATAGTGAGGCGTCGTAGTGATATACTCGACGTCCGTATGCAGAAAAATCAGTCTCCTGGTCGACAAGACTCAAGGTTTACCTCGGTTTTGCTCTAGGCTGCTTAACCCAAAGCAATCGCCTCTCAGGTTCACCTGTGAGGAGATGCTGGTCCATCTGAGTGTGTGTGGGTCCCTAACCACATTTCACATTCGACACTGAGTGGTCTAGTGAAGAACTAAAGTTGAAATTTTTTGTTGTCTACGGGTTCCACCGTAACGGCTAAAGAATTATCTGGATTTCCTCCGAAGGTTATGGTGGGGGGATAATACAGGTTCCCCTGTTTACCACCACCAGGACCAAGACGCAACTTTCCCCTTGGAGGGGTTAGTTAAATAGTAAAGGGTAGTGGTAATTTAAGCATTAGAAGCACGAGCCTTTGGCTTTGCTAAAATTTATTTATTATAACTGATCTATGTTTTATCTATAAGGAAAAAAATTTAAATGATGTTTTAGAATGTAAAGAGATCGTAAATGAGCAAGAAAACCTAGAGAGATTTCTAATTCGAGAAAAAATATATATTAATTAACTTTTTTATCAAAACATCAGAACTATTAGCCTGTAATTTCATTTATTTGTTTCTTAATTTTGTTATAATGAATACCACTTAAATAATCTCTCTGTGTCGTCACTAACTAGTCCTTTCCCATAGATTTAAGGCCAGAAATGTTGTAATGCTTTCTTTAAAATTCATTAGAACTGATTTACATTATTATTTTAAAATTTAAATACAAAAATCTAAAAATTAACAATAAATGTCAGCCATCAGGCTTACATTCCAATTGTTTGATTATGAAATAAAGTTGACAGCCAGCTGGCTTAGAAATTATCAATTTATTAAGAAAAATCTAGTTTTAAGTTCATCGAAAGTACCAGTGAACCTTGGAAATTTGACAAGCGAATTCGGAGCAACATTAAATAATTATAAACATTACAAAAAAAAATATTTTATTTATTTTTAAAAATGTTTAAATTTTGAAAGAATGTAATATAAGGAATTCTGCTTTTAAGAATACAGTTAAATTCTTTCTTATTTTAGCTGTTATATTTTTTACTATTAATAAATATTTTATGTCCAGGAAATTTGTAAATTGATTTTTGTGACCACTCTTTTACTGTAAGTCGTGGATTTGACTGCCGTTGAAATATATTATTATTTATGAAAAATAGAAAGGCACGTATTTTTTTGTTTTTCATAAAAACTATGAAAATTATTCTTAACCAAGGTACGTGTATTTAAATTTGAAATGGTAAAAAGAAAAATAACAGAGAAAAAATTTGATTTTGACGTAATTTTTTTGTAATTAGGTAATGCAATCAAAATGCCGTTTGAAGTCTTCAAAAAAGCTTCAAAATTAACAAAATGAATGATGATTTTCTAAAAAATAATAAGGTCCATTTAAAAAAAAACACATTTTTTTCTTTCAAATTTTTTTTATTATAGAAGAGAATATTTCCTATAAGTTTCAGACATGCTAAACCATAATGGTAACCAGTAGAATTTTTTTCGAAACAAATTGATTTTTATAGGTATACAAAGTTTAATATGGTAAGTCTGCAAGTTTAAAAACAAATAAAATCTAATGAATCCACCTAAAGTAAGACCTTTTATAAAATCAATAATTTATTAATCCAACAATCTCAAATTTTAATTAAAAATCAATTTAAAAAAAAACTCTTCTGGCTGCCAGTGTGGTTTAGCGAAATTGAAACTTACAGACATATTTTTTTATATAATTAAAATCTTAAGCTAAAAATTTAAAAGAAAAAAAGGTGGAGTTTTTGAAAAATTGGCCCTTTTTTATTTTTGAAGATCATCTCTCAGTTTGTTAATTTTAAAGTTTTTTAGAAATTTTTAATGGCATTTTAAAGAAGGGAAAACTATTCAAAACATTCAAGGAACAAAATTTGATTACATTAATTAGAAAGAATTAAACAAAAAATTTTAAAAAATCCACTGTTTTTTTTAGTTTTACCATTCAAAAATGAAATACGCGTAAGTTCGAAATAGCTTTTATCAAAAATGAAAAAATACGCGTCTTTTTACTTTTTATAAAGAGTAACATATTTTAACAGCAGTAAATTTTTTAACTTGAAGTATGTGAGCCTGCATGATTTGAAATGGATTCAGTCCTGATCAAATATATTTTTTATAAATATTTAAATGTAGAAAATAGAAAATATATTTACTAAATTAAAGAAATTCTTATTTTTATTTATTTATTTGTCATACATTCCCGTAGTCATCAAGGACCATAAATGTCTTACAAAATTAATTTAATTACAAATGTCGAATAAACTTAGTATATAAAAATTTAAATTAACAAATTATAGTTCCAACACTCTGAGTGACAATACATATTTTTTCAGTTTCTTAGCGAACACGACATTTGAGTCAAAAAAGAAATCCATATTAATATATAGGTCATCATACATTTGATACATTTGATTGATATATTTCGCAGCAAAATAAACCGGTGCAATTGTGGCACTCGCAGATTTAAGTAGTTTAAGATAAAAAGGATCATTAAATCTAGCCTCCAGCCTAGGTATTCTAAAAAAACATAGACCTCAATAAAGTGGGAGCGTAAATCTGTGACGTTACAACTTTAAATAAGAACATTACTGCAGCAAAAATACGTCGTTCCTTTAAAGTGCTCATACCAAAATTAACAGAAATAAAGTTTTGATTTGGAAAATGTTTAGCGCTTCTAATAAGGAATCTTAATGCTCTAGAAGCAGATGCAACCAAAGCTAATATATGGTCGTGAAAATAGAACCTTTTATTAATCAAAGCACCCAAATTTCTAGTTTGGTATACTCTAGTTAAAACTTTATTATTAATTTTGTAGTCGTAAATAATTCTATTATGCGTCCTGGCGATAGACATAAAATTACATTTATTGGTGTTCAGAGGTACACTGTTAAAAAAAGGAGTTAAAATTTAACTCCCTACGGGACTCTATAAAAGTCGCACGCCTTGAAGAGTTGAAGTAAAGAGAGTTAATGCTTAATCCTTCAGTCCCCACTCTTCTTAAATATGGAGCGTATGTGACTCACTCACCTTAGGGAGTCGATTTTTAACTCGAAAATCTCAACTCCCAACTCCAGCAACCGTTTAACTCCCTAAATTTTTAACAGTGTAATTGGTTTTTTAATGACCACTGACAAACAGTATTAAGATCCAATTCTAGTAATTCTGAGTCTAGTGTACTTTAATTAATCCTAAACATCTTGACATCATCGTCAAAAATAAGGATAAACGATTTAATTTCACATGCAATGTCGTTAATATAAATTATAAAAAGTAGAGGATCCAATGACGATCCTTGAGGAACCCCTAAAAGGGGTGTAAACGTTCTCGAAGAATGATTACCCAAAGTAACTATATGAGCTCTGTCTTTCAAAAAATCCATTATTAAAACCTGAAGGTTCAAAGGCAGCCCAATAGCACTAATCTTTTTGGCTAAAATATTATGATGAATAGAATCGAAAGCCTTTGAAAAATCTAAATATATAACATCAATTTGCAGGACATTATTTAAGGCTTCATAGACTAATTAAGAAAATGAGACAAGATTAGATAGGATTGATCTACCCCTGACACAGACTTGTTGACTATCCGATATCATCATAGACAGGCTAGCCTGTAAAGTTCCCAAAATAGAAAATTCGAAGACCTTTGGAAAATATTAACGCAATCGGCCTATAGTTACGAATTTGATCTTTATCGCCCTTTTTAAAAATTGGTCGGATTTTTGCCTCCTTCCATACTTCGGGAAATTTACCGCTTCTTAATGCTAAATTGAACAGAAAAGTCAAAAGTTCTGCCAAAATCGAGATGCATTGCTTTACAATAAAACTAGGAATTCCATCAGGACCTGATCTGTTTTTTGCTCTCAACGATTTACCAGCCTTTAGAACATGATTAACCGATAATGTAAACATGGAGCTACAGAATAGAGAAAAATTGCAAATTTGAAACTAAAAAGATGTGATGTCACTCAAACTATTGTTATTCGTCGAAAACAAATCAGCAAACGAATTTACAATGTATATTGGTTGGTTTAAACTATGGTCGTCATAATACATAACATCAGGAAGTACATGTTTTTTTACCATTATTAAAATAGTTCCAAAAAGATTTAGGATTAGAAACGACACTAATCTCGATTGATTGAATGTAGAAAAGTTTTTGTGTATTAAATCTGATAAAATCTTAATTTGCGGAACATAAAATTGATAATGCGGTTTCTTTTTTTTTAAATTTTTTTTTAAATTTAATTCTTTGATAATTTCAGAATCAAACCAGAGTCAGAATTCGTGAAAACAGCACAAAAAAGAAATGTAATTTATTTTTTATCAAAATATAGAAAGAAATGTTCTATTGGATCATAAAATTTTTTTCGCTAAGCAAAAATATTTTAAAAAATATTAACCAAAGTTATTGCAAAATGAACATTTTTGTCACTTTTTAAACAAAAGCTTATATCTCCTGAATGAGTAAACCGTTTTGAATGACCCTTAGATGAAATGAAAGGGCAGAAAAAGCACTTCATTTTACAGTTAATTACTTTTAAAAACTATAATTTTTTTATAATTTGTTTATAAATTGTTTATAAACAATTTATATTTTTTCTACAACAGTTTGTGTCCAAAACTCGACTAAACTACTGTTTTTTATTCACTTGTGCATAAAAAAAACCTTACGCATAGTTCCTCCCTCCAGTAATCCTTGTCAAACATTCCTGCCAACTTAATTATTCGTTTCTCACCATAGATGTTTATAGAATATCAGCTGTCGCGTATCGCGTGTATTTTGTACGTATATTTCACGTTTTAAAAAATTCTTTCCTTTTGATGGAATAATTTGTCCCCTGAAAAGGTTCTATTGAAAGATTAATTTAAGTTCGCGGTGTTACTATAACTTTTAATTTAGTGTAATTCGGTAACACCTACCAGTAATCGACTTTGTCAGTGGTTTTTGTTTTGAAGTGTTTTAAGGTGACCCTAGAATGCAAGCCTTTTGAACATCTTCTCATCGATAGCGAAGCGTTGATACATTGTTAAACAGTGAAATAATATGAAGTTCGAATCTCCTTTTGGACACAAACTGTTGCAGAAAATAGTGTGTGCTACACGTGCGCATATAGGGAAATCTCGGCTCGTGCGGCAAACTTCACACAAGTCTCGATTCCCCTATTTATGCGCACTTGTAACACAAATAACTATTATTGTTCTGGACCTTTTAAAAATCGGAAAAAGTACTAATTAACAACTAAAACAATAAGAACTTGAAGTCTATCGAGAAAATTGATGAGCCGTAATTTGTTTAAAAGTTATGATGAAAAGTTTGTAGCGCTGTTTGACAGGCCATTGAGGTGCATGTATACTACATCTTAGGTGGCGCGCGCTTTTTTAGTATACTGCTTTTATTTAATGTCTAAACTAAGAAAAATAAAATGATCAGGCAACACTGCATCCGTATGTTATATATTATAAAAATGGAACAACCGTTTTGAAGAAATGTTTTGTAATAATTTGAGAAGAAAATTGCATGACGTAGTAGCAATTCATCTGTTTAACAAAAAGATGATAAATTATTTAAAATTTAATTTTGGAAACGAAAACATTAAAAAAATCATCTTTTTATTTAATGGGTGGCCAAATCAGTACAAGAATTAGTACACTGAGAAAAAAGAATTGCTCTGATAGCAAACTGAGTTGTTAATATATCGCCTACAACTTTTTTTGTTACTATAGGGTCAGGCTTTGCCAAGCGGATCGGCTAAAATTAATTATAAAAATTCTGTTTCTAATAAGGACATCATTTTTGTTATCCTTCAACTACGCAAATTAGGCTCTAAAATTATTAGAACAAAAAAAATTTTTTTTCGAAGTTATTACTGATTGAAAGTTTTAATAGTGCAAAATGAAAACATATTTTTCTCGAGTTCTTCCTAACCGATTTTAAAAGTTAACACAGCATTTTAATTGTCTTGAAACGTAGTTTTTAAAAATATTTTTTGTTCTTAAGAATTTTTAATTTTTATTGTTTTTTAAATTATTTATTTAATAAATGTTAATAAAAAAATAGCTTTCTGCGTGAATTACGTATAATTTTAAAATACTGTATATTCTTGACAATTTTTTGATAATAAAACCGTTAAGAAAAAAAATGGCCCGCGATTTGAGACAAAGATATTAAATTTTTTTTTCGGCGTGCAAAAAACATTTTTACCTCAATTACATAAATCCGTTGTCTATAAAAACCATTTAAACAAACGAAAATTTAAACATAAATAATTTTTAAACCTTTGTTCAGTAACTATGCAAAAAAAATTTTGAACGCTGAAAAAAAATGTAATATCCTTGTTCCTAATCGCGGGCCATTTTTTTCATGACGGTTTTATTTTCAAAAAAATGTGAAGAATACAACAGTGTTTTAAATTTTCACGTAATGCACGCAGAAAGCTGTTTTTTATTAACATTTATTAAATAAATAATTTAAAAAACGATAAAAATTAAAAATTTTTCACAACAAAAAATATTTTTAAGAACTAAATTTCAAGGCAATTAAAATGCTTTTTTAACTTTTAAACTCGGTTAAGAAGATCTCGAGAAAAGTATGTTTTCATTCTGCACTATTAAAAATTTTAATCTCTAATAACTTCGAAAAAAAGTTTTTTTTGTTCTAATAATTTTAGAGACTAATTTACATAGTTTAAGGATAACAAAAATGATGTCTCATTAGAAATAGAATTTTTAAAATTTTAGCTGATCCGCTTGGCGAAGCCTGACCCTATAACAAAAAAAAAATTCTACAACAGCAAATCATTAGCAAGGTTAGCAATGTTAGCAATTTAACTAATTTCTTTTGTTGTTTTAGCAATTCATTTGCTCCCTTAGCAAATTTTTTTGTTATAATAACAAAAAAAGTTGCAGGTGCTATATTAACAATTCAGTTTGCTATTATTGCAATTCTTTTTTTTCAGTGTACAGTTTTATAAATTTGTTACAACACAAAGCAAATTTTCATGTTAAATCGGAGTGGCATTTCTTTGAAACCTCTCACGGGAAAGGTCCGAGTGATGGAGTAGGAGGAACGGTCAAAAGATTAGCTTCTCGTGAGAGATTGCAAAGACCCATTGATAATCAAATAACTACGCCTTATTAATTATTTCAATGAGTAAACCAATATTTTGAAAATATTGTTTTTGAATTATTTTCGAAAGTTGAATACAAAAATCAAAACGTGACTTATTACAAAAACGTTTTAAAACAGCGAAAACAATTAATGGAACGCGAAAGTACAATTTCTTTTAACTAATTTAAAGAATTTAAAGTAGAATTAAAGTATAGGGGTGCAGTGCCTATTAAGGTCCCCCTCCGATTTTAATGAAACTTAGTATATTTACGTATTTTGATGCGCTGATTACGAGAATCATAGTGAAAATTGGCGGAAATTGGAATTTTATGGTAAAAAGTACGTATAAAAAGTCATAAAAATTTAGGTTTTTTGCATTTATCTCTTTAAATATTGCAAATATAAAAAAAAGAAATTATACAAAAATTGTAGCTCTCACAAAAATACATATTTTATGTTTGATGCATTTTTTTCTAAAACCAATAAGTTTACAAAGAATTGCAAAAAACATAACTCACCATCACTGTGAACGAATACCTACATTATATCAATATTAAACTTCAAACCACTGTTAATTAGGTTACATTACGTAACATTACGTTCATTACGCAGAGGAAGGTCGTGACACCCCCTGGATCCATCCTTTTTTCACCTTTGTCTACATTCCACTGTCAGTGGCACCCCAACATTCCCTCAGTTTGTCCAAGATACCGAGAGTTGGGAGGTGACCATTATCCCCCCTTATTGTTATTATTATTGATTTCTAGTTTTTTGAAATTTTCTCATAAACTTGTCGATTTTAGGAGCATACCTGAAAGCAGGTTTTCACATCCTACGCAAAAAAACATAGCATTATCAATTTCATAAACGTTTTACCAATTGCCTTTTTTAAGGCCGTAAAATGGTTTTTTCCATTTAAATCGGAAAATATTCATTTTAATGAAAAAATGAATACTATATAAAATATCTATTTTAATGAGATCTACAACTTTTGTGTAAAACATTTTTTCAACTTTGTTGTATTTTAAGCAATAAATGTAGAAAATCATGGTTTTATGGTGTTTTGTATGGTTTTTACAGTGATAATAAAATTTGCGCCAATTTTCACTATGATTTTCATAATCAGCGCATCAAAATACATAAGGATACCAAATTTAATTAAAATCGGAGGAGGACCCTAATCGGAACTTTATCCGCAATTGCAACTAATTATCTTAGGGGAAATATTTTGTGGCTCTAGCTAGCAGCGCAAGACTGTACGCTAACGTACATTACACCTAGCATTGCTAGCTAGCGCCATAAAATTCTTCTAAGGTTAAATTTATCATTTTATTTTTCTTAGTTTAAACTTTAAATAGTAGCATTATACTGAAAAACTGCGCGCCACATATGATGTAGTTAATGTAGTATATGTGCTCCTAGATGGCCCATCAAACAGCTCTACATACTTTTCATCATAACTTTGAAACAAATTACGGCTCGTCAATTTTCTCGATAGATTTCAATTTCATATAGTTTTAGTTGCTAATAAGTACTTTTGTCCGATTTTTAAAAGGTCCAGAGCAATAAAAAAATTAATTGTTTCTAAACAATTTATAAACAAATTATAAAAAAATTATATTTTTAAAAAGTTTTTAACTGTAAAATAAAGTGCTTTTTATAGCCTTTCATTTCATCTAAGGGCCATTCAAATTGGTCTACTCATTTAGGAGATATAAACATTTGTTTAAAAAGTGACTAAAATTTTCATTTTGCCATAACTTTGGTAAATAATTTTCTAAAATATTTGGTTTGGTGAAAAAATTTGTATCAGACAATAGAACATTTTATTTATTTTATTTTATTTTATTTATTTATTTATTTATTTTTTTTGTTGCTGTTTTCACGAATTCTGACTCCCCACAGAGGATAACAGCTGGATTGTACACAATGTACAGAATTAAAAACCAAGTTCACAGAAAGAGCCGGGTAATGCGAGTCCTCAGTAACAACCGGGGTTAGAACTCTATATTATCTATATTATCAGCTGAATTATGACTTAGAAAATTTAAATAATTTGAACAATTAAAATCACCAAAAATCACCAACTCCTCGTGCAAGATATCACGAATCTCCTGCAAATCAGAAAAAAACTAATTAAATTTCTTGATATTAATGTCAGGTGCAATATATATAGTGATAAGCACAAAATATAACGTACACTTTTTTATCTTAACTTTAACTATATTGATATCAGCAGAATTATTAGTTTAAGAATTATTAAGATTGACTAATGAAGAACTCTAGTCTGCGTTAACAGCAACTAACACACCACCCCCTCTCCTAACTGGCCTGTCATTGCGAAAAACCGTAAAACTTATCTTATAAAAAAATTACCAAGAGTTAATTCCATCCTTAAGTCACGACTCAGTGATCACAAAAATATCATATAACATTAAGTCTGGAAAGCACTTAAAAAAAAGAGATTTAGAATTCATACCTCTAACCGTTTGATAGTAAATACTAACATTCTTCTCACGAAAACTAATACTATTTACGTTGTTATTTACGTTGTCCTTTCGCTGTCCCGGCCGAGAGCTCTTCTTTCAAATTGCGGTATTCGTCTTGCTGCTTCCTTGTGCAATTGGAGGCTATGAAGACATCCTTTATTTTCAGGGCTAGTCGATTCTCTTAACGAGATTTCAGGAAATCCACCCGAAACTGGAAGGTCATGTATTGATGAAAAAATGTCACTTTAATAGGACCAGGTTTGACTAATGAAGTAGAGAAAGTCCCAATGGGCCAAATTTTTAATCGGGTAAGACTCAATATCAGAGTTAAAGGATTGAAAAAATGATTTAACTATCAACAATTCCTTATCAGGGATATACAAATCAGCAATGGGATTAACTTCAGAAAAGCCAAATATTATGATGTTATTATGTCTTTTTGAGTGATCTTCCCACTCAGCTAAACATGATTTATATTATGGAGGTTATGTTTTCATATTTCTCTGATGTCAATTCTGACTCCACCATGGGTCCTTCAAATAACCCATTAATTAGAAAGAATAAAAGATGTGAGATAGTTATCACACACAATAAAAATTCACAGTAATTAACTGATATATATAATTATTTATTATTCATTAACACTTTCGGCTACACGTAACATCAGTCTGATCACACAACCATACTCTATCGCGTCTGCTTGTTCTCTGTTCTTATTCCCCCGGAACGGGCGTGCTCAACTCCATGAGCCAAGGGGTGCGTTCGAGGTGCGTTCGCAACCTAAGGTCAACTTTTCACTGACTCGTACACGGCAAACTCAAAACCCCCACACACATATATTCGACTTTTTTCTTTTCCTTGGTAAAATAAAAATTTTTCATTTCAATTTAAATTGCTTTGAAATTTCAATAGAACTGAATTTTAACTATCCTTCCTGACCATACGTATAGTATAGATCGGTCCGAATTTAAACTGCTCAAGATCGTGGTCATCGATCTCGAACAAAAATGTCTCGAAAATGAATTTAGTTCATGCGAAAATTTTATGAACAAATTACATTTTTTTTACACAAGCGAACCGATCTGAAGTGAATCACGCGAAAAGGAGTATTTTACAACTTATTCAATTTATGTACATTTGTTTCTTCTCAAAATAGCGGGGGTAAATTTCACGCGTTTTTGTTGTGGCTGGGGTAAGATCGTCGTAGCATTCGCTAATTCGTTTTTTTGACTAGATTTTTTAATATTTTCCATATTTACAACTTTCTCTCTCTGACAATCATCATTTTTCGAGACTGGGTCAGACGAAATTTTTCTATCTTGACTTTGCAAATCATCTGAACCATTTCATTTATTAGGCCGCGATTTGCCAAGAGTAACATTATTCACTTTGTCGCTATTTATATCATTTTGCCTACTCGTAGTTGGTTCAGACACGTCGTTTTTTACAATTACTTTAATACTGTTTTGGTTATCTATCGAACTTTCTGCTATTCTCAACGCAATTTCCTCTTTCGCGGGGGTAAAATGCGCGGGTTTAACGTTCTCAATCGAGACACTTTTAGTTTTTCCGTTTACGTCTAACTCTAAAATCCTATCCGAAACGCGCCTCACGATCTGGTGGGCCTTGTCTATTCCTTACGGGATGACACATTATTGCGGCTTTCAATGTACGATGACTCCGTTCCATTATCCCGTTTGATGCTGGGTGGTAAGTAGTGGTGCGAATTCGGTGACACCCCGAGACTCTTAACAGCTCTTTAAATAGTCGCGACTCAAATTGAGTGCCTTGATCAGTTGTCAAGGTCTCAGGCGCACCGAATCGAGCAATCCAATTATCAACAAATGCTCGACAGACAGTCTCTGCACTGATATTCGATATCGCACCGAGAAAACCGGTCAATCATAGTCAAACATTACTCGAAATTATCACTCTTTCTCAAAGGTCCAACTATGTCCATGTGAATATGCTTAAATCTCGCGTTCGGCGGAATGAAATGCGCGGGCTCAGGCCGCACGTGCCTTCCAACCTTCGCTCTCTGGCGATCCAGACATTCCCGGACCCATTTTTTAACATCGCTATTCACCGACGGCCATACGTAACGTTACTTAATCAGTTTACACTTTGTTCTCGCGCTTGGATGAGCCAAATCGTGCAACAATCGAAAAACTCGCATTCGCAACGGTTCTAGAATATACGGACGCAATGTCTCCCCCGAAACGTCACAATAAATGTCAGGTTTGTCGGATCCAAGAACAATTTTTTGCAATTTCAGGGACGACGTTCCTAGTTCACGCAGATGGTTCAATTCCGCGTCTTTTCCCTGTGCCTCGGCTAGCTCCATAAGTAAAAACTCGGTTGGAAAAGATATTGTCTCAATCCGCGACAAAGCATCGGCCACTACATTCTCGTTACCTGCGATATACTTAATTTTATTAGTGAATTGTGAAATAAAAGCAATTTGACGTATAAATTGCGTCATAAATTGCGGTAAGTTCGCGGTCGTAAGTGCTATAATTACGCTGCGCGGGGCTTAATTTACGCGAGAAAAGTCCCAACGGTTTCCATTCGTCATCAATTAGCTGCTCCAGTGCTGCTCCAATGCCGACGTCAGATGCGTCAGTTATCAGGCGCGTCTCAGCACCGTTTTCCGGATGATTTTACAATCGTAAATGCGGCTTCAGCCACCCTAGACCAATTGATGACTCTTTTGTCATTTTTCTTAGCGTCTCGTAAATATTCGTATAGTGGACTTTGCACGTGAGCTGCGTGACGTAATCCTCGCCGCACAGTGGTCTGAAACCTGATTCTAGGTGGACAAAAGTCGGAAAATCGATGTCTTTAAAAAAATTTTTTTTTAGCATTTTTATGTTTTATAATACCCAGTTAAAAATTCCTACGTAGGATCCCACGTAGGATCCTACGTGGTATCCTTTATAGTATCCCATATAGTATCCCATATAGTATCCCACATGGTTTCCCATATAGGATCCTTAGAACAAGGGAACTTGTATACGATCCTTAAGGGATACTGTACCAAGATCCTCCGTGGGATCCTATACTATAGGATCCTATATGGGAACCTTGACAGGATCCTATCGCCAAATTTTTGTTGTTGAAATTATCAGGATATGGGATCCCACGTGTGTACCTATATAGGATTCTACATATAAATCAGGTAACTTATCAGGTAGGGTTCCCTTATGGGATCCCATTGTTTAGTTAATATACTCGCCGCATGGCAGTGCTATTATCAGTGTCTCTCACTGTTAACTCAAGGCGTAAAGATTATAAGAAGAGTGAGTCCACGCAGACCAGGAAATTAGTGAGGATACAACTCCTCACATGGCAATATACGCCGCGTCATATAGATATATGACTTTAATAAGATCCCGTAAGGGAACACCACCTGCTAACCTCTGGTACGAGCAGGATCCCGTACAGGAACACACGTGAGATCCTATACAGGAACCTGACCTTCTAACATGTAGGCTTTGTAGGATCGTGTATAGAAACACACGTGAGATCCCGTACAGGAACCTTACCTGCTAACCTCTGGGACATGAAGGATCCTGTACAGGAACACACGTAAGATCTCGTACGGGAACCCCACCTGCTGACCTCTATACTGTGTAGGATCCTGTATAGGAACACATATAGGATCCCGTACAGGAACCCCACCTTCTAAACTCTGGGACATGATGGATCCTGTACAGGAACACATGCAGGATCTCGTACGGGAACCCCACCTGCTGACCTCCATACTGTATAGGATCCTGTATAGGAACACATATAGGATCCCGTATAGGAACCCCACCTTCTAAACTCTGGGACATGAAGGATCCTGTATAGGAACACACGTAGGATCCCGTACGGGAACCCCTCCTGTAAGCCTCTGGGACATGAAGGATCCTGTACATGAACATATATGGGATCCCACACGGGAACCCCACCTGCTAACCTCTGGCGCATGAAGGATCCTGTAAAGGAACCCCACCTGCTAACCTTTGCGATGTGTAGGATCCTGTATGGGAACATACATGGGATCCCATAAGGGAACCCTACCTAATAAATTACCTGATTTATATGTAGGATCCTATATAGGTACACACGTTGGATCCCATATCCTAATAATTTCAACAACAAAAAATTTGGCGATAGGATCCTGTCAAGGTTCCCATATAGGATCCTATAGAATAGGATCCCACGGAGGATCTTGGTACAGTATCCCATAAGGATCGTATACAAGTTCCCTTGTTCTGAGGATCCTTTATGGGAAACCATGTGGGATACTATATGGGATACTATATGGGATACTATAAAGGATACCACGTAGGATCCTACGTGGGATCCTACGTAGGAATTTTTAACTGGGTATCTAGAACATCCGTTTTTGTGTGATTCAATCACTAAAAAAAATTTATATTACTGTATTAATGCTTGTACTTGCGTAAACTCACGCACAATTGATTTTGCTCTAAAAATCATAGCTTTATTTGAACGCAGCTCGTGACCTATTAAATCATCCAATTTTAAACAATCCTATATATATGAATTCTATAGTTTGATTCACACACTACAAGATAGTGTTAGATAAATTATTTTATTTTTAATGTTTATATTTGAAAACCGACGACAAAAGTAAGTTTGTCTGCTACTTGTATAATACAAATTTCAAAATAAAAAAAGTAAAATTATTCAAATTTTTTTAAAAAGTTATTCATGGGAGAATGTAAATTATGACCTAAAGTTTCCGTAACCATTAACACTTTTTGCCACTTTTTGCCACTTTTTGATATTTATGTGTTTAAAGCGGGCCATAAAACCCGATTCTAGAAGGACAAAAATATTTGCACAAAGAGGCTTTGATGCTATTTTATTTCTAGCAGTTTTTGAGGCCGCTGATTAAAAATATGAAGTCAGATTTCAAAAATTCAAAATGGCGGATCCAATATGGCGGACCAAAAAATTACGAAATCCATGTATTTTACTAAAACATGGTATTTTAAGGTTTTTGAGGTCGCTGATTAAGAATCAGTTGTTAGATTTTAAAAATTCAAAATGGCGGATTCAATATGGCTGACCTAAAAATAAAAAAATTGGTTTATTTTAATATAACGTGAAATTTAAGGGTATTCGAGGTCGCTGATTACGAATCTCAAGTCAGATTTCAAAAATTCAAAATGGCGGATCCAATATGGCGGACCAAAAAATGAAGAAATTATTGTTTTTAAATAAAACATGGTATTTTAAGATTTTTGGGGTCACTGATTACGATCATCTGTTATTAGATTTTAAAAATTCAAAATGACAAATTCCATATGCATGATTCAAATATTACTAAATTGGTTTATTTTAATACAACATTGTATATAAAGGTTTTTGAGGTCGCTGATTACGAATCTGAAGTCAGATTTCAACAATTAAAATGGCGGATCTAATATGTCAAAGTGAAAAATAAAGAAATCATTGTATTTTAAAAAAACATGGTATTTTAAGGTTTTTGAGTTCGCTGATTAAAAATTTGTTGCTAGATTTTAAAAATTCAAAATGCATATGATGTTAGCAATGTCTGATCCCGTCTTAGCAAAAGCTCGAAGCCTTCCAAAGCAGAAGAAACATGAACTTCCAGAAGAAGTACTACCCTTGCTTCTATTCGAACCTGACGAAGAAGAAGACGACGAAATTTACTAACACTTCTAATTTTTCTGCCCAATCTTCATTACACAGTCCTGTGAAATTTGACTTTTGTCAGTTTCTAGAATAGGTCTGGGTGATTCTTGTAAGTTTTTTCGCGCTGAACACGAATCTGTTTTCCAAAATGGTCCATCACGTCAGGATTTTAAGTAATTCCGGGTCAAATGTCCCAAAAATGGCGTTTTTTGCCATTTTTGGAAACTTGTTGCAAGGCAACTGAAAATTTTAAATTAATTTGCTGTATTAGCTTCATATAATATGCATGGTCAGCTTTAAAACCCATTTTTAGAAATTAATTTACGATAATTTTTAAAGAAGTTATGAACATTTTAGCATATGAGATTTAACCAAATTTGACCCTCCTGCACACGATTTTCTACTAAAAAGTAATTTCTAAATGTATACATTTTTCAGACTTATCGATTTTCATATAACTTAGTAACTTGGGGTTTTTGGGGTCACTGATTACGAATCTGAAGTCAGAATTACAAAATTCAAAATGGCGGATCCAATATAACGGAGGAATTTTTAAAAACTGTTGGATTTCTATATAACTTGGTAACTTGGGGTTTTTGGGGTCGCTGATTACGAATCTGAAGTCAGAATTACAAAATTGAAAATGGCCGATCCAATATGGCGGACGAATTTTTAAAAAATTGTTGGATTTTTACATAACTTGGTAACTTGGGGTTTTTGGGGTCGCTGATTACGAATCTGAAGTCAGAATTACAAAACTCAAAATAACGGATCCAATATGGCGGACCAATTTTTAAAAAATTGTTGCATTCTTACATAACTTGGTCACTTGGAGTTTTTGGGGTCGCTGATTACGAATCTGAAGTCAGAATTACAAAATTCAAAATGGCGGATCCAATATGACGGAGGAATTTTTAAAAACTCTTGGATTTCTATATAACTTGGTAACTTGGGGTTTTTGGGGTCGCTGATTACTAATCTGAAGTCAGAATTACAAAATTCAAAATGGCGGATCCAATATGGCGGACGAATTTTTAAAAAATTGTTGGATTTTTACATAACTTGGTGACCTCGGGTTTTTGGGGTCGCTGATTACGAATGTGAAGTAAGAATT
Source organism: Ganaspis brasiliensis (assembly GCA_037103525.1). Taxonomy (NCBI): domain Eukaryota; kingdom Metazoa; phylum Arthropoda; class Insecta; order Hymenoptera; family Figitidae; genus Ganaspis; species Ganaspis brasiliensis. Next base: position 22,945 of record JAZKLR010000700.1, read on the forward strand.
ACAAAATTCAAAATGGCGGATCCAATATGGCGGACGAATTTTTAAAAAATTGTTGCATTCTTACATAACTTGGTCACTTGGGGTTTTTGGGGTAGCTGATTACGAATCTGAAGTCAGAATTAAAAAATTCAAAATGGCGGATCCAATATGACGGACGAATTTTTAAAAAATTGTTGGATTTTTACATAACTTGGTGACCTGGGGTTTTTGGGGTCGCTGATTACGAATCTGAAGTCAGAATTACAAAATTCAAAATGGCGGATCCAATATGGCGGACGAATTTTTAAAAAATTGTTGGATTTTTACATAACTTGATAACTTGGGGTTTTTGGGGTTGCGGATTACGAATCTGAAGTCAGAATTACAAAATTCAAAATGGCAGATCCAATATGGCGGACGAATTTTATAAAAATTGTTGGATTTCTATATAACTTGGTAACTTGGGGTTTTTGGGTTCGCTGATTACGAATTTGAAGTCAGAATTACAAAATTCAAAATGGCGGATCCAATATGGCGGACAAATTTTTAAAAAATTTGTTGGATTTCTATATAACTTGGTAACTTGGGGTTTTTGGGGTCGCTGATTGCGTATCTGAAGTCATAATAACAAAAATTAATATGTCGAATCTAATATGGCGGACGCATTTTAAAAAAATTGTTAAATTTTAACACTAAAGACCTCTAAATACCAAGTTTTAATAAAATCAAAACAATCTTTCCTTTTTTCCATCTTACCCTTGCTGGTCGGATCTTTCTCTGTTCTTACTTTAACTGGATGGTCCATCTTTCCTTTTTTTCCATCTTGCCTTTCCTGGTCGGATCTTTCCCTGCTCTTACTTTAACTGGCAGGTCCATCTTTCCATCTTTCCTTTTTTCCATCTTACCTTTCCTGGTCGGATCTTTCTCTGTTATTATTCTAACTGGTCGGACCATCTTTCCTTTTTTTCCATCTTGCCTTTGCTGGTCGGATATTTCCCTGCTCTTACTTTAACTGGCGGGTCCATCTTTCCTTTTTTCCATCTTACCTTTCCTGGTCGGATCTTTCTCTGTTATTATTCTAACTGGTCGGACCATCTTTCCATCTTTCATCCTGCCTTTGTTGATCGGATCAAAGAAATCAAAAGATTACTTGCAGATCGCTTTTCTTTTGACGGAGTCTTGCCCAATTGGCATATTTATTTTAACTGTACAATGATTTCAAGAACAGGATTTTAAAGCTATATTAAAATCCAACAATTTTTTTAAAATTCGTCCGCCATGTTGGATCCGCCATTTTGAATTTTGTATTTCTGACTTTAGCGATCCCAAAAACCGCAAGTTACCAAATTATGTAAAAATCCAACAATTTCTTAAAAATTCGTCCGCCATATTGGATCCGCTATTTTAAATTTTGTAATTCTGACTTCAGATTCGTAATCAGCGACCCCAAAAACCCCAAGTTACCAAGTTATATACACAGAGAAAAATAGATTATAACAGGTATAATCTGGATTATACCAATTATAATATTTTAACACTGACGGTGGGACAATTAACAGGATTAAAAAACAACTCATCCTAGTATTATAGTTTTGAAATTATACCTGATATTAGTTTGGATTATAAAATATGAGTTAGTTTATTTATTAATCAGTAGGATTTCACAGCTATCAACAAAGATAACTTTAAATACCTACTAACTATGGTTAACGGTAATAAATAAAATAATAATAAAATCCCGGGGAGGGGTGCCCCACATGGAAATTAAAATAAAAAATTTGAAAACTTATTTTTGTGAACAAATATATCGCCTCAGGATGACCCACTGGAGGTAATTTCTATGTGGGGAGGGAGGCGACTTGCACCCATGTGAAAATTAAAATCAAAGAATTGAAAACTTATTTTTATCAACAAACATCCCGTTTCTGGATAATCCGCCGGGGGTCATTTCTATGCGGGGGGAGACTTATACTCATGTGAAAATTAAAATAAAAAATTGAAAATATAGGATATACTTGTTGACAAAAATAATTTTTCAATTTTAATTTTCACATGGGTGCAAGTCTCCCCAGCATAGAAATGACCCCCGGCGGATCATTCTGAAACAGGATGTTTGTTGACAACAGGGGCAGCGCAGCCAACATTTTTCAGGTGTGGAATTTTTGGTAAAGGGTTAAAAAAAAGGGGATCAAGAAGTATAGAAGGGTGGGGAGCGAAAGCTTTTTAATTTTTCGTGTATGGAATTCCAAATAAGGTTAAATTCCATGTATGGAGTACTCCATACATTCCATACTGCTTGCGACGGCCCTGTTTGACAAAAATAAGTTTTCAATTCTTTGATTTCAATTTTTACGTAGCCCCATGTGGATTTCAATTTCCCTTCCTAGGGCACCCCGAAGAGAGGTCCCTGAAAATGTCCCTGGCATCATACTCCAAAAGTGGTGAATAAATTAACTTTTGAATTTTAGTATTAAAGTATATATAATAAAAAATAGTATTTAATCAATTTTTAAAAAATTAATTGTTTAGTTTTCTAAACTTCATAAATTTCAACTTGATTTAATGTTAAGTTGTAGTTAAGTTGTATGTTAAATTTAGACTGTTAATAATCTGGAATTGTACATGAATTAAATTTAAATTATAATTCTTATAATCCATTATTTATACTTGGTATTATTTGAAAACAATAAAAAGCAGATTATAGATTATAAATAATATAATACAGATTATATTCAGTATGATATTTCTTTTAATAATCCAAGACAATGACTTTTGTATAATCCATTTTTCTCCGTGTAGAAATCCAACAATTTTTTAAAAATTCGTCTGCCATATTGGATCCGCCATTTTGAATTTTGTAATTCTGACTTCAGATTCGTAATCAGCGACCCCAAAAACCCCAAGTTACCAAGTTATGTAAAAATCCAACAATTTTTTAAAAATTCGTCCGCCATATTGGATCCGCCATTTTGAATTTTTTAATTCTGACTTCAGATTCATAATCAGCGACCCCAAAAACTCCAAGTTACCAAGTTATATAAAAATCGATAAGTCTGAAAAATGTATACATTTAGAAATGACTTTTTAGTAGAAAATCATGTGCAGGAGGGTCAATTTGGTTAAATCTTATATGCTAAAATGTTTATAACTTCTTGAAAAATTATCGTAAATTAATTTCTAAAAATGGGTTTTAAAGCTGATAATGCATACTATATGAAGCTAATACAGAAAATTAATTAAAAAATTTCAGTTGCCCAGAAAAAATTCCCAAAAATGGTAAAAAACGCTATTTTTGGGACATTTGACCCGGAATAACTCAAAATCCTGACGTGATGGACCATTTTGGAAAACAGATTCGTGTTCAGCGCAAAAAAACCTACAAGAATCACCCATACCTATTCTAGAAACTCACCCTCGCAGGACTGTGTTATTGATACTATTTTTCTACCAATTCGACTATTTTTTAACTGTACCTAAATTTCTAATTTTTTAACTGTTCTAGATTAGAAGATTAAAATTTTATTCGCAAAAAAACGCATTTTACTTTATACCAAGTTTCATTAAAATGTACTAATTTTTTTATTTGTCAGTCCACCAAATTGGATCTACCATTTTAAGTTTTGAAATGTGACTTCAGATTCGTAATTAGCAACCTTAAAAACATTTAAATACCACGTTATATTACAATAAATTAATGTCTTCATTTTTCAGTTCGCCATATTGGATCCGCCATTTTAATTGTTGAAATCTGACTTCAGATTCGTAATTAGCGACCTCAAAAACCTTTAAATACAATGTTATATTAAAATAAACCAATTTTGTAATATTTGGGTCATCCATATTGAATCCGTCATTTTGAATTTTTAAAATCTAACAGCAGATTCGGAATCAGCGACCCCAAAAACCTTAAAATACCATGTTTAACTAAAATATAATGATTTAGTAATTTTTTAGACCGCCATATTGGATCCGACATTTTGAATTTTTGAAATCTGACTTCATATTTGTAATCAGCGGCCTAAAAACTGCTAGAAACAAAGTGGCGTAAAGTTGTATCAAAGCGTTCTTGAGTGAATGGTTTTGTCCAGCTAGAATCGGGTTTCAGACCACTGTGCGCCGGTAGAAATTCATTAAACCTAAAAACCGTCTCAAATCTGCAAGTGTTTTTAGTTTGGGGAACTCCACGACCGCCCTTACTTTCTCGGGGGTTGGTTTACATTCCTGATTACTGATTAAATGACCCAAAAACTTGATCTGACTCTTACCGAACTGAAACTTGTCCGTATTAACTCTAAGACCGTATTGTTTCAATCTTTCACACACGATTCTCTATGGTAAGAGGGGGGTAAAGTACATCGGTATATTCAAGTTCAAAAGTTGCTGAATATTACAATTTACCCCAAAGTAAAAGCACCAAATTTCACAAAATAAAAAGCCTTCGATCACAGTAAAATCATTGTCACTGGCACCGATCAACACACTATTAAGATCGATCTATCCATTCGAAGAAATCACAGCCAAACTATATCTGCAATCGTAGACACACCTGTCCTGAATGCGGAAAAAGTTCTTCCCCGATGCCGAAAGAAAACTCTTGCATATTTTGAATTCTTTCGATTCAAAGAAACAAAATTTTAAAGGAACAAAATCGTATCCGATCCTCCTAGCCGTTTTTTATAACTTTAATGTACATTTAGTGCATTATAATGAAAAAAAATTAGGTTATGTTATGTTTAATATGATGTTTGTTCACTTACTTTTTGTTTTATAAAAATTCACTTCACTTAATAAGGGCATATTTCATTTGTTAATATGACAATATTATATTTTGAACAATTAATTCATATTTATGAACGATTAATTTTTAAATTATTATCTCTTTGTTCATATTAATAGATAGTTGTTAATATATCCTTTTGGACTGATTCAAAAAAATGTTATTAATTATAATGCACTAAATGAACATCAAAAGTAATGAAAAACAGTCTGGAGGATCGGATATGATTTTGTACCGTCAACTGGGGTAACTTCGGACAAGCAGGCTATTTCCGGACACTTAAAATTTAGCTGTTACCAACTTCACATTCTTTTCATTTCTTTAGATCACGTAGTTAAAAAGTTTATAAAATTAAAAATGCGATTAAAACTATTCGATACAATATTTTTGCAATGAAATTTAAGTGTCCGGAGTTAGCCTGCTTGTCCGATGTACCCTAGTTGACGGTACCTTTAAAATTTTTTGTTTCTTTGAATCGAAAGGATTCAAAATATGTAAGAGTTTTCTTTCGGCATCAGGGAAGAACTTTTTTTTCATTCAGGACAGGTGTGTAGAGTACACGAAGTAGGAATAGCAGTCAGGTAAAGTCAGGTTCAAAAACCTGGCTAACTAAAATAAATGGATTATAAATTGTTTACAAAAAGTTTAAACAGCTCTTGTCCGTAACAACAGAGCACACTAGATTTTTGCACTTAGACACTGAGCTGATTAAATCCCACCAAAACAAATCCATTTCTATAATACCCATGTCACACATAAACTATGACGCGATAGGAAGTGAATCAAACTCACTTTAGAATTTATGGGTAAAAAACAACCAAACAGTTGTTAAAAGCAACTTTATGCAAAACAATACTCAAATTAAATTTTTTGAGATCACGACTGGTCACTCTATTAAAATAAATCGGTCCAAATAACCAGAGTAAATACTGTTAAATATCAGAGCGAGCAAAACACGTGTCTAGTACAAGGCAACCATATTTACAATTAAAAAGTCAGTTAATGAATAGTCACTCGGAAAATATTAATATTATTTTTTTCCAGATTTATAGTGTTTCTTGCACTCAAAAATCAGATGCGAATTCTACAAAAATTATTCCTTTGGATGTAGCGCATTCACGTACTTACGATACCGCCTACCAGTTAACGTCACCAGTAAAAGGAAGAATTAGAAAGAACGAATTTGGAACCTTAATTTTACAAATGGAAAGCCTTGAAGTCTTATAGGTTTTAGATGACGTACGCTTAACAGAACACGACATGAGATTAGGATTTCTTAAACCGCCTAGAACTGTATTGGAGGAAAACGTAGTGGTCAGACAGGAAAGTAATGACGAAAGAAACGGAGAAGAAAGGAATGATCAAAGAAACAGAGAAGAAAGAAAAGAAGACAGAGCAGATGAGTGACATCAACCTCCGCTCAAAAAGGTATGTTTTTAGATTTTCTTTATTTTCATTCTTAAAATAATTTTCTGACTTTTTTTCTTAGTAATTTTTCTGGACTCTATAATCGCTTTTAACATTTTCTAGTTTAGTATAGTTTTTCTCTAAACATTTATATTTATTAATTTAAAAATCAGATTTTTTCTTTCTAATATGTATATTTATATTTTTTTAAAAAATCAGATTATTTGTTTCTACATATATATCTATTGTTATATTTTTTTGAAAATCAATTTTTTTGTTTCTATAGAAATCTATTTTATATTGATTTAAAAATTATATTTTTGTCTCTTTTTTTTCTTGCGAAAAAACCGGTATTAATTTTTTTTAATAAAAATTTGTAACTGTTTTAAAATAGAATATTTTATTTCCTTAAAGTATTATTTTAAATTAAAAAAGAATAATTATTACAAATTAAAAGAAAGAAACGAAAACTAATTTACATAAATTTTTATTTCAGATCCTTCTTGTAAGCGATGATGAAGCCGATGCTGCCTAAAAAACTCTAAATACTTTTGTCAAAAATACATCTCAAACACCCGCGCGCGCTCGAGAAACCACTAGTTACTCGCGCGTGGTCGTGCTTTTCCAGCACGCGCGGGTATTTGAGATGTATTTTTGACAAGAGTATTTATAGTTCCACTCTGATTATTATATATCTTATAGGAAAAAAGTCAAGCTTTCCATTGAGATAGGTTAACAATTTTTTAAAAAATCCGATTTCGAGATACAATTAAATTAATACTTTGACCTTGAATTTCTAGGTCAAATTTTTTTTTACAAAAAAACATTTATTAGCATCGAATAGCCTGTAAAAAAAGCTTAAAAAATCAATATATGTTAATTTTTATGCAATCTACTTAGAAATATAATAAATTTAAAAAGCTACATTTTAAAAGAATTCAAAAATTTAAAACTGTGTAACTTAAAAACTATTTCATGGAATTTAAAAATATTTGATATTTACACTTCCACTTACACTGGAAACACATTAGCAAAGTGTGAATAAATTTTATTTTTTGACCTGGACAGTTCAGGAATTTTGCCCCATATGTGTTTTTGATGCCTGATCCCGACCAGCAGCACTCGCTCCGCTTGTGCCAACAAATGTCGGCAGGCATCAAACTTTCACGAGTCTCCTACAGAGGCACGGAACAATTTAAGATGTCCGCGCGATCAGGCTGTCAATTTTGTCACATGGAACGTTGTTAAATTGTTTTTAATAAGTTTAAGTGAATTTTAAAACCTGATTTCGACCGAATGTTAAGAAAAATAGTATACGCTACACGGGCATAAATTTCTAAAGCCCTGAAATGTGTGTCATGATGATATTGTCGCGCAATACAGGAATTTGGAACTTTCTTCCCTTGTAACGTAATATACTATTTTTTAATGTCAGAAGAAACGGACATTAAATGTTTTGTTGATAACACAAAGTATAAAAAGAATTAAACACTTTTGAATAAATAATTAAAAGTTAAGTATTTTAAATAAATTTATCACTCGATGAAGTTATTAATTCTTAGGAAATTATCAATCACTTTGAGTCAATAAAACAAACAGATGTTTTTTTACGTTTCGGCAGCTATGCTCTTTTCATTAGAAACATTAAAAGATTTGTTTAAAAAAATATGTATATAAAATACAATCATTCAAAATATTTATATTTTAAAATTTATTGCCTTCATAATGATTGTACTTTATATATATCTTTTTAACAAATCTTTTAATGTTTCTGATGAGAGCATAGCTGCCGAAACGTACACAAACATATGTGTGTTTTATTGACTCGGAGTGATTGGTAATTTCCTAACAATTAATTAAAAGTTAAGGTATAAGTCACAAACGTAATTTTAATAATAGTATTAACTCTCATCTGATTTCCACGCGACTAATATCTTAAAAACTGATATTTTTTTTAACACAAAAAGTAATCAAAAGACCGACATAAAGATTAAATAAATTTCTATTTTTAGTTCAAAAATGTTCAAAACTTAAAAGACTGTATTTTAAATTAAAAATTAGTCTTAAAGACCAATATATGTATTAAATAACTTTGTATGTTTTTAGTTAATAAAATTGTATATACAATAAATATACAATATAAAAAATGTTTCTGTTAATAAATAAAATTTTTTAAAACAATGTGTCTTCGTTTCAAATTTTATCTTTTTATGATTATGAATTGAATGTATTAAACTTTATTGATTTTATAAAAAACAATTTTAAACACTTGATAAATTTTTTTCAAAATTTTGCTTTATAAAGATATTTATTTTGAACAATTTAAAAAGCCCATTTTAGAGATTTCTTTTTAAAATTTTATATATTGAATTAAAATCTGGAGAATATTTTTTTAATTAAAATTTTTTGAATTATCTGACTATACTTTTAAAAAGTAATTACTTTTTTTACAAATAGAAAGTGCCTGAAAGCGTTTTTTGATTGTTGCAACTTAAAAATTGTTCTGAAAATTTAAATTAGAATAATTTTTATAATTCGGACTTTAATACCTAATTAAATAAAAAGAACTTGCAGTTTTTTTATTTAAAAATTTTTTAAATCTTGAAAATTTTTAACAGTTTAATATTGAAATATCAAGTTATATCAAGTATACCTATTTTAGGCATGTTGCCCCCACTCCGCTAAAAAAAGTGCATTATGTAACAAATTCGGAAAACAACTAACAACTTACTTAGGTAACATGCAGTAACAAACTACGTAACATATATACCTCTGCTATGTTACGTACACAACCCTGTATGCAGGTAATATATTAGAATAGAGGAATAGAATTAATCAATCAGAAGGTTTGCTTACAACGTTGAATTACACTCTTAGTTTCAATCAATCAAATTTGATTGTTTGTCAATCAAATTTGACTGATTCAATCAATGTAGACTCGCTCACTGGTGGACCAATTAAATTGATTGTTTTAAATCAGTCAAACAACGTGATTGATTTGAATCAGTCAAATATACTGAAGAATTCAATCATTTTTGTTGATTTAATAATTCTGCTATAATTTTAATATCTTTTAAGAAAAAACACCTTATTTTTGAAAAATAAAAATACGAAATAAAAATAATCCTTGAATTTTTTTAACTAGTAACATTTTGTCCGTAGTGCAGATTTTTCGTTTTTATTTACTATCCAGAATACTTGTTATTTATTATTGATATTGTTTTATAACATTCTTATATCATATGTTGACAAACACAACATACACAATTTAATACTAAACGCTCAACTTACAAATTAAAATATTTGACTCTGAGGGGTCTCGAACGCGCGACCCTTGGGCCTAAAGCCCAACGCTCTAACCATTATGCCATACGCTCAATACATATATTTTACGAACTGTCGTTATAAGCTACGCGCTACTATTATTTCAAAAATATTGTCTAATAACTGTGATTAGTTATAATAATAGTTATAATAAAAAATACTCAACAAAACATAAGGGTATGTTGAAAATACACATTATACAATGTTTATTGTATTTTATAACAATTATTAATTTACCAGTTAAAATGACTGATTTAAGTTTGTAGATAAATTTAACAGACAAATCAGTCATTCTGTTTGACTGATTATCAATCAAATTCAGTTACTGATTGAATCAATCAAAATATTCGATTGAATCACCATTCAACATGATTATTGTGCCAATGAAAATCATTGATTCGACAGTCAAAATCTGCTTGATTGATTCAATCAATCAAATTTTGACTGATTCAAACTAAGAGTGTACTCTGATTGGTCAAATCTATTCCTCCAATCCACTATTCCACGTTATGGAACAGCTATCTTATGCCTATCTAGTCTGCTCTCGTCTTATGTAAGTGTTTTCATGGTAGTACATGTGTAAGACAAGGATGAATACATGTGTATGCTTTTGATAACTCCATACATGAGATAGAAAAGAACGCTAATGCACGTAAATTATCAGGTAATATATATTATACATTTAGAATACTAACTAGAATACTTCTAGTCCAGTCATCTGGTCAGAAAAAAGGGTGTTTGACGCAAAAGTCCCTTACTTCTCGGTTTTTTTGATTAAACCCTTTATTTAAGCACCCAAAAAAGACTCTAAATTTGCTACATCAATTTCGCTCGAGAACCCCAAAAAATTTTTTGAAAAAAGTGTAAAATTTCAAAAAATTGGGTATACAAGTTTTCCAGTGCGTTCGATGAAAAAAATTGTTCAGATTGAAAATAAAGTGTACAAAATTTCCATTAATTTTAAAAAAAATTAAACGTCCTAAGTTAATTAGGTAACAAGTTATAGCCGTTCAAAAAAACCCGATTTTTTTCGATTTTTCACTAAAAAAACGTACTTTTTAGTTTTTTACCAATTGTGCGGTTCCCAGTTATTTTAAGCAAAAGTAATCAACAGATAAGTTAAAGTAGACTAAAATACCTTTCATATACGATAAAGGAGAACGTTATAACCTAAAAAGGTCCAAAGTTATGATCTTCCAAATATACCCTGTTTTTGACTATTTTTGCCATTTTGACCATAGACATATAAGAATAGACTGCGCGAGTTCCACGATTCCCATGAGAGAAGAAGCTTGTGCTATAAAAAGAGAGAGGTAGAGCCGTAGGTTCCGTCTTTCTTTTCTCTCAAGCAAAATGCGCCTGCGCATTCATTTTTTCGTGAATAACGCACATAGCTATGTCTTGCTGAGAACATTAACGCGCACGCGTCGAACCGAGAAAGACAGATAGTGGGAACCTCTGACTTCTTCGGTCTCTTTCTATAGTACAAGCTTCATTTCACCGGTCTTGCGTGGTCTCTTCTTATATGTCTATGATTTTGACAGTTATTTAAACATAACTTATTTTTTTGGGATTTTCTATCACACTAACACCAAAAGTTAGACTTTACAGGTTGTTTGAAAGCCTTTAAGAGCTAATTTTTTTGCCTAGGTCGTAATGTAAATCTGATTTACTGATGTCGCAATCTGATTGGCTAACGCCAGTCTGCAGACCTCTACATTATGGTACAGCAGTCAGAGCATCAAGGAGTTACCTAATATTTAAATGTTTCACACATTTTCTTTTTAAATATGGGTTGCTTTGGCTGAAAGGTTTAACAAAAATCCAGTTGTAGTTTATGGGGGTACGGGAGACATGCCCCCAGGTAGGTGGGGGGGGGGGGGTAGGAGGATAAAATTTAAACCAAAAAATTAAAAAAATTATTTTTGTAGAAAAATTCAGGGACTAAAAATGATCTACGAGAGCATGACAAGCACTTTAAGATTTTACGCCCCTGGGGGTAAAATGCCTCTGGAGATGAAATACCCTCGTGGGCAACTTGCTCCGAGGGGAAATAAAACTTAAAAATTAATTATTTTCAACAACTATCCTGCCTAAGGATAATGTTTAAATACCCCCATCAAATGGGGTGTCTTTCTCCTGTGGGGGGGGGGACAAATTTCATAAAATCTCTTTGGTTGAAAAATAATGCGCCTAAGGATGACGCTCCCAGGAGGTTCTCACCATCCCTCCACCTGGGGCATAACCTTCCCCTCGGGGGGGGGGGGGATCAAATTGAATATGGGATCAGTTATAATGTTCATAAATCTAATTAGTAGACATTAGATGGAACAGAATTAGGCGACAGTATTCTTCATTTCTTATGAAGAATACTGTTCACGTTCACGCACGCTGATACCTGCGTGACTACTTGTTTGATTATTTGCTCCACAATATATACTAAAAAAACGTTGTTTAACTGTATCTTTTAGTAATAAAAGTTCAAATAAGAATGTGTTGTGAATAAGTGAATCATTGGGGATAATATTTGTAATGATTAAATCACGACAAAGTGAAGTTATTTAAACTTTTGTGTTTTGCACGTGTGAAAGTAGTATCTTTTACAAAAACATTGAACTCTTCAAATATTTTGATTAAAATGTTCTTTTGTTCTAATAAAAGTCTGTGAAGTGTACAGTGAGTGATAGGGACCACAAAAAACCATTTCCCCTCCTACGTCTCCTCAATTTTTATAGTGCAAGAGATATTGTTTTTACATATTTCTAAAGTCGTTATTTACCATTGCCACAATGGCAATTTGCACAGAGTGCAAATTGGCAATTGCCAGAGGTGAACCGGAGATTATAACCTGTTGCAAGTGCAATTCACTCTTTCATTTAGCCTGTGTTAATATCAATTTACCTAAAAAACAATTTGAGAAACTAAAAAAGGGAAGTGAAAAATTTACTTGTTCTACATGTAAATCTAAGCTGGGTGGTGACATCTCTCAGCTAAAAGGCTCAAATTCACAGCAAAGCGAAGAGTACACGAACAGTAACATAGAGAATGATAATTCACTCACTTCTACCACTTCGCTACCGATCGCATTCACGGATGCCATCCAAGCTGCCGTTGCTCAGGGGCAAAAAAGTGCTGGAGAAGAATTTCAAGACAAATTTTTAAAGACACTTCAAGCATTCGAATCCAAACAAGAGGCATTTAACAATACTCTTCTTAACACCGTGTCATCTATAAAGAGCGATATTATTGATAATTCTAAGAGAATTTCTTGTTTAGAAGATAGTACAAATAAACAAGGCGATTTGATAGGTGAACTTAAAATTGAAAATAGGAAACTCAGAGAGAAAACTGATTCTCTTCAACGGGACCTAAATTTTCAAGAACAATTGGCTCTACAAAACACTCTGGAAATACATGGCATCCCGCTTAAAGTTAATGAAGACCTTTTATTTATTTGTTGCAACATCTTCAAAGCATTGGACATGACTTTGACAGTCAGTGATATCTCTAATGTTTATCGTCAGCAACAAAAAATTGTTCCCGGCAACTCGACTCGGCCTCCAAAAATTATTCTAAAATTAACTAGACAAATGGTTAGAGACTTCATTATTAATAAGCGTAAAACTAAATCTGACTTTACCACAACTACCATTGGTTGGCCAGTGACTGAAAAACATAACATCTACATACGTGAACCACTTTCGCCTATGAATCGTCAAATCTATACCATGGCCTTTGATTTGAAGAAAAACAACAAGATAAAGTTTCTTTGGACTGCTGGTGGAAAAATCTTTTACCGAAGAGAGGAAGGATCACTTCGAATGCAGTTCTTCAATTTGAATGATGTAGAAAAATTGAAATAGCAACAATGGAAGAAGACTCTACTAAATTGTTACTCATCTGCGTTAATAAATTGGTATGCATTTTTGATGTATTTGAAAAAAAGGAAATTTATTTTATTTTTTAGATCTGTTTATGATCTTCATAAATGCAGACTAATTATTATTCATTATCTTAGTTCAGATTTTTGCATTCTATTTTTCTTTGTTAATACCAGAATTACTGTTACTACTTTTATTTGTTATTATTTTTTATTACACATTTTATTACACGTCAAATTAGGAAAAACAAAATCAATTATTTTTCTTCACTGCGATGTATTACCGTACATATGTTTATTTCTCTATTATTTTGATTATTTCCGTTTATGCTCCTTGTCGTCATTTTTTTTTCCGACGCTACTATTATTTATTATAGAATGTAGTGCAATAAATCCAAATTTAATTGTCTTTTTATTAAAATTTAGCATAGCATGTTTTTTTTCATATAAGCTTGTAATCTCTGAGTCTGGTTTTATAAAAATAATTAAGTGCCAGTTTTGTTACATTAAATCAAAATGACTGGCTTATCTATATGTCATGTGAATGCTCAGTCACTGCCTGCTCATTTTATTGAATTCAAAAATTTTTTTAGTAATAATTCATACGATATAATTGCTGTTTCAGAGACGTGGCTTAATCCGAACTTTCCTAGTAACTTTTTTCAGATGGATAATTATGCTCTTTTTCGAAATGACAGGCAGAGATGCAGGGGTGGAGGCGTTTGCATATTTGCACGGAAGGGCCTTGAATGTTCTCTAGTTTCTGTGAGTAGTGAGGGGTCGTATCCAACTGCTGAGTACCTATTTATAAAAATCCAATCACCACACGATAATATATTAATTGGTGTAGTTTATAAGCCGCCAAAGGCCTCTTTTGGCAATGACTTAGAAAATGAAATTTTCAATCTTACACCTTATTTTAATAATTCGATTCTCATGGGTGACTTTAATTGCAATTTAAATACTTCCTCTAGTTTAACCAGTTATCTTACTTCTATGGTTTATTCATCAGGATTGGGTTTGGTCCCTCACAGCTCAACCCATCATTTACTCAAATCTAGTACCAGAATTGATGCTATATTTGTTAGTGGCTTGGACAAGGTGCTCTCATGTGGTCAGCGTTCGGTAGCGTTCCTTTCCAGTCATGATCTGATATATATCGAATTTGAATTTGAATTCAATAAATCTGAGTTCTGTCAACAACCAAATTTTTTTCGCAATTTACATAATATCAATGAAGCCGAATTTCTCTCGCATTTGTCTGATCATGATTGGGCGGATATATTCTCCGAGCCAGATGTTAATGCTAAAGTATACAAACTTACTTTATATTTAACTTTGTCATTTGACTTGTTTGCTCCTCTTCATATGTCGAAAACAAGAAAAAAGTTTTCACCATGGATGAATAACGAAATACGAGCGCTAATCCGTGATAGAAATAGACTTCGGGCCAGAGCCAGGAGAACTAACCTAAATGTTGATCACACTGAATTCAAAAGAGTTCGTAATTTGGTTAAAACCACTATTAGAGATGCTTTTAACAAATATAACTTCAATGCAATTAAAAATAAAAGTAATTCCCAAAATATCTGGCACATCTTAAAAAAATTAAATTTAATCCCTATGAAAAAAAGCTCATCTGATGGTGGTTTTCAAGCTAACGAATTTCTTAATGTTTTTGCTCAGAAATCGGTTATTCGTTCTGGTTCTGTTGCGATTCCTAGTACTTCTAATTCTGATGCATTCGATGAAAACAATTATTTCTTTTCCGATATCACACACAAAGACACACTAGAAAATATAGCACAAGTTAAAACAAATGCAACAGGACCCGATTCAATTTCAATTGCAATGATTAAATTGGCCCTCCCCGTCATTCTTCCTATTTTGTTGCATATCTATAATTATTCCCTTCAAACAGGTATATTCCCTGACATATGGAAGACTAGTATTATAAGACCCATTCCTAAAATAAATAATCCTAAAACACCCAATGACTTTAGAGCAATATCCATCATATGTGCCTTGTCGAAGCCACTTGAAAAAATAGTTTGTAAACAAATAACAAAATATTTTTTGGAAAACAATCTTTTTGAGCCATTTCAATCAGGCTTTCGTGCGAAGCATAGTACATCCACAGCAATTTTAAAGTTTACTACAGATATAAAACTTGCGATGGATCAAAAACTTATTACGGTCGCTGTTTTCTTTGATTTTTCAAAGGCCTTTCCCTCGGTTAATCACGATCTACTTTTAGACAAGCTGGGGTCATTTAATTTATCGAAATCGGTATGTAAGTGGTTTGCGTCTTATCTTGACTCCCGATTTCAAAAAATTGTTGATGAAAAAGGTAACTTTTCTGACTGGGATAAACTTGAATGCGGTGTTCCTCAAGGAGCAGCTCTTTCATCTCTTCTTTTCAACATTTACGTTTCTGATCTTGGCAAAAAACGTAAATATTCTAAATTTCATAAATTCGCAGACGATTTTAAAATTTATCTTTCGGGTCAATTACACGCTCTTCCAGAAATGCTTAAAAAGTTACAAATAGATATTAACTATGTAGCCGAATGGGCGAAAAATAACTTGCTTACATTAAATTCCAGTAAAACTCATGCCATGGTTTTTAGCTCAACAATTTATCCTTCTATACAAATCCTAGAAACTCTTCCTCCTCTCTTAGTCGATGGGACTCGTATCGCTTACGCAGAAACCGTGAAGGACCTTGGCTTGTTTGTAGATCGTGCTTTATCATGGAAGGAGCAAATTAATAATATTTCGCGCAAAACATTTATAGTTCTACAACAATTAAATAGAAGCAGAGACTCTTTACCCTCTTCTACACGCTTATTATTGGTGAAGTCACTAATTCTTCCTTTTTTTGACTATTGCTGTCATGTATATGATGACATCACCAATGAACTTAATAGCAAACTAGAGAGAGCATTGAATGCCTGCATCCGTTTTGTTTATAATCTACCAAAATCTGAGCATATCACTGAATATAGAGCAAAGGCGGGACTATTAAACGTTGCCACTAGGAGACAATATTTTATTGGCAATTTAATTTACTCCATCATCAACAATAAAATTCCTGTATATCTACATGATTTTTACAATTTTAAGACCGATAATCAGGCCATTAATACCAGACTGAGAGAAAGGAATAATGTATTAACAATTCCGATCCATCGAACATGCAAAATGCAGAAATCTTTTATTGTAAGAAGTGCTAGACTTTGGAATAAACTCCCTGGCGATATCAGAGATACAACCAGCCAGTTTATCTTCAAAAGACAATTTTTCAACTTTTTATTTAAAAAAAATAGTGAGTCCTTTGAAATCACATACTGGTAATTTTTCACTGTAATTTTTAATTTTTGCGTTACACACTTTAATTGTTCTTCTTCTTTTTTTTCCTCAACACTTATGTATTAGTTTTTAGTTAATTAATTACTTTTATTGCAACAAACCAATTATTATATCTGTAATACTATGTATTTGTTCCTTGAAGGGCTCTTAGCCCTAGGAACTTGATCTCAATAAATTAAATTAAATTAAATTAAATGAGGAAGAAATTAAAACTTTTTATATAATTTCAATTTTAGCCCCCCCCCACGAGGCGAAGTTTATGCCCCATGTGGAGGAATGGTAAGAACCTTCTGGAAGCGTCATCCTTAGGCACATTTATTTCAACCAAAAATATTTTATGAATTTTGTTTTAACCCCCTTCTCCCCCCGAGGGGAAAGTCACCCCATTTGATGAAGGTATGTAAACATTATCCTTAGGCCGGTTAGTTGTTGAAAATCATTAATTTTTTAGTTTTATTTCCCCTCGGAGCAAGTTGCTCCCGTGGGTATTTCATCTCCGGAGGCATTTTACCCCCAGAGGCATAAAATCTTAAAGTGCTTGTCATGCTCTCGTAGATCATTTTTAGTCGCTGTATTTTTCTACAAAAATAATTTTTTTAATTTTTTGGTTTAAAATTTATCCTCCTCTCCCCCCCCCCCCACCTGGGGCATGTCTCCCGTACCCCCATAAACCACAACTGGATTTTTGTTAAACCTTTTAGCCAAAGAAACCCATATTTGAAAAGAAATATGTGTGAAACATTTAAATAGGTAACTCCGTGATCCTCTGACTGCTGTACCATAATGGAGACGTCTGCAGACCGGCGATAGCCAATCAGATTGCAACATCAGTAAATCAGATTTACATTACAGCCTAGGCAAAAAAATCAGCTCTTAAAGGCTTCCAAACAACCTGTAAAGTCCTGTTGGTGTTAGTGTGATAGAAGATCCCAAAAAAACAAGTTATGTTTAAAAAACTGGCAAAATGGCAAAAATAGTCAAAAACAGGGTATATTTGGAAGATCATAACTTTGGACCTTTTTAGGTTATAACGTTCTTCTTCATCGTAAATGAAAGGTATTTTAGTCTACTTTAACTTCTCTGTTGATCACTTTTGCTTAAAATAACTGGGAACCGCACAATTGATAAAAAACTAAAAATCACGTTTTTTAGTGAAAAATCGAAAAAAACGGGTTTTTTGAACGGCTTTAACTTTGTACATAATTAACTTAGGACGTTTAATTTTTTTTTAAATTAATGGAAATTTTATACACTTTATTTTAACTTTGCACAATTTTTTTCATCAAACGCACTGGAAAGCTTGTATACTCAATTTTTTGAAATTTTACACCTTTTTTTAAAAAAAAGGTAGCAAATTTAAAGTCTTTTTTTGGGTGCAAAAATAAAGGGTTTAAGCAAAAAACCGAGAAATAAGGAACTTTTCCGTCTAAAAGTACCAGATGACTGGACTAGTCGAGTAATTTACGTTTTCAATTTTGCCCATGGTCGAGTCCATACCAAGTGATCATACCACACGGTGTGCCTAAAGCGACTTTAAGTAAAAGTGTTTTGTATATGGGACCTTTTTATTGTTTCTAGTTCTCTGACACAATACAAATTTTTTAAGAGTAAAAACTCAATTATCCGTCTGGCGCTTTTTGAAAAAAGTGAATTTTAATTTTTAAATTTTACAAATTTTGAATTTATTCATTTTCAACTTCTGTAAAACTGAAAAAATATTCTAGAAATAAATTTTCTTCAATTGTATTTTGGGCGACCAGCTGTTTCGATTGAGCGGAAAGTTCACGAGTGCAGCACGACTAGGACTCGGAAAAGCAACTCTTCCAGATCGGGAGCTCTGGACGCCCAAGATTGACACTACAGAAATCCCAGAAGGTTGGGTTGACAATGCGCGGTGTGCGGCAGCGCCATCTTGGACGATCAGAGCTCCCGAGCAGGGATGCCAGTTCCACCGATTCAAGATCGTTCGGATCTTATTGAATCGGACCGTTCCCTTGCCCGAAATTTGTTCAGTGTATATATATTGAAAAAAGTCAATATAATTAAAATTTATTAATTTTTAATCACATTTTTTTATACTTTTTAAAAATTCATTTATTAATCAAAAAGTTAAACGTTTTATAGACATCACGTGATGTTTTTGGTAAGCGTCGATATCTAATTGTTAGTTAACCTTTAGTTACCAATTAACCAATTTAGATGATACCAATTAACCAATTGGTAACTAAAGGTTAACTAACAATTAAATATCGACGCTTACGAAAAACATCACGTGATAGCAGTAAAACGTTCAACTTTTTGATTCATGAATGAATTTTTAAAAGGTATAAGAAAAAGTGTTAAAAAATTAATAAATTTAAATTATATTTGAGAAAAAACAATTTCTAGAATATTTTTTCAGTTTTAAAGAAGTTGAAAATAAATAAATTAAAAATTTGTAAAATTTAAAAATTAAAATTCACTTTTTTCAAAAAGCGCCCGACGGATAATTGAATTTTTTGTCTTAAAAAATTTGTAGTGTGTCAGAGAACTAGAAACATTAAAAAAAATCCCATTACAAAACACTTTTAATTAAAGTCGCTCTAGGCACACCGTGACCAATTTCAGTCACATTGAGTAATATTTATGAAATTTACGGTTTGTTCATAATTAAATTGTTATTAACAAAAAAAGCTATTTATCTAAAAAGATATAAAAATTATGTCTTCGATTTTTTTTAGTGAATTCATAAACATAGCCTATAATGTGCTTAAAAATTAAAGCCAAAGAGCAAGATGGTATGTCTTATAGTTTTCGAGAAAAAAATTATTAAGTTACGCTAGTGAGGACTGGTGTCGCCGCTACTCAGCGCGTAGCTCTGTAGTAACCTAAATGTATGTATATCATTCTTTATCATAAATATAGCCACTGCATTGTGTTTAAATTATAGGCTTGAGCAAGTCTTACTGATCTTTTCTTAGTACATGGATCCTTAATATTAAACGAGTTATATGAAACTGAGTTACCAAAGAGGAAAAAAGAAAAACTTATGCCTTTCTATTTGGAGAGAGTGAGAAGCAGATGCGGTACCGACTAAAGGAAAGGAGAGAAACTTCTGCGATGTTTATCATATTTAGGGCATTCCAGCAAAAAATGTTGAACGGTCAGCAATTGATCTCAAACTTCGCACATTTGTACAGGATTTTTAGTAATGAGGTGGATGTGGCTTATATTAGGTTAGTATGACCAATGCGTAGACAAGACACACTCTTCTTGTCTGTTGATGTGGAGAGTTGGAATTTTTTCGAGTGAGTTGAGTCTAACGTGATGAAGTTTAGTTGACATTTGTTGCCATTCTTCGTTCCATTTTTAATGGAATGATCGTTTTAACCATTTTTTTGCATCATCCAGGGAAACCGATGCGTCCTCAATGACTGTCAATTTTGTTGCTTCTTTTGCTGGAAAATGAGCTGTTTCATTGCCCTGAATCCTAACATGAGCTGGGACCCAGAACAGCTCAATATTTATTTTATCTTTTTCAAGTTCACATAGTTGAAGTTGTATGCACTGGATTAGTGGGTGGTTTGTGAATTTGTCTTTAATGGCCATTAGACATGATAAAGAATCCGAAAATAAAACATACTTGTTGGCACAGGAGGTTGTTGCTTTAATTAAGTCCAGGGATTTTTTAATAGCATAACATTCACTGGAGAAATTCTGAAATTGTTCGGGCAATTCGCATGCATAAACAATCTCCGATTTAGTGGTTATAGAGCATGCTGATTGTTGATCCAATACAGATCCATCTGTATAATATTGGATGTAATATTTATATTTGTTTTTGAGCTCTTGGAAAAGTTGGTTGTAAACTGGTGGGCAAGAATTAGTCTTTTTAAACTCACTCATCGTTAGATTGATGAAGGTAGACATTTTATGCCAAGGGGGAGTAGAATGATATTTCCGACGGCTTATGGTAGGTAAAGAGATGTTTAAATTTTTTAAATACATGGCAATTCTGACTCCAAGTGGTTTTGAAAGTCGAGGAAAATTATTATATATTTCGATTAACGGGCTTTCTTTTAGGAGTTGATTTGATGTTTTCTCGAGATTTGAGTGAGACGAACAGGCGTAAATTAGGCATTGGAGAATCCTTCTGTGGTGTAGTGGTATATCTCCAGATTCTGCTAGTAGACTGGAGGTTGGACTGGTTCTGAAGGCAACTATGCTAAGTCTGATTGCTGTATTTAGGATGGATTCAAGAGTTTGTAGTATGTTTTCATTAGCTGAGTCATAGAGAATGAATCCATAATCTATTTTAGGCCTTATAAGGGCTCTGTAAGTATTTAGGAGGCACTCCCTTCTGGCTCCCCATTTAGTAGAGGATAAAGTTTTGATAACATTTAATCTTAAATTACATTCGGTTTTTAGTTTTTTATATGAGGGATCCAAGTAAGTCTTTTGTCCAAAGTTATACCTAGGATATTTAAGGACTTGACTCTTTTGAGAACCGTTCCATCTAATTGTAAGTGTAATTCCATATCTGAATTGTGATTCCTTTTTTTAAATGACCATGTATTCAGTTTTGATTTTGGAAAATTTAAATCCTGTTTTTGATGACCAAATGGAAAGTTTGTTTAACGCATCCTGGGTAACTTGTTTCATCACTGCAGTGTTTTTCCCTTTGTACGTGAAGGTGTAGTCATCGGCAAATAAATAATCTTTGAGGGGAGAGTTGATTGTAGTTCTGATGTCATTAATAGATGTTAAAAATAAAAGAACAGTTAATACAGATCCTTGAGGTACACCATTGACTGTTTCCACTTGTTTTGACTCTACGTTCATTAACCTGACTTTTAAGAGTCTGCTAGATAGAAAATTTATTACGAATGCTAAGATATTACTGTTATGTTCATTTTTAGGGTTCCGTACACAAAGTGTACAAACGGAACCCTTATGACGAGATTCGTGCGTCCGTAGACAAAAATCGTATCCCCCCCCTAGACGCCAAACTATTTGACTTAGAAAGCTCAAATTTGGCACACATATGTATTTTCACGTGTAGATTACAAGGAAATTATAGAGAACGTGAGTAGTGTAACAGGGCTGGTTCCAAAACATAGTTCCAATGTTCGCCACCAGGTGGCGCTGTTACCCTCAGTCGGTATTACCGTGCGTCGGTAAGGTAGATTTACCATCGGTCGGTAATGCAGATCTCTGTCGGTAATGGTCACTGCTAGACGGCGCTGGTTTTATAACTACCCTCGGTTGGTAATGCAGATTTCAGTCGGTAAGTTACCGCCAGATGGCGCTGGATTTATAATTTGCATAAACTATATATTGTTGTTAACTTTAGTACTACCACCCACCACCCACCCAACCAACCACCCAATCCAACATACCCCCCAAAACCACCCAACCACCCATATACCGAAAATAATGTATTGGGACTTGAATTTTTAAAATACCACCCACCACCCACTTTGTATATATGATCTCAAATTTCAAAAATCATAATAAAAACCGCGAGGGATGGCTGAATCGCGATATACCGCGCAGTATTAGCCGGGTGGATTGGGGGTGGGCCGCGCTAGGCCTCACTCGACGTATGGTGTGCAACGAGATGCGTGTGGTCCTGGGTCTGACTCAACGCATGGTGCGCAACGAGATGCGTGTGGCGTTTAAAGTTTAGGGTAGTGGGGTGAAACAGACTAGTGGGGTGAACTGGTATATGCATTGTATATGTGTGAATCCATGTGATTGGGTATATAAGGCGACGTTTTATGGGGAAATAGCACTACGGTCACCTATCTGGAGCGAGCAGTAACTACTACTACTACTAGAAGGGCTGCCAGAGGGAACTCAGAGGATCTCGGAGTGTTGGAGAGTATTAAGAGATACTGGACCAGCAATCTTGCATACGTGTGTGAGCAGCGTCGCTGCTATTAGAAGTATCCTCTGACTGACCAAATCTTGCGTACGTGCGGAGCAGCGTCACAGCCCTTAGAAGTATCTTCTGACTGACCAAATCTTGCATACATGCGTGAGCAGTGTCGCAGCCATTAGAAGTATTCTCTGACTGTCTACAGCTGGGGTCTAGGAAACGTAACGTTGTTGAATTGACTGACGTCGTAGCAGTTGGAGTACATGAAGATTGGTGTGTTAAAGTTTTAAAGGTATGTTCACATATAACAACTAATTGGAATGGGAGGGGGGGTATTAGATAATTTAACCTAATATTATTATATTAATTTATAAATTATTTTTATGATTTGCAGAATGTGTGATAAACGTAAAAATCCTGGGGAAGGAAGAGAAAGGCTTGATGCTGCTAAAAGGACGAGAAATAATGCAACGCTTCTTAAGGAATGTGAGGACCTTATTCCATCCATTGAAGATGCACTATCTCTTCTACAAATATTACAAGATTCGAACGATAAAATGATGTTTGTTAATAGATGGTTGAATGTGTGTAATAATTCTTTGAGCACCCTAAGAAGTATACTGAATTCCTTACTTGTAAATACTGATAGAATGCGATGTCTAAATTTAATTCAACAAGTTTTATGTCTTTTCACAAATTTTCAAAAATATTTAAAACACGGAGCAGGTAATGTAATTTCTAATGAAATAAGTAATCGCATACGTTGGACAGATACCGAGAAAGCTTTTCAGAATTATATTAAAACAAGTATTATTATAAATTTGATTCACACAGATATAAAGGCTTTTTTAAATGATTCAAAGACACTTTTCGAAGAAAAAATTATTGAAATTTTAAATACTCATGGTCCATTAAAAGTGTATAGTGGCCTTGGTACAAAGTTTAGAAAAATTGTTAATGATGAGGAAAAAGTACAATACATACATTTCAACACGAAAAGTGAAATAATTTTCCCTTCTACTATATTAGCAGACTGGTATAGTAAAAATATTGAAGAAACATTATTAAAGGATGTAGAGCTTTTTGAACTAAACGAATCTCAATGGACATTGCATTGAATTATAAAACTGGAAATAAACATAAATAAGTACAATCCATTACGTGTTGGTTCTTACATAGAATTACCAGATAAAATAAAATTAAAAAATGCATGTATTAATGTAGATAACGAAGATAATAAATGTTTCAAATGGGCAGTTTTATCATGTTTATATCCAGTTTTAGAGAACCCAAGCCGTGTTTTAAATTATTATAAATATGAAAAATATAATAATTGTACTGGGATAGAGTTTCCAGTTTCTCTTAAAGATATTAGAAAATTTGAGAAACAGAATGATATCTCAATAAATTTATATGGTCTTAAATTAAAAAATTCTAAATTTACAACAATTCCATTACATCTATCATTAAATAAGAAGGAAAAACATGTAAATCTACTTAGGGTGGAAAAGCATTATGTAAGTGAAGATGATAATAATTCTAATACGGATGATGATAATAATGTTGCTTCAAATAATTTTCATTATGTGTGGATAAAAAATTTGTCTCGTCTGGTTAGTTCACAACTTTCTAAAGGTAATAGTAGAAAATACATCTGTGATCGATGCCTTCATTATTTTACAAGTGAAGTGAAGCTTAAAAACCATGAAGAAGAATGTAAATCATTGAATGAATGTAAGGTTACACTTCCTCAACCAGGACAAAATTTTGTTCAGTTTCAGAACTTTGCTTATAAAGAGAAAGTTCCGTTTGTTATCTACGCTGATTGTGAGTGTCTCCTTAAACCTGTTGAAGAAGAAGTAGGAGAAGGGAGAACATGCAATACTGAAGTTGTTCAAAATCATGAAATCTTTAATATTGGATATTAAGTCAAGTGTAGCTATGATGAATCATTATCTGTGTATCATTCAAGTCCAGTAGGTGTCGATCCTGCCAAATGGTTTGCCCAAGAACTACAACAATTGGCTACAGTTGTCGAGTCAATTATTCAGAATCCCATTCCAATGGAAAGTCTATCATCAGACCAGATTGAAGCTTTTGTATATTCTACAACATGCCACATTTGTGAAGGTAAAATATCACATTTTCAGAAAAAAGTTCGTGATCATTCTCACTTAACAGGCAAATATCGAGGTCCTGCACATGAAAAATGTAACTTAAAGTATCAAGATTCACGAATAATACCTGTAGTATTTCACAATCTGAGTAAATATGATGCTCATTTTATAATTACAGACATTTGCTTAGAATTTGAAGGAAAAATTGATCTACTTCCAATAAACAAAGAGAAATATATTTCTTTTACTAAGAGAATAAAGGGAAGTGGAATAAAATTTCGTTTTATAGATTCCTTCAAATTCATGGCATCGTCCTTAGAAAAGTTAGCATCATATCTAACAGAGTATAATATTGTTAAGTCTGTATTTTCTAATTTCACTGCTAATGAAATTGAATTAATCACACGCAAAGGTGTTTTACCATATGAATATTTAGACTCACTTGAAAAATTAAAAGAATCTGCTTTACCTGAAAAGGATAAATTTTATAGTTCTCTCAATGATAGTACAGTTTCTAATGAAGATTACATTCATGCACAACGTGTATGGTCAACATTTAACTGTAGTAATCTTGGAGAGTATGTAGATCTATACATGAAAACAGATGTACTATTATTAGCAGACGTTTTTGAAAATATTCGCAATCAATGCTTGCTAGCTTATAAGCTTGATCCTGCTCATTATTATACTGCCCCAGGATTGGCTTGGGATGCAATGTTAAATCATACTAAAGTGAAATTGGAACTCCTTACAGACATTGATAAACTCATGTTCATTGAACGCGGTGTGAGAGGTGGTATAAGCCAATGTAGTAATAGGTATGCTAAAGCAAATAATCCGTATATGGAAAATTTCAATGAAAATGAGGATGTCAAGTATATTATGTATTTTGATGCGAATAACCTTTACGGTTGGGGAATGATGCAACCACTTCTATATGGTGGATTTGAGTGGGTTCAAGTTAATAACATTGATCTTAACATACCAGATGATTCAGCTACAGGTTACATTTTAGAAGTTGATTTAGACTATCCCAATGAATTACATGATAGTCATAGTGATTTACCATTTTGCTCGGAACACTCAAACCCACCAACAGAATCAAAACAGTCTAAGCTTTTAACTACACTTTCACCTAAACGTAAGTACATTATTCATTACCGAGCACTGAAACAGGTTCTTTCAAATGGGCTTAAATTAGTTTAAATTCATAGAGTTCTTAAATTCAATCAATCAACATGGCTTAAATCTTATATTGATTTCAATACATCCATGAGAAAAGATGCTAAAAATGAGTTTGAAAAGAACCTTTTCAAGTTAATGAATAATGCTGTATACGGGAAAACTATGGAAAATGTACGAAAGCGTGTTGACGTCAAACTTGTAACCAATTGGGTTGGAAGATATGGAGCAGAGGCTCTCATTTCAAAACCAAATTTCAATAGTCGATCAATTTTTAATGAAAATTTAGTTGCAATCGAACTCAGAAAAACTGAGATAGTAATGAATAAACCAATATATATTGGATTTTCAATCATTGATTTATCGAAAACACTAATGTATAATTTTCATTATGAATACATGATAAAAAAATATGGTGCAAATTGTAAGCTATTATATACTGATACAGATAGTTTAATTTATGAATTAAAGTGTGATAATATTTATTCTGATATGAAGAATGATATTGACAAGTTTGATACTTCAGATTACTCAAAAAATAATATATATAAGATTCCATTAGTCAACAAAAAACAGGTTGGATTGATGAAAGATGAGTGTAATGGTAAAATAATTACTAAATTCATTGGTTTACGTAGTAAGATGTATAGCATTCGAGTGAATGGTCAAGATTTTGCAAAAAAAGCTAAAGGAGTTAAATCTATCATTGTACAAAAAACTATTGAATATGATGACTACGTTGATTGTTTACGAAATTTTGTGATACAAAACAGAACACAACATGTAATTAAATCACGGTTACATAAGGTGCATACTGTAAAACAATTAAAAGTAGTTTTGAGTCCCTTTGATGACAAACGTTACATAATACCTGAAAGTACAGATACCCTTGCTTGGGGTCATTATAAAATTACAGAAAGGAATTGAAGTTTTTTTTGTGCGTATAATTATCTTATACAACATGTATATATGAAAGGATATTTAAAATAAACAAACAATATTTAAATTTATAATCTGGTATTACTTTATTTATTACTACCTTATCTTCCTTACATTTTTTGAAGTATTAAAAGAATAATATTTTTCTAAAGTATAATATAAACGTAAAACTAATAAATAAATAAAATTTAAATCATTACATATTTGCTTAATCTAACTTTTTTTTCAAATGTTAACTTAAACTTTTCCAAAAGTTAACTTTAACTTTTTAAAAAGTTAACTTTAACTTTTCAAAAAGTTAACTTTAACTTTTCGAAAAGTTAACTTTAACTCTTATGGAAATTACATGTTAATTCCATTTAACTTTTATGAAAGTTAACTTTTCCAAAAGTTAACTTTAACTTTTCCAAAAGTTAACTTTAACTTTTCCAAAAGTTAACTTTAACTCTTATGGAAATTACATGTTAATTCCATTTAACTTTTATGAAAGTTAACTTTTCCAAAAGTTAACTTTAACTTTTCCAAAAGTTAACTTTAACTTTTCCAAAAGTTAACTTTAACTTTTCCAAAAGTTAACTTTAACTTTTCCAAAAGTTAACTTTAACTTTTCCAAAAGTTAACTTTAACTTTTCTAAAAGTTAACTTTAACTTATTTTAAATTTAACTTTAACATTTGCTGAATGATTACATTTCTGATTTTTGTATCCAACTATTATGTGAGTTGTCAAATCCAAGCCATTTTACATAGACTTTATCATGACGTTGTTTGAGAACTTTTTCTACGAGATAAACATCTGGATATTTCACTTTGGAGATTTCTTCTTCGTAGAAGCCACCTTCGATGGGTTGATCCTGATAATCCTTTAGTTTATACGTTACTGGGTTTGTTGATTTAACTGCAGTGATAGTAAATATTTCAGTTGTCCAGTTGGGTGTATATCCTTTACTGAAAACATTCTTATACTTGCTTACACGAGCTCTATCACCAACTTTGAATTTTATTTTCTTAACTGAAATTTTCCTTTGTTTAGATATACGTTTTAACAGCATACTTTTATCATCTTTTTTGACATCTTTTGGTTTCATACCAATAGTACGATGTTTTTTGTTATTATACTGTGAAACAAGAGATGGTAAAATATTTATCCATTTATAATTTCCTTGCAAGTTGAATTGTGGCCACATCATATTCTTCAGAGTGCGGTTAAATCTTTCAACAATTGAAGCTTTTAAATTACTATAGGTTGAATATAATATGATTTTATAAGACTTCATTAAACTGTCGAACTGAGAATTATAAAATTCTTTACCTCTGTCAGTATGCAATTTTTTAGGAACACGTCCATTTAAAAGTATAGATTTCATAGCTGCAGAAACATCTTTTCTACATTTACTTTTGACTGGAATAGAACATGCATACTTTGAGAATATATCTATAACTGTGAGTATATATTTAAAACCATTATTAACTTTAGAATAAGGTATCATTTCAACTAAATCTGCTTGCCATGTTTCATCCATCCCCCGTATTTGTACCTTACGACGTTGATAATTCCGCCTAGCTTGTTTATGTAATTCTGTGACTACTACTAATTTTTTATCATTCATTTTCAATTTTTTTTTTTTTCAAACATCTGAATACATCAATGATCAACAAGATATTGATCTCAATTTTTCTAGTGTACTATTAATATATGATTTGAGCTTCACGTAATTCCTCAATGATTGACATAATTTCATTATTATGACTAGGATTACCATACTTTTTCTGTAAAGAATTTCCAGTTTTTGTGAAAAGCTTTGCAATAACATTAGTATATTTAGAACTCTTGTTAATGCGCATTTGTTTGCTTGGACTGTAACTCTTTTTATGCGCATTAGTAGAAGAAACAATTTCCTTATAGTTTGCTAAGTCATTTGAACTTATGGAAGCTTGATCTGGTTGTTGTCTGAATAGAAGTTCTAATAATCCACATGTTTTTGAATATTTGTTCTTTCCAACTAAATTAATGTATGGACTTTCAGAACCAATTTTTGTATCACCAATTATGAATGTACCGTCAGGGAGTTTGCGTACTCCATATGCCATATCCAAATACTGCTTTCTGTTTTTATTCAACATTTGTATAAATTTATTTGTTAATTTATAAGATTCTTCATCCGTTGCATCTGTATTAGATATATTATCTTTTTCAAAAGTAATATCATTAAACTCTTGATTCTTTGATTCATTAAACAAATTTTCATTCTTAATATTATGGACATTAGATTCTTTGCTAAAAGCATCATAGAAATCTTTTTGGGATAAATCAAATGGCACAGTTTCACTAATAGCAGTCTTAAAAGATGCATCATAGTCTTCTTCTTTATCTTCTTTTTTCCTAACATTTTTAACTTTGATAGGTGTATGAGTTACAGCAACCAATTTTTCTAATGGAGTAACTAATGGTTGAAAAGTTTCTCTTAACATATTTTCAGCATTTTCTCTACCTCTTTTAAGTATTTGATGTTTTCGTCGAATAGCTTTACTTGCCTTCACAACCTGATGAAGTGTTTCTAACTCTTTTCGATACATGTTTATTAGGGTGGTCCAAAAAAGGTCGATTTTTGAAAATTAAAAATACTTTCGCAGTTTTATATTCTGCAAAAAAATACAAGGCATAACTCTTTTTTTATAACTTTTTAAATTAATAATTGACTTGTCCCTAGGGTTTGAAAGGTTCTCAGTGCTTCTTCTACTTATCCGTCGTATTTCACTTATGGGTAATAATCTAAATCGTATCCAAGAAAGGGTTTGCGGGTGAAAAAAATACAATAGACCTGCTTCTGAGTAGATAGAAATGGTCGACTTCAATCCTAGACCCTTTACTTCTTCTTTTCGTCAGTAGCAATGCACAGGCCTATATCAGTTTCGCTCATAATGATGGCTGTAAACCGACGACGGGCAAAAAACCGTAAACTTCAATTCAAGAATGTGTCCCTTTAATATTTATAAATCAATTTTATTTTTTCATGTACTATTGTCAATAGAATAAACTTTTATTTCATGTAAATTTTAAATAAATTAATTTATATTTATTGGTAAAAAATTGCCTCTAAAAACTGCCTATTTAATGATTTTTCAGGTTTTTTCTAACTGAATAACAACTATAAATATATCATTTTGGAAATTTTTTTTGTTTCAATAAAATATTTTAATTGTCACCTAACAGTTTACGGAAATACATTGCAATAGGAAATCAACAAAGCAGGAAAAAATAAGATTGAAAATAAATTGCTTGTTTTACGTGTTAATTCCCATAAGAGACAAAAAGTCGCAGGGACAAGCCAATTATTAATTTAAAAAATTATAAAAAAAGAGTTATGCCTTGTATTTTGTTGCAGAATATAAAGCTGCGACAGTTTTTATAATTTTTAAAAATCGGCCTTTTTTGGACCACCCTAATGTTTATGTATTGAAGTCTAAAATTGTACTAATGTATTTCTCTGCAAACATATATTATTTATAAATGAATGAAGCAGTCAAATCCTTTTCTATATCTTCCTTCATTCAAATTTCTATCTTTTTCAATAACTACAAATCCATATCTATTAGAATTCCAACATGTAGAACATAAATCTCGAAATAGATTGTACGTCATATCAGTGTTCACTAGGGTGGTCCAAAAACAAAAATGTCGGTTTTTTAATACTCTCACCCCCTAGGATTCTTCTGTATCAAAAATAAAAGTACCACTATTATTTTATTTATTTATATTCTAATATTTAGGGGTCGCTCAAAGCACTCAAAGTTTCCCATGTAAAATGCATAGAAAAAAAATACTTTTTCGTAGAATTGGTATAGAATCCATGAAAATGAATATTTTTCTATCGGCAAACTCTGTTTTTCTTCAGGAGACTTTAAGGAATAGTGCTACATCGTTTATTTTACAATTTTTCAAAATTAATTATTTTTTATAGGGTCTGCAAAAAATGCCAAAATTATAATTTTGTCATTTATGGGGTTTTTTTGGGACCCTATGAAAAGTTGTTAATTAAAAAAAATTGTAAAATAAACGATGTAGCACTATTCTTTAAAGTCTCCTGAAAGAGAAACAGAGTTTGCCGATTGAAAAGTATTCATTTTCATGGATTCTATACCAATTCTACGAAAAAGTCTTTTTTTCTCATGCATTTTACATGGGAAACTTTGAGTGCTTTGAGCGGCCCCTAAATATTAAAATATAAAAAAATAAAAAAATAGGGATACTTTTATTTTCGATATAGAAGAATCCTAAGGGGTGAGAGCATTAAAAAACCGAGATTTTTGAACTCCCATGCATTTTTGGACCACCCTAGTGTTCACATGATCATTATAAACATGCTTAAGGTTTCTATTATCCTGTTTAAAAAGCACAAGTAAGTTAACATTATCTCTAACTAAATGTTTAGGAATATGAGCATATGTTTGACACAGATAAAAACTATCAACGTTAACATGTCTACCCATACAAAAGAATGCTCTTACATTGTCCTGTTTCTCACAAGCAATATCATCAAAAATAAAGATTGAATTTGGTTTAGCATCTTTAGGTGAAACCACTTCCTCATGCTCACTATATGGAAAGTATTCGATTCCATCAACTTTACTCAATACTTTTCCTAGAAAATTATATTTAGGCTGTTGTAATGACTTTGAGTATAAATAAATATTCTCAAAGCTCAAGCCATTCGGATGTGTAATCAGAGAAAAAAGAGCATTTGTTTTTCCACAATTTGATGGACCGCAAAAAGCTGCGCGAATACTATTTGAAAACAGATTTCCATGGCGCTTAACCTCATTATTATTATTGGATTGAATGAGATTATCAACATTTACAATCGGGAGCTGATTAGCTTGTACCTTGAACTGCATCTTGGACTCGACTGAGAAAAAACTATATATATCACACTTTTATAATCTATTTCCATCAGTCGGTTGTAAACCATCGTCGAGTGAAGAATGGACATTCATGAAAAAGTGAAGAAAAAAAAATCTCACACTGGTCAAGGTTTTCTTAATAATATAATAAATAAATTACCACTTGAGTTACATATTCCCGGATACCAATATTGTGGACCTGGTACAAAATTAAAAAAACGTTTTGCTCGTGGTGATCCAGGTATAAATTCTTTGGATGCAGCTTGTAAGGCACATGATATTGCATATTCAAAAGAAAAGGAAAATATAGAAGCAAGAAATTCTGCAGATAAAATATTAGCTGAAAAGGCTTGGCAACGTGTTCTTTCCAAGGACGCTAGTATTAGTGAAAAAGCTGCTGCATTAGCTGTTACTAATATAATGAAAGTTAAATCTAAATTCGGTATGGGGTTAAAAATTAATGATAACACAAAGAAAAAGATGAAAAAAATAAAAAAGAATAAAAAGCAGAGGAAGAAGAAGAGAGTTTCCAAGAATAAAAAAAGAGTTACATTAAATAAAGTTGTTCATGCTGCTAAAAAATGTATGAAATCAAACGGTAATTCTTTAGATACTATTAAAACTGCTATGATTGGTGCACAAAAGGTTATAAAAAAGGTAAATAAATGGTGGTAAATCTAAAATTTCAACACCTAGAATTTTTTCTGTACCATCAAAAGTTGGTGGTATTTTACCACTTATTCCAATTTTTGCTGGACTTAGTGCTCTTGGAACTCTTAGTGGAGGGGTTGGTGGTATAGTAAAAGCTGTAAATGATGCTAATGCAGCCAAGAAACAACTTTCAGAAGCTCAACGACATAATCACACAATGGAGGCTATTGTCTTGGGAAAAGGTTTACACTTAAAACCTTATTGACAAGGACTTGGTCTTTATATTCAACCATATAAAGGGAAAGGATTTACAAATAAGAAAAGGACTCAAAAAACTAATTTTGAAGCTACCTCACCGTGCACTCACTGACTTTGATCTATTTAAATATGCTCAAATTATGAGTATACCTCATTTTCGTGGAGTATTCATGCGAAATGAATGACCTATTACAGGACCTCATAAATATGAATCAGCAATTATTAATCTTGATGATAAGGAAGGACCTGGAACTCATTGGGTAGCATATAAAAAGATTAACAATAAAACTGAATACTTTGATAGTTTTGGAAATCTTTCACCACCATCAGATCTTATTGTCTATTTAGGTGTTGGTAGCTGTATGAAATACAATCATGAGAGATATCAAAAGTTTGATACATTTATATGTGGACATTTATGTTTAAAGTTTCTATGCGATCAACTTAATATTACAAACAGTTTTTGTCTATATAAGGGCAAGTAATAAAGTTGTAATCATCAGTATGAAAACAGATGTCAATCATGAATGACTCATTTACTTTAACGTTAACGGGAAACTCATCAGTTCTCGGAACTACTTATTTCCCACCAATTGAGCTCTCACAAGACAAGAATTATGTACTTGGACTTGTTGATCTGTTTACATTTAATTCAATTCTTAACATTGATAAAGGTTGCAATAAGTTTTACATAGATAATTCTGTAGTGACTGTACCAACAGGTAGTTATGAAATTAAAGATATTGAATCATATATTAAAGCAAAATTATCAAATAAATTTGCATTAACTATTAAACCTAACAACAATACATTAGGTTGCCACATTAAATCAAATCGTGACATAAACTTTCATCCGACAGATTCTATTAGTAAATTATTAGGATTTGCTCCTCGTCAACTGAAAGCTGAGGAAAGTCATGAATCTGATTTACCTGTATCTATATTATAAGTGAATACTCTACGTGTTGAATGTAATATTACAACTGGAGCATATATAAATAATCAAAAAGTTCATACTATACATGAATTCTTTCCTGTCGTTCCACCGGGATATAAGAAAGCAGTATTCTTTCATTAATATTAATATTAATATTAATATTAATATTATCTTTTATTTTTGGTTTATTTTCTTTAAAAATGTTTGTAACATATATATCGTCTCAGGAGGACCCAGCGGGGGTCATTTGTCTGTGGGGGGCTACTTGCACCCACGTGAAAATTAAAATCAAAAAATTGAAAACTTATTTTTGTCAACAAATGTCCCGTTTCAGGATGATCCGCTGGGGTCATTTTTATGCGGGGGGTGACTTGCACCCACGTGAAAATTAAAATAAAAAAATAAAAAACTTATTTTTGACAACAAATATGTCTTCCCAGGATGATCTGCTAGAGGTCATTTTTATGTGGGTAGGGAGACTTGTACCCACGTGAAAATTAAAATAAAAAAATTAAAAAATTATTTTTGTCAACAATTATCCCGTTTTAGGAAGATCCGTCGGGGGTCATTTTAATGACTTGCACCCACGTGAAAATTAAAATCAAAAAATTAAAAACCTATTTTGTCAGCAAATATAGCGTCCAGCATTACCTGTCCCCACATAGAAATGCTCCCGCTGGCCTTTCCCCCGATTGACAAAAATAAATTTTCAATTTTTTTATTTTAATTTTTTCGTGGATGCAAGTCACCCCCCGCATAAAAATGACCCCCATCGGATCATCCTAAAACGGGATATTTGTTGACAAAAATAAGTTTTTAATTTTTTGATTTTAATTTTCACGTGGGTGCAAGTAGCCCTCCCCCACATACAAATGACCCCCGCTGGGTCATCCTGAGACAACATATTTGTTGCCAAAAATATGGTTTTTAAAAAAAATAAACTGAAAATCAAGAACATTAACTGAATAAACATATGACGCCATTTTTCTTATTTTTTACAGCTCTGGGACACTTCACGCATTACGCCAATTTTGGCGTCATACCGCTGAAGTGGTTAATTTTATAATCTTGTAGAATTGATTTAACCCCAAAATAGTAACGATTTCAAATTATAAACAATGATCATAATGATCACAAAGGCAAACTGACATTTCACAAAAAATTTGAAAATCGAACTTGCGTTTTCGTTTTCGTTTTCGGTTTCGTTTTCAAAATTACGTGATAAAGGCCCAGGACGGTGACTTGGTTAATTTTAGAGGAGAAACAATAACAATACGTTTACATATAAAGTCAGTGTAATGGGTATCATTTATAATCAAAAACAAAAAGTTGGCCGTAGTTATAAAAGTCAACCGACATGTGCAAAGAAGGTCAGTGTGAATGTTACTCGGAAGGTGTTAACACCTCAGAATCGACAGTTCCTGAAACAACTCGGTCTACAAGTGAAAATTCAAAAATAAAAAAAAGGAAGAGGAAGAAAAAAGATCAAATTTTTCTATTTTTTATGTGTAGCTGTTATAAGAAAAATGGAAGACATTCTCAGCATTCCAACTGCAGTGAATTTTGATGAATCCATTGCCAAGTATGAGATTCATAGTCATCAACCATATGCATCATCAACTTTTAATAATAGTGATGAAATCCGTATTGTAGTACAAAATCAAGATTTGTCTATTTTACCAAGCAACAGTTCATTACAAATATTTGGAAAGTTATGTAAAGATGATGGAACCGTTCTCACAGAGAATGTTGAACTTACAAATAATGCTATAGCTTATTTGTTTGATGAAATTCGTTATGAATTAAATGGTATTGAGATTGATCGATGCAAGTATGTTGGACACACTACAACTATGAAAAATTTAGTATCTTTATCACCATCTCAATTTAATCGTACAGAAAATGCCGGATTTGTGAAATTTGAAACAAATTCAACAGTGCCAATGGAAAATAATTATTTTAATGTAATAATACCTTTGAGTATGATTTTTGGTTTTGCTGAAGATTATAAGAAAATTGTAACGAATGCTAAACATGAACTTATTTTAATAAGATCGCGTAGTGATTATGATTCTACTATTTTCAATGGACCACTTATTCCTGGATTTAAATTTGTGATTCATAATATTTAATGGATGGTACCATATGTAATACCATCTGACAATACTAAAATTAAATTATTAAAATTTATTGAAAAAGATCCATTAATTTCAATGAGTTTTAGATCATGGGAAATGTATGAGTATCCATTGCTTCCTTTAAGTACAAAAGTTATGTGGCAAATTAAATCTTCAACACAATTAGAGAAACCAAGATATGTTATTGTTGGATTTCAAACTAAAAGAAAAAATAAAATGGAAGTGTCTGCATGTCTTTTTGATCATTGTGATCTCATAAATGTAAAACTGTTTTTAAACTCACAATCTTATCCATATGGAAATTTGAATATACACTATACTAATATTCAGTATTCTGTATTATATGATATGTATGCTAATTTTCAATCATCTTACTATGGAAGAGATTCCGAACCTATACTAAGTAGATCAACTTTTAAATCATTGGCACCTTTAATTGTTATTGACTGCTCAAAACAAAATGAGTTCCTAAAGCAGACATCAGTCGATGTACGTTTGGAAATTGAAACCAGAAGTAATAAGCCTAAGGAGACAAGTGCATACTGCTTAGTCATCCATGATCGCATTGTGCAATATAAGCCAATCAGCGGTATTGTCAAGAAGCTGTACAACCTATGGTGTTCTTGTTCGAACCACCCTGCAGCTGGAGTTCACTTCCTGGAAGATATAAGAGTGAAAATCTATGGTTAATGCACAACTATCATGGTATCAAATGGACATCTGGAGACATTTCTTATGAAGAATTACAACTTATATTATATTATATTGAGCGATATATTGATAATGTTGTTAATCTAGAAGATATTAATTGTCCTTCATTTAAAAAACTTGTGAAATCATCAGTTCATATATGTACACATCATACTTTATTTAGAAGTAATTGTGCAGTAAATAATGCTCTAATGTTAAGAAATTGGTTTCTTAATCCTCTTAATAGGTGTATTGAAAAAAGTGTGCCTATGGGTGTTGATGAAATTGATTAATTTAAGGAGTACTCTACTGTAACTAGTAATAATTCTACTGATAATCTGAAAAACTACTATGAGCAATCAAAATTTTGTTTTTAATAAATAAACGTATTCATAAATTTAATTGTTTGTGTTTTTCAATTATTTTTACACTTGTTTATTCTTCTTTGGAATTGAGTGGGGGATTTTCTTCCTGTACAAAAGGAGGATTTCAAAACCAAAATCTTAACAACGCCTGCTCCAAGACTAACGAAAATCATCTCCAGGATAAGCAACATGGACTTCCAGAAAATCAATGCTGTTGACATATGGATATCCAAAAACCAACTACTGTTGAAAGGAAATACTTGCCGAAGAAAAAGTTATCTGAGCTGACTCCAAACAACGAGTATGCTGTAACGGAATTTCAAAAAGTGTCCACAATGTACGGAACTAAAATTGTTGCTGAATTGGAGAAAAGTTATACTGTTTTCCTTCTTGCAAGGATGATGAATGTCATAGATGATGAGAATATTAAAGCAATGCAATTATTAGCTTCTAGTAATAAATTGATTATGATTTACATTGGTGGACTGTACAATGATATTTTATTCAAAGAAAATAATTAATTTTTTTTTTCGAAACAATATTTTTAAAAAATGTATATATATTTTAATGATTATGAGTGTCAAATAAAAATTGAACTTTAACTGATTTAAATGTGTATGTAATTCTTTAATAACCTTCTTCTATAGATAAATTTAATTTTTATTTAGATAAAATTATATATTTAGATAACTAAATAAAATAGCATGGAAACCTTAAACTAATAATAAAACAACACATGTTCATAAAAATTTTATATATTTTAAAAATTTTATATAGCCCTATACATAATTTATACATATTATAACAAGAATTATATTAACATACTTCGAAAATATTTTTAATAAATTTAAATAGATAAATTATAATATTTACAATTACATAAAATTACTTAATTAATTTGAAACTATGCATTTAATGTATATTATTATTATTTATAAAATCTTAAATAATAAAATATACAAAAAAAAAATTAACCAAATTTTTAAAAATAAAAAACTAGATTTTGTATACACTAATATACAAAAATGTTTTTTTTTTTTACAAGTCTATAGATTAAAAAAAAGAAAAATAATTACTAAATTACTAAAAAGTTAAATCTAATTCTACATCTTTTACTTTTTTTTCTTTTTTATTTCTTTTTAAAATTTTTGCTTCCAGCTGTTCATCAGATGGACTAAACAAAGATCTTTTTTTCCTTTTAAATTTATAAAAGGAGTATCGAATATAGAAGGTTCTACAATACTTCTAGGTTTAGATACATTACTTGTACTCGGTAGTGGTATATCTACTACTCTAGGTTCTTGTAGTGGTGGAGTGTAACTTCTAGAAGGCTGCGCTGGTGGTGGAGACGGTGTTTGTGGTCGTGGTGGTAATGGTGGAGGTGGTGGTGGGGGGAGATACACCCAATACGGTAGCGGCTTAACACGCTGTATTGGTGATCTCGGAGTCTCTGGTGGTGGTGGTGGTGGTGTGGCTCTGGATGTTGGTGTCTTACACACACTTCCATCTACACGACCATCTGACGTCGTAGGTATTGGGGCATCCGCAGGTATTGGTGGTAGTGGTATGCATAACTACCACGGTTGAGGAACTGCAGCATTCTGCTCATAGGAAATAACCTGTAACAAACAGAAAAACATGATTTACAAATTTTAATATTCAAAAATTATATAAAATATATATATATATATATATATGTTTATTTTTTGCAACAGTTGAGTACTTACTTGTGCCATTTCCACCACTCTATTAGGTCTTTGAACATAGTATTGTGCAGGATCAGTAGATATCTGAAAAATAAAAAACATACTATTATAATTTCAAAATTACTACATTTTTCCTTCTTGTCAAAAATAAAATTTAAATAAATGTTGAATTTAATTCACACTAAAACAGAAATATATATAGAATAATTGATAAAATTAAATATACATATTCTTACCGTACAGTCTTCTTCGTAATTTGCAGTTCTCAACCTCATATGCAACCCGAATTCGGGTAATAGTAAATCCATTATTCTTCTTACGTTCTTATTCTTTCGAGGATCCATCTTTTTTAATTTAAAATTCTTTTAATTCAAACACAAAAAATTTTAACAAACACTAGATGCTTCTCCTAACGTTATTCTAACAGCACTGATGCTAAGAATACGTTTTACAAAACCCCCTCCCCCGCTACAGGGTTGATTCCAAACTATGAGGAATACATTCGACCACAATATTTCTTTATTTCATTTCATAAGAAAAAAAATAAAACTTATTTTTTAAAACTGAATTTAACAAAGTTTCATATTACTTTCATCACTACACATATGTGAAATTCAATTTAAATATAGAGAACATACAGTATTACCAACTTAGATAAAATTCTACTTCCCAAACCTAGCATTGCCAACTAAGGTAAAAGTTCTACTGCTTAATACTGTCAACCAATAGGAAGGTGAGTCCCATGGAAAGGATTGCTCCCATTGGTTTAGAGTGTTGTCCTATGATTTTAATTATAGAATTGAAATATAGTGTATGTAAATATTTTAATAACTATCAATGTGTCTAATATCATACATTCCTTTAATAAGATTCTGTTCTATATACCAAAACATTTTGTTTTGTATTAAAAAGCTGAAAGTAGTCTGATATCCGGAGACAACAGCGCTCTCTGTCGAGGAGAATATTAACTTCTTGACCAATGACGAGATTTTCAAATGTAGAGAAAAGAACCAACGATGACTGATGTTGCTGGAGTTTTATTTTATATTCATTTGCAGTAATTTACTGATTTTTAAATTTGTTTAAAACTATTCGTTTAAATTACAACTAATATTACAAACTAGTAGTTAGGTTTATGAAATAAAGATTTATTTTCACATTATTCATATATATAAAAACTGTTTATTATAAAATTTTTTTTTTCTAAATTTATACATATTTTTTATATTTACAAAATTTATAAAATATTTTTTTTTTTTTAATATTCATATTAGATATTAACCATCTTGGTGTTGTCTAAGCCTCAGTTGTAACCGACGATTTCTTCGACGTTCACATCGATTGCATTGATGGTTCCTTCTAATTCGATCAATGTGATGTCTCTGATGATGTCGTCTACATCGTCTACAGTCCACCTCAACCCTAGCATTTGACTGTTCGTTTCTTTTACTTTCACGGAGATGGGATAAGAACAGATGCTGCAACTGAAAATAAAAAAAAAAAAATTTTTAACTTCCATTTATGTACTTAAGCTTTTGATTTTTTTATAAAAGAATGAAAATATAAATAATTAATACTTACATCTAGAAGTTCAATTGAAAGAAATTCTTCCATTGTGACACCCAAATATCTTTCGATTTCTGTTGGTGTTACACCGATGCCTTCAACCTGATCTGCATGCAGAGTTGAATCGTCTACAGATGGGATGTATGGTTGACGATCCGCAGCTCCATCACGTTCAGCATAGTAGTTGCGGCTAAATGAGATAAATGCTGGATACTTTTGGTCTGCATCTTCATCTATTTGCAGGCTGCCATTCCCGCTGTCGTCATCAGTAACAGCAGGGTCCAGCACCATATGAACATCCTCCCCAACATCTTCCCTTCTCTCCCGCAGAAACACAGCAGCCTCCTGTGGAACTTCCACACTGCTACTCTCTCCCCTCTCAGGCAGATCCCTCGCAGCATGTTCAGCGAGTCTCATGATGCTCGCCTCTCCAGGTGGGGCGTTCTCATCCCTCCTCTCGAACTGTTGCAACACTGCATGCCTAGGGTCTCGAGTGATGCTCTCCCAGGGTCTGAACAGCACGTCCTGAGGGTCTCGGACAACGTTCGCATCCATCCTCTCCAACTGATTCACCCTGACATCAGGACGGTTTTGGACCACGCTCTCCTGTCCAGCCGCTAACAGATTCACCAGGGCCTGCTGTTGGTCAATGGCGACGTTCTCCTCCTGAAGGTCTCGGGTGCTGCTTCCATACATCCTGTCCACAAGAATCATGACAGCATCCTGAGGATTTTCCACCAGAGTCAGCTCCCGCCTATCCACCGGGTTCACCAGAAGAGCCAGAGAACGTCTCACCATGTCCACCCAGGCAGCATCCATGTAGTAGTCCATCTCCAGAGAGTAGAAGTAGCAGCAGAAGAGTCGGGGATGATAGGTGAAAATACTGGCTCTGCATCCCCTTTATATACCAGTTCACCCCACTAGTCTGTTTCACCCCACTACCCTAAACTTTAGACGCCACACGCATCTCGTTGCGCACCATGCGTTGAGTCAGACCCAGGACCACACGCATCTCGTTGCACACCATGCGTCGAGTGAGGCCTAGCGCGGCCCACCCCCAATCCACCCGGCTAATACTGCGCGGTATCTCGCGATTCAGCCATCCCTCGCGGTTTTTATTATGATTTTTGAAATTTGAGATCATATATACAAAGTGGGTGGTGGGTGGTATTTTAAAAATTC
This sequence comes from Ganaspis brasiliensis, assembly GCA_037103525.1. Classification (NCBI taxonomy): domain Eukaryota; kingdom Metazoa; phylum Arthropoda; class Insecta; order Hymenoptera; family Figitidae; genus Ganaspis; species Ganaspis brasiliensis. The sequence continues at coordinate 64,175 of JAZKLR010000700.1, forward strand.
AAGTCCCAATACATTATTTTCGGCATATGGGTGGTTGGGTGGTTTTGGGGGGTATGTTGGGTTGGGCGGTTGGTTGGGTGGGTGGTGGGTGGTAGTACTAAAGTTAACAACAATATATTGTTTATGCAAATTATAAATCCAGCGCCATCTAGCGGTAACTTACCGACAGAAATCTGCATTACCAACCGAGGGTAATTATAAAACCAGCGCCAGCTAGCAGTGACCATTACCGACAGAGATCTGCATTACCGACCAAAGGTAAATCTACCTTACCGACGAACGGTAATACCGACTGAGGGTAACAGCGCCACCTGGTGGCGAACATTGTAACTATGTTTTGGAACCAGCCCTGTTACACTACTAACGTGATTGGAAGAATTGGTCATAGTGTTGTCAAGGAAATAACAAGATTTTTGAGCGTTTTTAAAGTACTTGTGCTGAAAGCTTTTGCTATATCCTTGTTACCGCTATATGGTCACTACCTTCTCTATAATTTTCCTGTAATCTACACATAACAAGACATTTATGTATCAAATTTGACCCCTCTAAGTCAAATAGTTTGAAGATCAAATGGTCTATTTTTTATAAGAAATGCAATAAAAGCTGATGTTTCTTCCACTCTATCTGACAAACTATTGTATTTAGAGTTCTGAAATTTGGTACACATATGTAGTTTGACGTGTAGATTTGTCTTAGAAAGTTCAAATTTGGTATACAAATGTGTTTTCACGTGTAGATTACAGAAAAATTATTAAGAACATGATTGTAGGGATTGGTCATAGCGTTGTCAAGGAAGTAAAAAGATTTTTAGGCATTTCTTATGCATATTGGCCTAAATCTATCGTTATTACTTTGACAGCTCTATGACCATCACCTTCTCTATAATTTTTATATAATCTGCACCTGAAAATACATGTGCATGCCAAATTTTACTTTTCTAAGTCAAATAGTTAGGCAGATAAGGAGGAAGATACGGTCATTTTTTAGTTAAAATGCATTCAAAATGCCATTCCTTGGCGCTTATCACTAAAATTATTCAACATAGAGTGTTATAATTTGGTATGAACATGTAATTTTATTTGAAGATTACAGAACAAAGGTTGATAACTTTGTTGCAGACTGTTATCATATTGTTTTCGAGCAAATAACCACGACTTAAAAAAATGGTTAAAAATGATCATATCTCCCATCCCCCTTATCTGTCAAAATATTAAAATTAAAGAATTTAAATTTGCAAAAATGCATAATTATTACTAATATAAATAATAGTCCAAATATAATAAGTAAATATTCTTATTTACCTTTTATCCCACTTTCCAATTTTGATACAGAGTTTTTCTAATTTTGTCCAATAAGGTCGTTAAATTGATATTTAATAATTAAACAATTGTATTTTGATAAACTACGAACTAGTCAGATTAATTTATGTAATATTATATTCGGCAGCGTACAGAAATACATATTTTTTCCACAAAATGGTAAAAGTTATAAAATTTCTTTTTGAAATAATTGAAAATTACAATCAGTATTTTAAAACATTTTATACAGTTTTTGTTTTAACAATATTTAACAATATTTAACAATAATTTTACGGAACCCTTGTTCTGATTAATTCAATGACTCTGTCCTTCTAAACCATCTCATACGCCTTTTCTATGTCCATAGAGACTACAATTAAATCACAATTATTAGCAAGTGCATTACTTGCCTCTTTTTCCAAATGAAGCAGGTGATCCATTGAAGATTTACATTTTCTGAAACCGTATTGATAAATAGATAGTTTGTTCGATGTTTCGAGTTTCCAACGCAGACGCTCACTCACTATTTTTTCCAAAATTTTGCACATGTTGCACGTAAGAGAAATGGGTCTGTAACTTTGAACACTGGAGCTAATTTTATGGGGTTTTGAAAATAGGGATGACTACAGCCTGTCTCCACTTTTTAGGAAATAATTTTTCTTTCCAAAGTAAGTTGTAGAAATCAATTATATATTTTGTACCCTTATATGGCAGATTTTTGATGAATTCATTTGGGATATTGTCGGGACGTGGGCTAGTTTTTCCTAAGCGGTGAAGTATGATATTATATTCTTCCTCAGAAATAGGATCGTTAATTGGTTCATTATCGTCCATATGAGAAACTGTCTGATTTGTAAAATTAAAATTATTTTTGTGATTAAGGAAAGTTTTAGAGAAATTAGAATACTGTGCCAATTGAAGTATTTCGTGTAATTGAAGAGGCGTAATTCCTCCATGCCGAGGTCTCACTTTCTACTGTTGTTTTTCGGAATAAAGCTCTGGCTTTTTTATAAGCAATTTTACTTTCGACAGTACAATCTTTTTCATTCTTCTGTAGGCTTTTCTTTTATTCTTTATGGTCTTATCACATTGCTCATTCCATCAAGGAAAAGGTTTTCTTTTTTGTACTCCAGATGATTGGGAAATAGATTCTTTAGCTGCTGAGGTAATGGCTTTGCAAAGATCTTCTAGAAGTTGATCAACATAATTTGCATTATTTTTAGTTGGGGGCTCAAGTGTATTAAAGTTTTGTCTAATCAGTGATTTGTACAAATCCCAATTAGCTTTGTAAAGAATCAATTTAGGAAAAATTCTAGTGTTTTGAAGGGGAGGCATTTCCATTGATTTAATAATTATAGGAAAGTGGTCACTGTCGTAGGGGTATTTATAGACAATCCATTCGAATTTTGATGCAATATCTAATGTCGTAAATGTGAGGTCGATAACACTATTAACTGATGAATTAATGTTCAATCTAGTGGGGAAACCTGTATTAAGAATAGCCAAATTTTTTTCTTCTATTATTTCTTCGACAAGTCTTCCTCGAGTGTCAGTTTTATACGATCCCCATAATTGGTTGCGGCTGTTGAAATCTCCCAGAATTGTATACGGTTTGGGTAATTGTTGTAGTAGATGTAATCTTTCTTTTAGTAGTAGTAATCTTTCTTAATTTCTTGACTGTTAGGAAGGTATAAATTGCATATGGTGGTTGTAGTAGGTAGCGAAGCGGATATTGCTACAGCTTCGAGGTTTGTAGATAAATTTATTTCTTTGATGAAAATATTAGATTTGATAAATACTGCGACCCCACCACTACTTGTCTCTGCCACTCTGTTCTTGAATATTGCAGTGAAACCAGATAGTTTAGCGCAGTAATTGTTTTTCAAATGCGTTTCTTGCAAACATATGCAGCCCGGGCTCGTTTCGTGTATGAGTTTCTTTAGGCTTCTCTTACGTTGGAAATATCCATTCAAATTCCATTGCAAGATATTCATTGAGGCTTTTATTCTTTTAATTTAAAAAAATTACATATTAGATGATAAGCAGCTTAAGAATTGTGAACATTTTATTGCATTTGAATTTCTGAGTTGTCTGTTGCTTTGTCTGTGTTGTTTTCTTGTTGTTTTAACTTATTAAGTAGACGAGTGCAATGGTTTTTAAAGCTTTTTGTTTTTAGAAGAGGGTATATATCGGACAACATTGTGATTAAATTTTTTAAATCTTTTGTATGGTCTTCCACAATGTCAATCAGGTTTGTTGCGCCTTTTGTTAAGTCAAATAGACTTTCAATTTGAACTATATTGAGCGGGTAGATTTTATTAGATTCTTCCAGGGTTGTTTTTACTTCCTCCCAATTTTCTGCTGGCGGAGGAGTAGGTTTTTCGTTTGGTTTTAATTTCTTTTTTTTGTTTCACTTTCTCTTTGGATTCACTTATGCCTGATTCTATGCTGATACAAGATTCATTATCAGAGATTTCAGATTCTAGAGATTCGTTTCCAATATTAGGGGATTCTGTGGTAGCATTTCAAGATGATGCTGTGGATGGTGGGGGGTCTTTTATTAGGAGGAGATGAGTTTTGAAGCCTTTGAAAAGTCGGGTAGAAATCTCTAGATTTACCAGACTGTGAATTTGATGGGTCTTGAGTTTTATCAATTATCGTGGGAGAGTAGGGAGTTTTAAGTGTTGGAAAATTTTTTCCAAATTCAGAGGTGGAAACAGGAGGAATTTGAGAGTCTTGAAATTCATTGTCTGGTGTGACGTTTGGTTGTATTGGTTCAATTCTATTTGGGCAATTCTTGGCGAAATGACCAGCCTATTTACATTCGAAGCATTCAGTGGCATTAGATGACGCATAGATCCAAAATTTAGTATCCTCAATGCTTATCAGAATTCTGGGTGGGATTTTGTTTACGTCTTCTGGGGAGACGTATGTTTGTCTGCGAAAACTGACTACATGAGATAAGGCTTTAGAGGTAAATCCATTACAAACCGAAGTAATTGGTGACACGATGTTAACACTGAATTTCCTCAGTTCTTGTTCCAGAGTTTCATCTTCATTGAGAGGGTGAACATTTGAGAAGACAATTCTTTTGTTCCTTGTTACATAAGGACAAATTGTAATGATTTAATGTGCCACGGTAATATTTTTCTTTAAATCTATTAGCTCATCAGCTGTTTGTTTACTATCCAGGTACACACAGATACGATTATTAGCAATACGTGATGAGTAACGAATCTTAGAGGCTTGTACTACTTGACTTAAAGCAAGGATATATTCTTCGTGGGTGGCTTCAGCTAAAGCGTCAATTAAGATAGCTTGGTCTCTTGAGATCTTTTTGGTCATTTTCACTGTTGATGCGTAGTTATTTGTTTCTTTTTCTTGGGAGGTTGATTTGTTTTGGGTAGACATTTTTGGTGCTGTAGAAGCCCTGTTGTCAAGGATCTACAGACTCACGTTAAAAAACACTTTATTTGGAAATGACACTAAAACACTTATCACTGTAGAGTTTTTAGAATAAACTTAATAGCACTTTTATTACAAAAGGAAAATCAAAAGGAAAAACACGTAAACTCATTCAAGGCGACTTGTAAACACGTCTACACAAAAAAAAGGATACGAATAGACTGAAAGTAAAATTTTGTCCCTTTCCTTAAAACTAATTAGAGTCTCTGGAAGTAAGATGGGCCTGGCAGGTAGTCTATTGTTTGTATTAAAACTGACCCTCATTAGCATTGCTCTTTTGAACGATGAATAACTAAAATTTAAAATGTAATGGAAGAAGCGAGTAGTTGTACAATAAGGTAATTTTGTCCTTTAAAACTGACCCTCATTAAAAGAGTTAGAGAGTTTGAGAGATCAAAAGTTGAAAGAGTTAGAGTGTTTGAGAGAATAAGAGTTGAGAGATAAAGAGTTAAAAAGTTAGAGAGTTTGAGAGATTAAGAGTTTAAAGAGTTAGAGAATTTGAAAGAATAAGAGCTTGAGAGATAAACAGTTTGAAGGACATTTATGGTGCTTTGCCTTTTTCTTCTTGTATTGACATACGAGGGACGCCTCGTTTGATTATCTGGAGTAAAGAATATAAGAACCTGGAGGATTTCATCGACAAGAACAACACCACAATCGGGGAGCATCATCACCACTCAATCTGCCATTTGTAAGACGATTCTTTTTCTTGTATTTTCTTAAAGAATGTGTGGGGATGAATGTTTACGGTTGTATGAATGTTAGCGCTTTATTTCTCTCAGTACCATTGTAATTGATAGGAATTGCATCATTGATGGATTTGTCATTTTTTATAGGATTGGGAAAAATAGTGATCCCCAATTTTTCCGAATGTATAATTGATTTATGTCATTATCGATGTTGCATGTTATTAATTGATAGGAAATAGATGAAAGAGAAATTAGGGCATTAGCTAGAAATACGAAAAAATACGAAAAAACTCTTCTACAAATAAGCAAGTATAAATATTTACCAACGTTGCCTGTTTTGTCTCATTTGTTTCTTCAGGCCCGGATTTACCAAACATGGGGCCATAGGCAGACGCTGGTGGGGGCCTATGCAAGGAATGGATTTCTCCGAAATTTACTCAAGTCGAAAAATCAGTTTCAAAACTTGACACTTTTTTAATGAGCGGGCTTTTTGAATTTCTAAAAACTTACAATTATTCTATAAAAGTCCCAGTAAGAAGAGAGGAATTGAAAAGTATTAGAATTTGTTAATACTTTTGAATACCTTTTTTGTCCAATACATGTGTATCCGGCGATAGCATCTACTGTTACGAATCTGAGTAAAATTTTTATTTATGAATTTAACAAAAGTTAATGAAAACTTCTCTAGCTAGATCGCCTGATAAGAGAACTAAAATAAAAAAAGGATAAAGTAAAAATTCTTTGGATGTCGAGCTTAGAAATAGAGCACGTATCTCCAAGGTCGCTGACGCAAGCAACCCTGTGTCGTGCTCATGCCTAAAGAAGAACGAGTGACTTTTAAACCAAAGTTTCTTTTATTACTTTAATTCTAATAGTTATGATTAAATTATTTTATATGCAAAGGAAAGAAATGGAGATAAATATTTTTTTAGAAGGATTTTCTAGAATCTATACAATCCTTAAATAGCAGACTCCCGAAAAACATCATTTTTTTATAATGGGAAATGCTGAAGTTTTACTCCAGGCTAAAAGAATCAAACAATTAATTATTCTTTTTCTTCTTCTTCTTCGCACTATTCGTAATAAGAGTGCAGGCTGGACGATACCTGTGTGCACTTACACCATGTCGGATGGCTGCTGGCCGTGCGAGAGTATATGTTCGCATACACCGCTGTGGGAATGACCCATGACTAACCTCGTCGGCCATCATGAATTTTTCTCCTTCTCCGTCTTAATGATTGCAATGCTGCGCTGATCCACGTGCTTATGTTGACATCAAGCACGTGGACCTACTCCTATAAAATCTGCGCCTACAGAGTGAGAAATAGAATCTTGTGTCAAACTCTCGACACACATTCTCTATAAATTATCGAGAATTAATCAATCACAAAATTTGATTTATTAATTGCTCGTACCTCAATTATTATTAATTGACGATTAAAAAAAGAGAAGAAAAGAAAATATAACTAATTGATTGATGGAAAAATTAATCGATTGAGTTATTGAAAATATAAATAATTTGATTGACTAAAATCAATCAAAATAAAATTCACTATGTGGGGCTGGAGACTTGGATGTGTTGCCGATTTAGCATTTTTTGGATCCGCTTGGCAACACAAATAGCCAGATTGCAATTTTTATTGAATCCTCTTTCCCCGTCCTAAAGTCTTTCGATTTTTCCATAACCAATTAAAATTGTCCACACCTCGTGTCCCTTCTCTACACCCAATTTTGAGGTTTGGGTAAGATGATAAAATTAATTTCGCGTACGAAAATTATGCAGTTCCTGAATTGACGCGAACTTAGCTCGATCAATTACTCTCGCCCGTCTAGCGAAAATTCGACTTGGGTGCGGTACTTAACAGGGTAGGAAATTGGGACAAGAACAATTTCGGACAAATTATCCAATGATTAAGTTTTTAAAAATTCCGTCAAGTCAAGCAGACGTTAAAAAGGGGGAAATAATTTATTTATTTATTTTATTTTCACCAATAATTATCAAATTTTATGAGCGAAAAGCCGTCAAGAAGAAGAAGAATAATACAAGCTACGGTGCCATAAACTTTGATTAAAGACTTAGTTAAAATTCCAAGTGCACCAAATAATATTCGTGCGTACGGTGAATTTGTGCATGGACTTTAAACTTCCGCATGGAAAATTTTGAACATTATTCTTTTGATTGAGCCCGCCGAAGGATCAAAGACATCTCTAATTCTTTCCCTTGGTGGTAGGATTAAGTTACGACGATAAGTAACACAAAAATAAGTAAGTACACAGAAACAAAAAGTATCGATCCAATAATAATGTCTTAAAATCATACTAGATTTATGTAAAGGGAAAACAGGGGGTTTGTAGAATATATCGTGGAATTTTTTAAGATTAAAAGGTTTAGTTTATTTTGATTCCTAAAAATCCAGAAAATCCCTCAGCTACCAAATATATAATTTTACATTCATCTCATGAGCAACTGATACCTACAGGTTAGGGCAACGCGAACACCACTAAAAATAAATTAAACACAGTATAATTTACTGTGAATACGTAACTCCGAAGAGCACAGAAAAACTTTATTTGAATGTTCCTAGCGCGCTGAATTTTTTTGAGCAACTTTATTGTGATTCAGGGTGGGAATAAAAAGTTAAATAAATTTAAATAAATTAAATTTCCGAACATAACACTACTTTTATTCAAAAATCAATCCTTATTAATACACGTTTCTAAATATTTTTCAATCAAAATAAATGCATTTATAATAAGAAAAATAAAATTATTATTTTGTAATATCCACAGTTAAGATTAATTGAATCCAAGTAAATCCCTTTATAATGAAAAAAAGGTATATTTTGGAATACCTACCGTTCAGATTCATGTTACCTATATAAATAATCAGTATAGTAAATGTCATACTAAACAATATTCAAATATTTGTTTTCTTTAAATCAAATGTAAGGTAAAAAACAATTTCTTAAATAAGTAACTATGCTTTCTCAATTTTTTTAGATTAATTTTATTGAAATCAAAAATGAAGAAATAATGTTATACAAATGTAAAGAACTGTATGTACTATATAAAGTGGGTATTCAAAAATATTCATTTTATTTGAATTTTATTTTCATTATAAAGAGATTCATTTGGATTCAATAATCTGAACTGTGGGTATTAAAATATATACATTTTATTTTTTTCGTTATAAAGGGATTCATTTGGATTGTAAAATATTAAAAAACGTATTAGTAAAAATTGACTTTTCGATAAAAGTTGGTGGTATTACCGTATTCGAATAGCTTAAACAAAAAAGGTATTAAAAAAGATTGAACAGTTTTACTTTTTCTTCGAAAATCATAAAATTTCAATATTTTTTAATTTTCTCTTTTTCATACTGGGTTTTTTCAGATTTTTAAATGCCTAAAAATATTTTTCGAAGTTCTTTTTGTGTGAAATATTATAGCTGGTGGGGGCCCTTTTTGGTGGGGGCCCCTAGGCAGTTGCCTAGTTTGCCTACATATAAATCCGGCCCTGTGTTTCTTTATTGATATTTGCATATAAGGTTTTTTACAATATGTTATTATCAAAATATATATTATTTTTTATGTTTTACCATGTTACATAATTTGTTTAAACAATTTATTTTTGTTATTTCTCTATAAAATGACAAATAAATCGTGCGTTTTGGCAATGTTCTTAAACTTAAAGAAGAGTTATAATATAAAAAGTTATAGCATAAAGAGTTAAACAGTTTGTTTAAAAATTTATTAATTGTTTTTAAATTGTGGTTGACTTAAGAAAAGTAATTTGCAAAATTAAGAATAAACTACAACTCTTTATAAGCATTTTTGAAAAAGTTAAAAAATAACAACAATAATTTGTTTAAATAATTGTTATAATAATAATTTTTATTTATTTTATTAAAATGTGGTTGATTCAAGAAAAGCAAAATGCAAAATTAAGAAAAACCTGCAACTTTTTTTAAGCATTTGTGATAAAGTTATAAATAACAACAATGATTTGCTTAAATAAATGTTTTTATAATAATTATATTTAATTTATTAACATGTGGTTGGTTAAAGAAAATCAATTTGCAAAATTAAAAAAAAACTACAACTCTTTATAAGCATTTTTGAAAAATTTAATAATTAACAACAATAAATTATTTAAATAATTGTTATAATTATAATTTTTATTTTATTTTATTAAAATGAGGTTGATTTATTTTTATTTTATTTTTTTATTTTATTTATTTACACTTAATCACTTACACTGATTTAAGAAAAGCAAGTTGCAAAATTAAGAAAAAACTACAACTCTTTTTAAGCAATTCTGGAAAAGTTAATTAATAACAACAATAGTTTGTTCTAACAATTGTTAGCGTCTTAATTTAATAATAAATATTTATATAACATAAATATATATAAATTTATGTTTCTATTAAGCGTCTAAAGTTAGAAAGTTTAAGAAAATTGCAAAAACGCTCGATTTATTTGTCATTTTCTAAGCAAATAACAACAATAAATTGTTTAAACAAATTATGTAACATGGTAAAACTTAAACAATAATACATATTTTGATAATAACATCAATGAATGAAGAAAAATAATTTAAAATAATAATTAATATTTTTTTTAATAAATTCCAGTTTTTTTTACATTTATGGGGTTTTTTACAGTCAAATAAAAAATAGTTAAAATAATTTATTTAATAAATATATGACAGATTTTTATTATTTGGACATTCATGAACAAAAATATCGTTTGCAGAAAGAAAAAGGTCAATTTTTCACGATTTTATGTCAAATTTACGAAAAAGTGCATTTTTCCTATGTGAATTCAATGGTAATTTTCAACGGCTTTGCGTCACGCGTTAATATTAAAAAATAAAAAAATAAAAAAATACGTATAGCATATTTTTCGCCAAAGAACAAAATTGGGAGGTAAGGTTTATGAAAATCGAATTTTTTTTTTGGGCCACCCTAATGAGGCACCTACACTGAGAGAAAAAAAAGGTTACTACAACGGAGGACACAAGTAGGAATTGCCTGAGTGACTCGGGTAGTAGAACTCAAGTTAACGCAACTTGGGACTCCGGTAAATACTGCTTGGGTCTCAAGTCGACGTAATTGGAGACCCAAGCAGTATTTACCGGAGTCCAAGTTGCGTTAACTCGAGTTCTACTACCGGAGTCACTCAAGCAATTCCTACTTGTGTCCTCCGTTGTAGTAACCTTTTTTTTCTCTCAGTGTATGGTTCTGAAATATGCTTTATAAATCATGGACAGATAATTGAGAGATCTGATGCAATTAGATGAACCTTTTGGTGGTAAAATTTTAATGTTGGGTGGAGATTTTAGACAAATTTTACCAATTAGAGAAGGTAGCACAGTGTCTGAAATAATTAATTTATTAATCAAGCATAGTAAAGTTTGGAAGCATTTCCAGAAATTTACTTTATCACAAAATGTGAGAGCATTACCTGATGAAAAAGAATTTATAGATTTTCTACTGAAGGTTGGAAATGGTCAATTAAATGACGTTAATGATAATATTGCATTGCCGAAAAAAATAATTCAAAAAGGAAACGTGGATATTGCTGAAGATATGTACGGCGATTTGATTAAAAACAAAAGGTTTGAAGAAATGTCAATGTGTGCTATTTTATAACCTAGAAACGTTGATGTTGATGAGATTAATAAGAGGGTGGTACAATTATTAGACAGTGATAACGAAAAGATTTATAAAAGCATTGTTTCTACTGAAAATTGTGATAATGGAGATATTGATAAAGTCATCCTACCGAAAGTATACCACCACGTGAATTGCATTTAAGGATAAATTCTGTTGTCATGCTTTTAAGAAATCTTAGTGTTAATGAAGGATTATGTAATGGTACAAGATTATTGATTTTAGAATTATCAAACAATGTCATGAAATGTAAAATACTGACAGGAGACAAGTGCGGTAATTTAGTATTCTTACATCGTGTAACATTTGTAGGAAATTAAATAGAATGTATTTTATTTCGTTAAATTCCGGAATATCGAATTTTCGATCATGTGAATGACGAATGCAAAAGATTGTGAGGTAGGGAGAATTCTGGAGAGTTGGGGAAGGGGGTTCAAAGTTTAAGGGACTGATTCCGCGGTTTCTCAGTCTTATCAATTGAAATGTCGTCAGACTAAAAGAGCTTCACGCCATACTTAAGTGTATCGCCGATAACACTAAAGGTAATTTTTGTAATTAAATTTGAAATAATAGTTAACGATCAAATAAATTATAATTTGAGAAATTTTTACTATTTTATATTTTAGTGTGGCGTTTATTTAATAATGACGTTAAAATCAATAAGTGGAAATCATGACGTGTTCTGTGATGGGAAAAATGACTGAAAGACCGGGGAACCAAGTGCTGATTTATAAGCTAGTTCTGACCAAATTTGGATGCAAACTAAAATCTTATGAGTACACGATTCTGTTATTTGAAGCTGAAGAAATGTTATTAATACTCGACGTTCCACGTTCCAGCTTTCTTCCGGATCTCTAGGATTTTCCCTTATCACGTATCGCCAATTGATAAGTTCTAATTTTTATTCTAAATTGATTTTATATTGAACGAGGTTATTTATAATTGAATTATATTGCTGAATAATTCTGTGGAGTAAAAAGATTTTCCGACATTTATACTATTTTATTTGCATATTTATACTTGACATTATATTCATATATATATATATTTATTTGTTACACTTTTCATTCTTTTAAAATTAATTATTAACGATTCTCGTAGATTATTTACGTTTCTTTATTGTTATGTTGATTTATAATTTTAATTCTCGTGTGTGCCACATTTATTGAACTGATTGAGATTTGACGAGACGCGTCTCACCGGTATAAAATGATTGAATCGACAGCTCATTTAAAATATTGTTTCGATTTTTTAAAGATTATTGATTACTAATAAATTTTGTAATATCATAATTATTTTTATTTATATTCGATTTCCAATTTTCGATCATATCTGAAATGTAGCTTAATTTGCTTATTTTCATATGGATTTAGTTGTTCTTGATTTCTTCAATATATTTCTACTTTAAATTATTTTCTTGAAAATAAAACTTTATATTAACAAATAAAAAAAATAAATTTGTTACACATTGTATTGTGAAAATGTGTATCCTTTTACATTTAAAAGAAGACAATTTTCCATAAAATTGGTATTTGCCCTGACTATAAATAAATCTTAAGGACAAACATTTTTTAAAATATCGATCGACTTCCGAAGAGATGTTTTTAATCATGGTCAAATGTATGTTGCCTTATCACGGGTACATAATTCTATAAAAAATTATGTTTACAAAGAAGTTTTGGGAATAAAGTAGTGTTGTTCTCTCATACAATTCAGTAACCCTTTCATGTTTTTGGAACTTTCATTTTGAAGTCATCATACGAATTGTTTATTGATCACATACTCTAAATATAATGTTATCAGTTTCAAGAGAAGATAGGGCACAATGTTTATTTCGATAAATTGGGAATCGTTAAGAACTTGGCAAATAATAAATATGAAACATAATTGTTTTTATTAAAAAGAGAGAAGTAATAAATTATAACACAGGCACACAAAAAAAAAAAATAAAGTTCTCTGAGCTGGGTATGAGACCAATATTTTCCTATGTATTTTGATGCGCTGAATCGGAATCCGTCAACAGAATTGACCCATCACGTCATGTTTTGACCCTAACCTCAAAATCAATAAAATGACAGTTTTTGTTCATTAGAATCTGAACCCGACTTAACTTTAATGCATGCCTAGGGCCAATAGAAACCTTGACTTATGACCTTTAAAATGCTTTTTTAAAAATTGTTCTACGATGATTTTTAAAGGAGATATGATGTTTTACGTAACATATTATTTTTTTAAAATGTTAAAAACGCGTGAATAGTGAATCATGGAAAAAAATTATGATATAAAAAACATACCACATCTCCGTTAAAAATAATCGTAGAACAATTTTTAAAAAAACATTTTAAAGGTCATAAACCAAGCATTCTACTGGCCCTAGGCATGCATTAAAGTTAATTTGGGTTCAGATTCTAATGAACAAAAACTGCCATTTTATTGATTTTGAGGTTAGGGTCAAAACGTGACGTGATGGGTCAATTCTAATGACGGATTCGTATTCAACGCATCAAAATACATAGGAAAATATTGGTCTCATACCCAGCGGAGAGAACTTTATTCTTTTTGTGTGCCTGTGTTATTCAATATTGCAAACTTTGCATTCAGTTTCATTTTGTTTCTTTTATTTATTACTGTCTTTAAGTACTTATATTTCTATAAATCAACACGCGGCCGTACGTCAGTTTTTTCTTAGTTGAACGCCGCTGCCGTTTAAATTTGCCTCGACTTAGGGTTCTAGGTAATTTCTATTAATACCTTTAATATAAAATTAATTGTAACCCTGTCAAAAATCTAGTCAACAATTGTATGTTTTATAAATGCTTTAAAATAGTTTTATTTTGCTTAAACATGGATATCCGTGCTTCCAAATACTATCAAACACGCTTCTATAATTGAACGCAGTATGAACACGGCTTTTACGTAGAATATTTTCTTTGGTGTATGATTCACAAAACACTATGAAAACTATTTTTCTACAGATAGAAAAAACACCCATGAAACATTTTTTAAAAGAGACTTCAGAGTTCGTACAATGTTGAAAAACTACAATTTCACAAACTATTAGATCTTTCACAAAGTACATAAATGTAACTATTTTATGACACACTTATGTATGTTGTTACAATGTAACAAAACACGATGTCAACAGCTTTTAATAAGCAATAAATCAGTTACGGCTGCCTGTGAACTTCATGTTTTAAGAACACATTTTAAACAGGAAATTAAAAGTGTTATCTGTGTTCCGCAACATTAGACACACACTTTGTCAAGAAGTAAACGAAATACTTTAAACTTTATACCAACATGCATTGGATGTTTGTATAATATTATAGATATTCACATGAACAGTCAGCTTCTATTAAAGATATATAAAATTTCTTTCAACCAGCGATACCAAATTAGGAATGGCCAGACCCCACGCTCACAGAAGTTAAGCAAGGTCAAGCGTGGTTACTATTTAGAGATTCTATGGGTGACCATCTCCGTGATATCGCTACAGCCTAGGTGTTTTTCAATGAAATTTGAAATATTCTGAAATAAAAAGAAATATGTACAGGGAAAACTTGGTAGTGTACAACAGTTCTAGACCTTCAGACCTTCAAAGGGAGGAGTTGAACCGGTGAAAAATAAAACTGAATAAGAAAAAAATTGTTTTTTTTTTTATTTTATAATTATCTTTTGCTTTTGTTTCAATAAATTAATTTTCTTAAATGATTTATCTATTTTTGTGCATAAAGTAAACGTTTAATTGTTTTAACGATCCTAGAACTTTCAGTTCTAGTCACAAGAACATCCCTAAAACGATAATAGAACATGCATCTTTGGAAAAAGTAAACATTCTATTCACGATCATACGACACACATTAGACACTGTAATAGTAGAGAATCAATGTGAAGAAAGTGTTAAATGTGTGTTAACATTATAAAATAAGTGTTCAAAGACTGCTTCTACAATGAATCACAACTACTATTCAACATACTTTTCGTGTATCGGGAACACATTTCTCACAAACAACTGAAATGTAAGAAAGTGTTTATGAAACACTAAAGCGTTCCAATATACATGGATGAAACACACTCAATTGGGTTTCTCAACACCCAACTTACACCAAGTAAACACTGAACAAAACACTCTTCAAACATGGTTCTCACATTATATTTTTGACAGGGAATGATATTAATAGTTATATAATTATTAGGTAATATTATTACAGAATAATTACTTATTCATTAACAATTGTATATATTAATCAAATATTAACATATCTAAATATATTAACAATTACACGTCTTGTAATGTATATGTTACGGTAAATGTACGAACACCGGTAAATGTGCACATTCACAGCGCTATTTGGTGAATGTGAGAAATTTTTGAATTAAGGAAAAAATTATGTACATTTACCGATTGAATTGGTAAATGTGCGCAGTGACTATCGTTGGTTGGTAAATGTTGATATTTTATTATCTAAACATTTCAATGAGATAAAAATCAAACTTATACAAAGAGGGCAGATTTGTAAAAGTAGAATGTTCATATTGGCAATCTTTGTTATTATTCTATCAGTTTGCTTTTGATTGCTAAATTGTCAGTTCACTTTAATTTCGCGAAATAAAAATGAGTGAATGTATTAGAATGAAAGAACAATTTCATGAATTTGCAGAAAATATTATAGATGCAAAAAATAATAATTCTTTTTATTTATTCAAGAAAGAATATATTGAAATTGTGCAAGAAGTGTGTGATGCTAAAATGAAATTAAAAAACAAAACATGTATAGATTAAAGATGACTCAAGCGGTACGACGTAATTTCAATTGAAAAAGAAAAAAAAAAAATTTCTTCACTTTCTAAAAACAGTAGGGGAAAGTCGGGTAGCACCGGCCATCGGGTAGCCGCGGCCACTGTTTATTTTATGTATAATACCATATTTTTATCATTGAAACAAATTAGAAATGGTGTATCATTTAATTCAACTTATTTTTTTAGTATACTGACTCCATTATTTCATTTCTTTTTTATAAAAAACTACTATTCTGTAAATATAACCTTAAAGTGTTCGGACAATTTAAGAAATGAGTGTCGCATTGAACGTCATATAAAAATGATATTATATTTGTAATTTCTGACACTATTGAATTTATTTTTCAATTGATATCCATCAATGATTCTCTGACGATTATTTAAGACATAATTTGTTGTTACTTTACTGAGTTATATAATTAAAATAAAAAGTTTCTTTTACTGTGGCCGGACTTACCCGATAAACTTTTGAGGGTTAGTATTTTACTCCTCATATTTGTCCTTATGTATCTCTTAATTAACATGTTTATTTTATTATTGGAAGCATTTTAAGTGTTGACAAATAGTTTGTCTTCACCATGAAACAATTTAATTATTGTTCTTCAAATATTTATACAATTTATTAACCAAAAAGCTTAAGGGGCCGGGGCTACCCGACTTTCCCCTAAACTGAAATATTTTGTGACGAATGATGATATTGCTTCCTCATAGAGGAAGCGTTGTGATCGTTAAGATTTTCGATTTTCTAAAAATAGTGTAAATCGACTCAGTTTCATCTGAAAAGATCAAATTTTCATTCCTGAGAAAATGTCCGGATGTGAGTGTGGGTGTGTGTGTATGTATGTGTGTGTGTATGTGGTAAATTTTTTGTCGCCAGGATATCTCGAGAACGCTTTAACGGATTTTAATAAAATTTGGATGACATATGAAGCTTACAAATATCTAAATTTGGACACAGGGATTTTTGAAAATACCCAATCAAATTTTTTTGAGCACCTTTTTTCATCGAAAAATATCGTTTTTTTTTGCAAAAAATTTTTTCATGCTAAAAATTGAGACAAATGAATGAAAAATTATATTCCTTGTTTCAAAATGAATCGATTGACCTATATAAAGTATATAATTGACCAAAAACTCAAGTAATAATTTATGATTTTTCAGTTTTTTTCATCAAAAAATCTCGTTTTTGGAAATTTTTTTCATGCTAAAAATTCAAGGAAACGAATTACAAAATCATATTCCTTGTCTCAAAACGAATCGATTGACCTATATAAAGTATATAATTGATTAAAAACCCACGTAATAATTCATGATTTTTCATTTTTTTTCATCGAAAAATCTCGCGATTTGCCAAATAAAATTTTCATGCTAAAAATCCAACCAAACGAATTACAAAACCATATTCCCTGTCTCAAAAGAAATCGAGTGACCTATATAACTTTTATATTTGACTAAAAACTCACGTATTAATTCATAATTTTTAATTTTTTTTTATTGAAAAATCTCGTGTTTTGCCAAAAAAAAATTTCTTGCTAAAAATTCAAACAAATGAATTTTTTTTATTTAAATCCGGTTTTATTAAAAAAAACAGATTTTTAAATAAACTGGTTTTTCTAAAATAACAGGTTTTCTTTTTCAAACCACTTTTTCGGTAAATACTGGAGAACATGCAGATAAATTAATTTTATTATCAATAAATAAAAAAAAATTTTGACCCTAATAGCTAATTTAGTAATTCTTTTAAAATTAATTTATTTCATATACACTTAATACTTAATTCATTTTTCAAAAACAGAAAACAGGTTATGTATTTTCAATACTGCACAGACTTAGACGTTAAAAGAGATTATGTAACCAGAATTAATTTTAATAAGATTGTTATTAGTTAAAAAAATTTTTTTTTTATATTAATTATTCTATGTATTACACAACTTTGGTTATAATAAATAAATAAATAAAGTTTTGGAAGATAGAAAAAAAATATATATATTGATTTATTATTATTTTATTATTATTTTATTATTATTAGGAAAGAGTCGCCAGTTGTGAGACAGTCCATTTTTTTAACATGAAATATAAAAAGGCTGATTGGTATACATAAAAACACTTCTTTTTATACGATCCAACTTTTGCGTGTACACCGAAGCAGATATATGTAATGTTTGTGTTAGATGCCAACACTGTGTGTGAAAATCGACTAAAAAACTTTTTTTCAATATGTGCAAAGTACTTTTTTTTTAAGTGAATTAATTGGAAAAGCTAAATGTTATGCATTTTTATTTAGTATTTTCCTTCTATTTTGTAATGCAATATTGCATTGTTTCAATCTACAGTTGGAAATATTTTTTTTTCCTTTTTCAAAATAGCGCCAATTTCCGGTTGTGAGAAACAGCAAGTCACCAGTTGTGAGACGGTGGCGCCGCCCATCTTCAGTTTAGTTCGTTACGTACATTTGATAACACAACAATTATTTAAAGTGTGGGAACATGCGCACAAGTTATTTCATTTGCCTACATTGCGACAGCGATTTTGATGAAGAAAACTGATAGTCATATTTTAAAGAATAAATATTTTTATTTAGCATATAATAATATGTATTATCAATATATTTAGTTATTTATATTAAACATAATGTTTCATGCCAAATTTTTCAAATTTTATTATTTTTTTATAAGTGTCTCACAACTGGACACCTTTTTTTTTTTTGACTAAAAAGATGTGCTCGGAAAATTGATCATAAAATTTTTCGAGTTCATCTGAACACTACACTTTCTATGAATAAAAGTTGCGTATTTAAGTTACTTTTTGAACGGTGTATTTTATTTACGATTTCGTTTACCTATTTTCAATTTATAGGTCAAAAATAAAACCCGTCTCATAACTAGCGACTCTCCCCTACTTATTTGCATAAAAATAAATAATAATTACTTTAAAATTAAATTATCTTTTTTTATATTATACAGTGGAGACCCCATTATCCGGACCCCTATTATCCGGATTTTCGATTATCCGGATATTTTTCATTTTTTTTTTTTTAAATTGTAAAGTTTATTAGCATTTTACACCATGAATATTTTAAAAGTTAGTATTTTGATATTTAAAATACAAGAAACCATGAAGTACGTGAAAAATTTATATCCTTAGGGTAAAATTTCATAGCTGTGGAAATACACAAAGCAGAAAACTGTCAGCTTTTAAATCATCGACGTTCGAAATATTTCCAACTAAACATTTATTAATGTTAATTTTAAGAGTTTTAGATTGTTTCAGTCTTATTTAAATTCTTTGGAAATAAATACCTAGAACTAAAAGAAAAATTTGCAAATATTACGATTGAGATAATATAATGTTATATTTAAGCCTTTGTGAATCATGCCAAAAAAGTCGAAGAGCAAGAAAAAAGGATAGGTTGTGAAACCTTTGTTTAGCTCAGAATTTCATTCAAGATGTAAAGTGGATTTAATTGATAGAATAAATAATAGTTATTTTGGGTTTTTGAGGATAAATTGAAAAAGATGCTGCTTTTGTTTTTAATAAATATAAAAAAAATTTGATTTGTATCTCATTGAAATGTTTACAAAATAAAATATCAACATTTACTAACCAACGATGGTCACTGCGCACATTTACCAATTTTACATGATAAATGTACGCAATGTTTTTATTATTTGAAAATTTCTCACATTCACCAACTAGATTGGTAAATGTGCACATTTACCAATTTTGTACTTTTACCGTAACATATATATGTCGTAGGCAAATATAGAATTCAGGCAATTAGCTTAATTCCTGGGCATTAAGCTAAATTTAGTCAAATAGAAGAATGCACTTGTGGAAGACGTTCATTCTTCTATTTGCCTGGATTCATTTAGGCAATTAGCTTATTGTCTAGTCATTAAGCTAATTGCCTAAGGCACTCTCGGCAAATAGAAGAATAAGTATATTCGATGACGAGTATAAACACTGATTTATAAACAAGCTTTAGAAATTGAAATAATTAATTGAGTAAATGATCATTTGTATTGTCATATATTAAAAATCCAATTTATTTTCTTGATGTCGTAGGAATATTGAAAATTAAAATCAGTGTCTTACTAGATGTTTCAAGTAATAGTTGACAATATTCAATATGGACAAAAATTTCGCACGCAAGTCTAGAAATACGCCACTTCTTTTTTATGTAAAATAAGATTTTTTCTCGCCCTCCATGTCCAGTTTGGATATGTGCTTCCACTAATTTAGGGAAATAGTCTTCAAATAAATTTGATTTTCAATATATGACTATACAAATGATCATTTACTTAACTAATTATTTCAATTTCTAAAGCTTGTTTATAAATCAGTGTTTATACTCATCATCGAATATACTTATTCTTCTATTTGCCAAGAGCACCTTGGGCAATTAACTTAATAACTAGACAATAAGCTAATTGCCTAAATGAATCCAGGCAAATAGAAGAATGAACGTCTTCCACAAGTGCATTTTTCTATTTGCCTAAATTTAGCTTAATGCCTAGGCATTAAGCTAATTGCCTGAATTCTCTATTTGCTAACGACATATACAAGAAATTCCTTGTTTTGAAATTGTAGGAAATATGTACTTTTACTTCACAGACGTGCGTAATTCTCTTTTTCGATGAATCATTAAAGATTTAGGATTCTAAGAACCTTCATTAGATTTATTAACATGTGTTTTCTAATTAATTAAAATCAGTTTAATTATGTCACGTATTTCTTGGTATTTGTTCCAAAATTAAAACATTCTTTTCTGTTTTCTTCTTTCGATATATTTCTTTTATATTTCTTCTACTATTTAATGATTTTCTTGAAATGTAGTTCTTTTTGTACAAATTATTTAAGGGCATGTGATTTTGGTTAATTTCTTGGTCGTTGAATATTCTGAATTCAGCAGTCACCTCTCACCTTTCCCATCTGCGCCAGTTGTCAGTTTTCGCGTTACAGGTTCAAATCCGCGAGCAGCGTGATAACCAATCCTAGACGAAGGACGGACAAGAGGGCAGAGGGTGAGGGCGGAGAGTGAATACGAAGTCGAATGAGAGGAACTAATTTTCGGCGGGCAACGCAGAGCGGGACGAGAGGGAAGTTGCCACGTGCTACCTCACTTGTTAATCAAGCGAGTTGCGTGCGAGACGTGTTGTCGAATTAGTCGCGGTTAAATTGATTAGTTTGTTGGTTTTTTTTCTAAGTAAAAGTTGGTGCTAAGAACTGTTTTGAGAGTGAACTCTTTGGAGACTGAGTGTGTAAAGTCTATTGGCCAGATTAAAGAACATTAATTAAGGAGATTTGAGTTGGTTATTTGTGTGTGAAGACCCTTTTCCTTTGCTCATCGCAGTAATTGCAGTTGCTGTGTCACATTCCCGGAGTACGGTTCCGAGAATCTCGTCGAGGGTTGTTGGAGTACATTCGTCGTTGGTGAGTCGTAAGTCTGTTGTCTTGGTGTCAAATTCACGTGAATCGTCGCATCTTCGTGACCATCGGAGGTGGAATTTCCGCGGAATCTCCCCTGAGGTTCGAAATTGGTTTATCGTGTGTCGTCGTTCGAGTAGTTTCAATGAGGAAGTAAATTGGCCAATTATTTTGTTTAAATTCAATTTTTAGTCTAAATAAATAATTACTTCGTTACAAATGGCGCCCAAAACGTGGGGTTGTTTTGCGGAAAAATAACGACAAAGTGCGCGGAAAATTACATCTGCGACTTCACGCAAAAATTTGACAATCATCGGCGCCAAGAAATTGATATTTCAATTTCTAACGCGTGAAATTTTGATTTTGTTCGTTTTCGCGAAAACGTGGTCGGTGACCGGTAACCGGAAGCATTGAGCACGTGCTGAGGAAAATTTAATTTTGTTGGAAGTAGTTTTCCGAAATTTTTAACAAAATAATTGTTCAAAAATATTGTAAGTGATTGTGGTGATTTTTTGATTTTGAATATTTGATCAGGTGGATCAAATAATTTTGAGAAGATTAGTGATTTGTGGAAAATTGATTTAATCCTCAATTTCACCGGAAGTAAGAAAATTTTGCACGTGCAAAACTAACTTGGTGAAATTTTCGAGAAATTGAACAGAGTGTATAAATTTAAAATTATAAATTTAGCAAATCAATCTGTTAAATAAGTGATTGTTTTAAATAAGTTAAATTATTTGAATTAGAGAAAAGTCTGATTTTATTTAATGAGTAAAATTTTGCATACCATCTGCGCCTGCGCGTTAATTATTTGAAAAATCTGTAAATTAATTTTCCGTGGAATATTCGTTAAACACCTTGTGTTCGCATATGGTGTAATTCGAGTGCCATCTTTTCCAATAAATTAATCGGAAATAGCCATTGGAAAGTTTATGGCTTAGTAAAAATTAATAATTTTTATTTTATTGGATTTTTCATTTGCGCCTGGAATACTCCCACACAGCACAATTCCTTGCCTGAAGTTTGAGCGAAGTTGGCACTGCAAACTTCGCAAGTTTGCATTTGACATTTATGAAAATTTGACCTAACCAACAAAATGTCCGCTTGTGCAGAAAGTTTGACGTTTGAAACTTGCTGGAAACTTTCAATGCAAATTTCAACTTTAGGCCTTGCGCAGTTGAATTTTATAATAGCTAGGGCTGCGCAATAGATTTTTTTAAGCCTCCCACAGGGGTCACAATGATGTGTTACAAATTCATTCAATCCGCAAAAAAAAAATTTTTTACCTTTAATTCAAACTTTTCTAGAACCTTTCTTGAAACTTGCGAGGAAAGTTTTTAATTACCGACCAGGTTATACTTGCTGCAAGTTATCCCGTCAAGCTTTCTGCACAAGCAGACATTTTGTTGGTTAGGTCAAGTTTTCATAAATGTCAAATGCAAACTTGCGAAGTTTGCAGTGCCAACTTCGCTCAAACTTCAGGCAAGGAATTGTGCTGTGTGGGCTCTAATTTAAAATTAATTTGATGATTGTGATTATTTCGAGTTTGATTGAATCTTTAAGAATTTTTGAAAATTAATTTTTGATTATAAATTAAAAATTTATTTTTAAATAAATAATAGTTTTAAATTGTGGGAGGTTAGTAAGTGGTAATTTGGATCAAATTAACTGAAGTTAAGTGATGTTAGGTAAAATTTTAATTAATGTGGATTTTTGAAGAAAAGTTTTGATAGCAATAAAATTAAAATGGTAAGTGAATCTTCTGCGTCAAAAATTCAGTTTGTGAATTTTATTTAAAAATCTTTTTTTTGGATACCGAGTGTCTTTTTGACTGAGGTTAACAAAATTTGAGATTTCATGGTGCAGGTGTTAACAAACTGTTAACACTGTGATTTACTAATTATTTTTTTTTGTTTTTGAAAATTAAGTTAATTTATTTAAATTAATTAATTTTTATTTTCGGTTGAGTAATGTGATTATTTTATTTTATCCTGATTTTATTTTTTTACTTTTATTGAGTTATTGATCATTTATTATCATTTGCGCCTGTGTTAACAAAGTGTTAACACGACAATTTATTTTAATTATTATTTATTACTGTTGATTATTTATTTACTGTTGGTGGTGGTTTTTATCAATTTTTATGTTTTTTTGCTAATGTGTTAACAAACTGTTAACATTATTATTTATTGATTTTTATCAGAAGCTGTTGATTTTGTTTACTGATTTTGTGATTTTAATTTGATTTATGGTTTTATGCTAATTTAGTTGTTTTTATTAATTTTGTGCTCATCTGTGCCAAGTTAACAATTATTGTTAACAATTTTCATTTTTTTAATTCCCTGCATTTCCGCCTGTCATCCGACAAGACAAGAGTTGGATCCCGGTAAATGATTAAAGGAGTAATTAAAGTGTAAATGCGATCGTTCTTCAGCTTGGAGTAACTTTAACCAAGTAACCCGGACACCTGACTGACAACAGGAGTGGGGGAAGATCGGTTCGCGTGTTTCGAGTAATTTTGGAAATTTTGAAAGTTTAAGAGTCGGATTATATGAGATTTTTTGGAAAAGTGATTAGTTGGAATTTTGTTACCTTTTAGTAAGTGGCTTTAAAATTTTATTTTACTTTTTTTAATTTTTTTTATTCTAAAAAAATGGAAGTTTACCGGGCAAAAGTTTTGAGATATTTGGAGAGTCAATAGGTGCGAACGTTATATTTGCGACTTGAAATTAAATTGTTTTATCCAGATTCGCATTTAGTGCCGTGGTACGAAAAATACGATAATGGTGATTCACAATCGGTTTTTCTCGCGAAAGCATTGGTGGGAGTAGAAGAGGAGCAACCAAGCAACTTGGACAATGGCGTGGAGAACGTGGCTGGAACATATAATAATACAGAATGAGTAGAAGTTCCGACTTGCAGTGTACCGGTTACTACCACTGCTGCTTCAGCCCCATTATTGACAACAACGTGTGCGACTACAACATCAGTATTGACAACTACTTCGGGAGCCGGAAGTGGTGTTTTAACTTACTCGACCTGGGCCGGGTCACATGGAGCAATTCCATCTGCGACCATGAGCCCTAACTCTTGGGGTACAGTGAGTGGACCGCGCGTGCGCAATTGTGTCCTGAACTAAAAGAGTTTCTCAGTACAAATAAGGCGGCACAGCCTAATTGGTCGTCCATCTTCCATAGAACCGAGACCAATATCCAAGGGTCAATTATTCCACCAATGGGAGTTTGTGGAACTGGGCCCAACTTACTCCCACCACCAGAGACTTTCAGAAGAGTAATAAGTCCCGTGGAAGGGGAAGAATGGACAAGACGAAGTGCTGGAATACCGAGTTCATTGCGAGAGCAGGACAATCAAGACGATAGGAATTCCAATAATAACCGGCAAAATGGAGGAAGTAGACCGGAAGCCGGAGAAGTTCCAAATTTCTGTAGGCGAGAACCAGACTTCGCAAGACAGGGACCAAGTTTCAGAAGAAACACAACCGGAGGAACTAATGAAGGACAACCGTCTTATGAAGAAGCACCGAAGTTCACGCGGGGTCAACCGAGTTTTGAGAGGAGTAGGAGAAATTTTTATAGGGAAGAACCGACTTTTGATGAAAATAGAGGTGGTGGAGACCGAAGAAATCGCCGTCGAGAAGATAGGCGGTCAACGGGAGGTTCGAGTCACACTTTGCCATTTTTATCAAGTGACTCTGAATCTGAGGACGAGTTTAAGCGATTTGGGACTGAAAAGGGACGTGAGCGATTTGTTAGTAATAGGGTAGTAAAACTGTTAAAGGAGTGGGACATTTAATTTTCGGGTGGTGAAAAAGAAGATCCAGTGGACTTTTTGGAAAGAGCCGAAGAGTGTAGGAAATGCAACGCCATCTACGACCAAGACATGTTGGAAGCAAATCCAAGTGTCTTGAAATTATCCGCAAGCCGTTGGTTTCGAGTCGTAAGGAAGGAGATTAATTCTTGGAGAGTTTTCAAGAAGCTTTTTAAGCGAGAATTTGCGACATCAGCCCTCGTCATGAGGGAGTCAGTGCTGTTGATGATCCAGCACGTGTTGTCCAGGGGAGGAGGGAAGCTGTACTGCGTGCAGCTGAACCTTGGTTTGAATATGAGAGTGTTGATAGCACGAGTGAGGAGAATAGTTTCTTCCTGAAAATTGTTCTTTGTGGTCAGCCATATCTCGCGCTGTGGGATCCAGGTGAAACGACATCGGTTGTTGATCCTCAGTTGGCGGAACGTTTTAAAGAGAAGTTGATATCAGCTAGGGCAGCAATACACAGCACCTTAGGAGGTTCAACTGCGATACTGGGAAAATTGAAACTTTGGTTGACTGTTGATGGTGTATCACACCCATTTGAGGTGAAAGCTATTAATACGCTGTCACATGACCTCATATTGTGTATGGAGTTCTGTAAGAAATGGAACATGGATTCCCAATTTGAAAAGGGACTGTGGCGAGTGAATCAGCGTGAGTGGCATGAGTATGATGGGAGTACCATCGAGAGAAATAAAGATAATATTGTTGCTGAGTGTGCGGGAATCTCTGAGCTCACTGTGGACCAACGCGGACGAGTTCAAGAATTAATCGAGAAGCTAGTACTACCAGAATCGGCAGAACACGGCATGACAACGATGACGAAACATAACATCTGCGTAACGGATCCAAAACGAGTTAAGCATCGCTCGAGACGAATGTCTCCAAAGATTCTTGAATGGGACAATCAGGAGGTTAGAGAAATGTGTGAAAAAGGGATAATTGAGAGGTCAGCAAGTGAGTGGAGCAGCGCGCCGGTGATTGTGAAGAAGGCAGACGGATCACTGAGATTCTGTATCGATTATAGAGATTTGAATAAGGCGACAGTACGCGATGCTTATCCCATCCCAAGTATGGATTCTATTTTGGATAATTTGAGGAAAGCACGGTACATCTCGAAGATCAATTTGAAACAGGCTTATCATCAAGTTCCAATGGCTGCAGAAAGCAAGAAATTTACGGCGTTTGCGATACCAGGTTCTGGACTTTGGCAGTTCAAGAGGATGCCGATCGGACTCACGAATGCTCTGATGACCTTTCAAAGACTGATTGATTCGTTGTTTGAGCCGGAATTTGAGCCCGTGGTGTTTGGATACTTGGACGATATTATAATCGTGACTGATAGCTTCGAGGAGCACGTGAAGTGGCTCGAAATCGTTTTGAAGAAGCTAGCATCTGCGGGATTGGTTGTGAATCCGGAAAAGTGTGAGTTTGGCTGCTCCAGTGTTTCATATTTGGGTTATGTTTTGGATAGAGATGGTTTACGTCCAGATCCTGCCAAGGTCGAGCCAGTTTTAAATTATCCAGCACCGGTTAATTTGAAACAACTTCGACGATTCTTAGGAATGGTAGACTGGTATGCGAGATTTATTGAAAAGGATAGCGAGCTTAAACTTCCATTGTTAAAGCTGATGCAAAAAGGTAGAAAGTGGGAGTAGGGGGAAAATCAAGAGGAAGTTTTTAAAGCTTTGAAGCAGAAGCTTGTTTCCGCACCAGTTCTTGTCCGTCCCGATTTCACCAAACCTTTTTCAATTCAGTGTGATGCGAGTGATTATGCTATGGGAGCAGTGCTAACACAGAAATCGGATGATGGAGAACATCCAATCGTGTATATTAAAAAGTGTTATCTGCGCCAGAGAGAAATTATAGTGTAACTGAGAAGGAGTGTCTTGCGTTATTGTGGTCGATTAAAAAGCTGAGACCGTACATCGAAGGGTACAAGTTCAAGGCTATTACCGATCATATTGCATTGAAATGGTTAAGAAACTTAAAAGAGCCATCAGGACGATTGGCTCGATTGGAATTGGTTAAAAAATTTCCAGAACGTTTTCCTGACTGGATGGTGGAAGATAAGAGACTATATCGTCGCCGGTATGATCCTCTCTTGACACCAATTATCGGTGATAAGGACGGTTGGAAATTAGTTGTACCACGGGAACATCGTGAAAGAGTTTTGAGTTACGCGTATGCGGAGACATCTTCGGGACAATTAGGTGTCGAAAAGACGTACTACAGAGTTGCACGGGAATATTACTGGCAAGGAATGTGGATGGATGTTCACAAGTACGTGAGAGAGTGCTTAGAGTGTCAGTGTTATAAAGTCTCGCAAGAGGGAGCTAAAGGTATGATGGGACAACGTATAACAAACACCTGATTGTTTTTCAGGATTTGTTCACAAGATGGATCGAAGTCAAGCCGATAAGATCAGCTGATGGTAAAGCGATTGCTAAAGCGTTTGAGGAGCTGGTCTTGTTCCGGTGGGAAACACCTGAGTTTCTGCTCACCGATAACGGCAAAGAGTTCGACAACAAATTCCTAAAGGCGACCTTGGAAGAGTATGGTGTTCGACATCTTACCACGCCACCATACCATCCACAAGCTAACCCTGTGGAAAGGAGTAATCGCACACTGAAGACGATGATTGCAACCTTTGTGGGACAGGATCATCGAGACTGGGATAAGCACCTCCACGAATTCAGACACGGGGTGAACACAGCAGTTCAGTCGACTACGAAAGTTAGTCCAGCGTTCCTGAATTTTGGACGTCAGCCTAAGCCAGTAAAAAGTCTGCGACGAGAGGTAGAAGGGAAGACCAGTGTCCAGAGGATTGATCCGGAAGTTTGGGTAGATCGCATGCGTAGGCTGGATGCCTTAAGAGATTTGGTTTCGAGATTTGTGGATAAAGAACGTGAGAAGCAGACGAAGCAGTATAACAAGAATAAACGAGAGGCAAACTTCAGCGTGGGGGACAAGTTTTTGTGGAGGACACACAAACTCTCCAATGGTAGTCAGAGGTTTTCCGCGAAACTTGCACCGAAATACGAGGGGCCTTACGAAATAGTTCGGCAATTATCCCGAACGGTTTACGAGTTGAGTGCGGATGACAGACGGAGAGTCCCCAAGGTCCACGTCTCGGATCTTAAGCGATATCTGCCTCCACGTGGTAAGAATAATGGATGATTGGGTTGTTTTAGTTTTGTTTGTTTTAGGTTCAGTAGAAGATGTCCCGTCGTCCATATTCAAGGGGAAAAAGGACTAGGACCAGCCAGGATGGGGGAACATCTCCACATTTCCGGACTGGATTTCCTTACCCGCCCGAGTGGGACATCGATGACATCGAGTACCTGGAGGTAATGGCGGAACAAACGGAGCGAGAGATGATGGAATACTTTAAGAAGATCGATGAAGCCAAGGCCCAGATGTAACAACTGGAGAGCGTGAAGGCACAGCGGAAGTCAGCATCGGCATCTGCGTCTGAGGTGGCTCCTGATTCAGGAACCTCCAAACCGTCGGAAGTTCCGAAAACTTCATCTGCGCCTACGGAGGCTCCTGAATCAGGAACCTCCAGTTTCCAAGTGTTGGCGGAAGCCACATCTGCGCCCGTGGTGGTTCCTGAACCAGGAACTTCCACTTCGTCGGGAGCAATTCCGAAGAAGAAATTGGATCGGAGGTCCAAGGGCAAAAAGAAGAGTTAGGTGGGTCCCCCTATTTGTCCAAGAAGACGCGGAGAATCTAGATTCGCGTGGGAGAGTCGAGCCGCTCAGGTCGAACTTGAAATAGTTGTTGAGGAGAGGGAAGTTGCTATGGAGCAGGTGGTGGTGGTCGATAAGCAGCAGGAGCTGTTACAGGACCTTCGGGTGAAGTTGGTGGAAGAAAGGAAGAAGAGGGCGAGGGCGTTAGCGAAGGAGGACTTCGTTAGCCCAAGAGATCGGTCTCCAAAACCGAAGCGCCCTCCCACGCCACCAGGACCAATGGAACCTCTCACTATGGTGCCGGTTCCGACCCTCCCTCAACCAACGCAGAAGAAGAATCATTTCCCGATTCCGCCCCCTCCTCAACAGAAACCGAAAAGGAAGGAGTTACCTGTTCGGCTGGGTGGAGTGATGTTCGCCGGATTGAAACCAATCCCTACTGATCCGGATCTTGATCCCCCTCCGGGTGCTTGTTTCAATTGCTGGAAGCGGGGACATGACCGCAGGAAGTGCCCGTACCCATCCCAGGGTCCCTTTTACTCTAATTGTGGTCGGAAGGGGGTTGTGTTGACGAAGTGCCCAAGATGTGGAAAAAAACATCTCCGTGACATGGAGGAGAAATACGGAGCGAGGAACCATGCACGGTTCAGGTTATGCCGAGACGGTTATTACCAGAACCGGGAATGGGAGCAGGAAGCTACAGTTCCTCGGCCTGTACGCCCGATGTCAGTGGTGACAACCAATCCGCAACCAACGGAGCGAAGGCCGTATATGGAGGTGGCGGCTCTGGAGGAGTTTGGTCTACCCTCTGTGCGTTTTGTGGCACAGCAACCAGGCGCCGCGATGCCATCTGCGCACCCTCAACCAATGGAGCTGGACCTGCCAAGAGTGCCGGAAGGATGGTTGGGTTTACCCAGTGTCCGGGAATCCCTGTTGGCACTGGCGGCTGAAAGGCAAGCTGCCTCAAGGAGAGAGCAAGCAGCTCGTCAGCCGGAAGTAGTCATGAATCAGGGCCTCATGGAGGAGTTGCGTGAGTTGTCCCAGATGTTAGTTGGATTGCCACCGGAGAAAGTGGCCAGAGTCAAGTTGGAGTTCCTGGAGGAAAGGAGAAGGCGTACTCAGAGTCCTCTCTTCCATTAAGTTAAAAGGTTTAGTGTGGATCGGCGATACTAGCCAGTATCGGCCTATTTTGAATAAGTTAAATAAGGGAAAATTATTAGTTTTAAACATCTGCGCCTGGGTTCGACTTTTCTTGAGACGAGCCTGACTGACGTTTTTCCGCTAATAAGTAGTTTCCCTCGTAAATTTTGGTTAATTTCTTGGTCGTTGAATATTCTGAATTCAGCAGTCACCTCTCCCCTTTCCCATCTGCGCCAGTGGTCAGTTTTCGCGTTACAGGTTCAAATCCGCGAGTAGCGTGACAACCAATCCTAGACGAAGGACGGACAAGAGGGCGGAGGGTGAATACGAAGTCGAAGGAGAGGAACCAATTTTCGGCGGGCAACGCAGAGCGGGACGAGAGGGAAGTTGCTACGTGCTACCTCACTTGTTAATCGAGCGTGTTACGTGCGAGACGTGTTGTCGAATTAGTCGCGGTTAAATTGATTAGTTTGTTGGTTTTTTTTCTGAGTAAAAGTTGGTGCTAAGAACTGTTTTGAGAGTGAACTCTTTGGAGACTGTGTGTGTAAAGTCTATTGGCCAGATTAAAGAACATTAATTAAGGAGATTTGAGTTGGTTATTTGTGTGTGAAGACCCTTTTCCTTTGCTCATCTCAGTAATTGGAGTTGCTGTGTCACATTCCCGGAGTACGGTTCCGAGAATGTCGTTGAGGGTTGTTGGAGTACATTCGTCGTTGGTGAGTCGTAAGTCTGTTGTCTTGGTGTCAAATTCACGTGAATCGTCGCATCTTCGTGGCCATCGGAGGTGGAATTTCCGCGGAATCTCCCCTGAGGTTCAAAATTGGTTTATCGTGTGTCTTCGTTCGAGTAGTTTCAATAAGGAAGTAAATTGCACAATTATTTGGTTTAAATTCAATTTTAAATCTAAATAAATAATTACTTCGTTACACTTGTGATTCTTTAAAGAATACATCAATATTAAATTTACCAAAAAATCGAATTTTTTCACTATTGTTAATAGTAATTAAGTAATAAAACAATTTTTTTTCTTTCGCTTATTAGATATCCTAAAATTAGAGAACATAAGCTTTAAAAAAAGTTCTCATTTGTTGTTGTATCTTTATAGGCTAATAGAATCTAAAAATTTTTGTAAATACAAACATTCTGAAGGTTGGGAAAAATCTGCTGGACGACACTGTAATGACGTTTCTACTTTTCGAACCTTTGATTACAATGTGTGTCCATTTCTCCATTTTATAATTTATTTTTTTTATCCTAAAAAAAGTAATAATAATCCTTTATGACTATTCTTTTATCTCATTCTTCTGTCAGTGAAAACTGATAACAAACAAAATATTTATTATACATTTTTTAACGTTAACTGTTACATTAAAGCATAATTTTATATGTTATAGTGCAAAGTAGACACTTGTTACTGTAAATAGGTAATTTACATAATTATACTTAAGAGAAGATGTTTGTCAGTCAGTAAGAGAGATAAATAGAGACAAAGAGAGACTTGAAATGCGTATTGGGGAAAAACTAAATAGAACTGTTGAACATTTCTATATCGTGCTTCAAATACATATGAAATTCAGTTTTAACATACAATTATAATAAATTTAATATTCACGGATCAAAATAGCATCAGAATTATTCTACCATCTGTTCAAGAACTGTGGATACAAGAATGATTCGGGAGTTTTTATTATTAATTATTTGAAATATTCTAAAGTGTTTTTCTAGAAGTATTGGAATTTAATTCAAGACGATTTCCGAAATTCGTATTAACAATTCTGGAACTCGTTATAGAAGAGAAAAATTGAAAAATTCGATAAATATTAGTTGCA
The DNA here is from genome assembly GCA_037103525.1 of Ganaspis brasiliensis. Taxonomy (NCBI): domain Eukaryota; kingdom Metazoa; phylum Arthropoda; class Insecta; order Hymenoptera; family Figitidae; genus Ganaspis; species Ganaspis brasiliensis. The sequence continues at coordinate 96,017 of JAZKLR010000700.1, forward strand.
GTATACGTTTAAAATCATTGGAATAATAAATACTTTGACTTATTTTACTGTAAGAAATAAATAATCTTAAGAAGAAAAGAAGGTGTCGTTCACTGTCAATTTCTGTTTTATTTTCTTTAACTTTGCTGTACTATAAACTTTTCGCTAATAACATTTAGTGACCGATTCCTAACGATTGAAGATTAACATATTATTTTTTATAAAAAGTATTCTCTTGCAATATAAATGTGGAGAAAGTTCATAGAATTCTAGATTTTTTACCAGTTCTGTGTTTCAGAAATTTATGAATATTATTTTATTACCCAGTTAAAAATTCCTACGTAGGATCCCACGTAGGATCCTACGTGGTATCCTTTATAGTATCCCATATAGTATCCCATATAGTATCCCACATGGTTTCCCATAAAGGATCCTCAGAACAAGGGAACTTGTATACGATCCTTATGGGATACTGTACCAAGATCCTCCGTGGGATCCTATTCTATAGGATCCTATATGGGAACCTTGACAGGATCCTATCGCCAAATTTTTTGTTGTTGAAATTATTAGGATATGGGATCCCACGTGTGTACCTATATAGGATCCTACATATAAATCAGGTAATTTATTAGGTAGGGTTCCCTTATTGGATCCTATGTATGTTCCCATACAGGATCCTACACATCGCAAAGGTTAGCAGGTGGGGTTCCTTTACAGGATCCTTCATGCGCCAGAGGTTAGCAGGTAGGGTTCCCGTGTGGGATCCCATATATGTTCATGTACAGGATCCTTCATGTCCCAGAGGTTTACAGGAGGGGTTCCCGTACGGGATCCTACGTGTGTTCCTATACAGGATCCTTCATGTCCCAGAGTTTAGAAGGTGGGGTTCCTATACGGGATCCTATAAGTGTTCCTATACAGGATCCTATAGAGTATGGAGGTCAGCAGGTGGGGTTCCCGTACGAGATACTGCGTGTGTTCCTGTACAGGATCCATCATGTCCCAGAGTTTAGAAGGTGGGGTTCCTGTACGGGATCCTATATGTGTTCCTATACAGGATCCTACACAGTATAGAGGTCAGCAGGTGGGGTTCCCGTACGAGATCTTACGTGTGTTCCTGTACAGGATCCTTCATGTCCCAGAGGTTAGCAGGTAGGGTTCCCGTACGGGATCCTACGTGTGATCCTGTACAGGATCCTTCATGTTCTAGAGGTTAGCAGGTAGGGTTCCCGTACGAGATCCTACGTGTGTTCCTGTACAGGATCCTTCATGTTCCAGAGGTTAGCAGGTAGGGTTCCCGTACGTGATCTCACGTGTGTTTCTATACACGATCCTACAAAGCCTACATGTTAGAAGGTCAGGTTCCTGTATAGGATCTCACGTGTGTTCCTGTACGGCATCCTGCTCGTACCAGAGGTTAGCAGGTGGTGTTCCCTTACGGGATCTTATTAAAGTCATATATCTATATGACGCGGCGTATATTGCCATGTGAGGAGTTGTATCCTCACTAATTTCCTGGTCTGCGTGGACTCACTTTTCTTATAATCTTTACGCCTTGAGTTAACAGTGAGAGACACTGATAATAGCACTGCCATGCGGCGAGTATATTAACTAAACAATGGGTTCTTATATGGGATCCTTTATGATTTCCTATAAGTCATTTAAGGGCTAAAAGCGTCTTTTTGCCATATAGGAAATCATAAAGGATCCCATATAAGAACACATTGTTTAGTTAATATACTCGCCGCATGGCAGTGCTATTATCAGTGTCTCTCACTGTTAACTTAAGGCGTAAAGATTATAAGAAGAGTGAGTCCACGCAGACCAGGAAATTAGTGAGGATACAACTCCTCACATGTCAATATACGCCGCGTCATATAGATATATGACTTTAATAAGATCCCGTAAGGGAACACCACCTGCTAACCTCTGGCACATGAAGGATCCTGTAAAGGAACCCCACCTGCTAACCTTTGCAATGTGTAGGATCCTGTATGGGAACATACATGGGATCCCATAAGGGAACCCTACCTAATAAATTACCTGATTTATATGTAGGATCCTATATAGGTACACACGTGGGATCCCATATCCTGATAATTTCAACAACAAAAATTTGGCGATAGGATCCTGTCAAGGTTCCCATATAGGATCCTATAGTATAGGATCCCACGGAGGATCTTGGTACAGTATCCCTTAAGGATCGTATACAAGTTCCCTTGTTCTAAGGATCCTATATGGGAAACCATGTGGGATACTATATGGGATACTATATGGGATACTATAAAGGATACCACGTAGGATCCTACGTGGGATCCTACGTAGGAATTTTTAACTGGGTAATTATAAGAAGTAATTTTCCAATTGTGGAATCAATTCTATGGTTCACTTGGCAACCTTGTTAATAATATAAGGAATACACTATATTATCTTCTTTCTTCAAGCAATTATATCCCCTTTCTCATACCACGTTAGTCGTTACTTTCAAATATAAGATTCAGGGGCAAGTATCACTTAAAGGGTGTAAGTGTAATTGTTGAACCCCCAATTTCTATAATTTCGTTTTCTCGGAATACTCAGGATTTCTTTTCGGTTATTACTTATAGCGTAGTGGGGGTATATCCTTTTCCCTTATCGCGACCAAGTGATAAAAGTCCACAATCACATTTAGGGAAACACAACTGCACTAACCAGTCGATTATAGTGCCTGAATTACATTCATTTTCTTACTGTGACTAAAGTGTCGGTTTTTTGCTCTATACTACTTCTTTCATCTTTTGCACTAAACTAAGAAAGGTATGTATTTATATTTCATTACATTTTTTATTTATTGATTTATGAAAACATCATTTATGACGTATTTAATCTGTATTATGATTACATAGCGTAATATTTATTTTTTCATAAAGAAAATGTTTATCTTATTGTTAAGTACACTATAATCATGAATGGATGTGAACAGACATTTGTTTTATTTGACGCAACATTTTCGTGACTTATTAAAACCGTGTTTTCTCAAAAAACCATGATGACTTTAAATCGATTATCGTGTATTTTTGAGTAAGGCATCTAGAATAACTTCAGATGACTTCTGGGAATGTCAATTCGAGGAAATGGGTTAAAATGGAGAACAGGCCAAAAAAAAACTCTTTGAAAGCTTTAACCCACACTTATATTAAAAAGGGGTTGGGTGTACTTCCGAAAAGCTCGAACCTCCAATCTTTTCGATGTTTCGTATACTTACGTAATTTGATGCGCTGATTACAGTAGTTACGTTATTACATTACGTAAAATTACGTTCATTACGTAACATTACATTTATTACGTCCTATTACGTAATAACGTAAAATTACCTACACTTATGTAATAACGTAAAATTACGTAATTTACGTAATTTTCATGCAGTAATTACGAAAATAATATTTAAAAAATTGTAAACGTGATCATTTTTATTATAAATACTTTAAAAACCAACACAACTATAGGTTTTCCCACCGCTGTCTACATTTCACTTTCAGTATAGCACCCTCCCCCCCTAGATTGTCCAAGACATGGGGGGTCAGGGACTATGAAAGACATATATTTTAATTAATTAAAGATATATATGTATAAATGCAGAGCCGGGTTTAGCACTTAATGCGCCCCGGGCGAAGTTCAATTTAGCCGTCGCCCCCCCCCCCCCCCCTATAATATGCAATCTGCTTAGGAATATAATAAATTTAAAAAACTACATTTTCAAAAAACACAAAATTTTAAAACTGTATAACTCAAAAACTATTTTATGCAATTTGAAAAAAATTTGGTGTTTACACTCCCACTAACAGTGAAAAGACTCTAGCAAAGTTTAAACTAAATTGAAAAAATTTTATCTTTTGACCTGGACAGTTCAAGTATTTTCTCCCATATGTACATGATATGTTAGGTCTACATTCTTGAATTCGCCCCCTTCAGCTATGCGCTCTGGGCGGTCGCCCGGGTTCGCCCCCTCTAAAGCCGCTACTGTGTACATGGGATCCTAAGTAGTATTCCCGCGTGGGTTCGTGCCACTATTTTCACGTACATTAGAACTCGTACAGGATCCCATGAGGGAATTTTTGACTGGGTAGAGAACTGAGTTGGCAAATTGAGTGCGCGCGCGCGCAGAAAAAAGTTGTGCTATACAAAAATTCATGTTTAGTTCCGAGTTATATCGACTCTCCACTTATAACTGAAGGTTTAAGCTTCAAGTTAAGTACAAGTAAAAACTTCTACCACTTCAGGTTCATCAGCTATTGTTACTCAAAAATAGTCAAAAACAGGTATTTTTAAGTTCTTGAACAATTTTTTTCGAAATTGTGACGTGATTGACAACCTTGCTGGCCAGATTTTTGTTTAGCAATTAAAAATCTACAAGAACAGCAGATTAGCGCACGGTGGGTCTGAATAAACTTTAACCCAAACAAGCTTGCATATTCCGGTTCTCTTCTGATTTCACTTCTAGTATGTCTCTCTATGATTTTCAACTAAAAAGGAACAAAATCGCTTGGGCTTTTTTTGAAAAAATCCATTTTTTCGATTTTTTAAATGTATTAATAAACATATTTTTGAGAAAATAGTAAGAAGTAATGTTGTTATTGACTTCAATTATTTAAAATAACATAAGAAAAAAGTCCCTACCCTCCCAGTTTCTTGGGATAACAAATTCCCATAAATAATCCTGGTAAACTGTGAAAAATCTGCAAAACTGCTGGTTTTTTTAAAATTACTGCTTTCTAGTGTATTTCAGGTCATTGAATATCTATATAAAAATAAAAGCTAAGAAAATTTGTCGTCAGTTAAAAAAAAATCTATCGATTTATCTCTAAAATTGATAAAGTTATGACTGTTTGAAAAAATATAATTTCCTCTAAAAATATAAAAAATTAGATTTTTGTAAAGTAACTAGTTTTTATAAATGTATAGTAGCCACTAATACAAAACAAATTAAAGTAGATATAATTTCGAGTAAATCTAAAAAAATAGAGCTTTCTATCTTAATTTGAGCCAAGATTGTTACCTTTTGAACATGACATTTCATTTTTTTTAACATCAGTGTTTTTACATTTGTTTCTTCTCGAGCAAACTTAGTTGAAAACAATGTTTGTTAAATGAAAGAAACGAATAAAGGCTATTGTATTCACATAAAGATCCTTGAAGTCAATCTGGATATTCAGAATGATTTTTATAGACTTTGTATTTTGCCCACACTGTTTTAAAATCGGAGTGAACAGACTCCATTGCTAGTTGACTAAGGAATCCAAGACCAGTTTCCATTTTATTACAAAAGTCTGGAACGTTGAAAAATATGGCTTGTACTTTTGGTGTTACCGAAATGCCCAAATCTAAGTAGCTTTGTTTGGATTTTTCTATTTTTTCTTCAAAGCAAGGATCTAATTGATTACTGAAACATGCTTTTAGTGGATCGTGGAAATCGGCAAAGGTTTTGACATATGTCAGATATCAGTACGTGAGATGAATCAAATAGAAAGCTTGAAATATGTAAAAACCTTTGCCGATTTCAAAGATGTATTAAAAGCATGTTTCAGTAATCAAATAGATATTTGCTTTAGAGAAAAAATAGAAAAATTCAAACAAAGCTACTTAGATTTGGGCATTTCGGTAACTTCAAAAGCACACTCCATATGTTTAAAAAACTGAAAGGTCATGTTCAAAAGGTCACAATCTTGGCTCAAATTAAGATAGAAAGCTCTATTTTTTTAGATTTACTCGAAATTATATCTACTTTAATTTGTTTTGTATGAGTGGCTACTAAACGTTTATAAAAACTAGTTACTTTACAAAAATCTAATTTTTTATATTTTTAGAGGGAATTATATTTTTTCAAAAAGTCATAACTTTATCAATTTTAGAGATAAATCGATAGATTTTTTTTTAACTGACGACAAATTTTATTAGCTTTTATTTTTATATAGATATTCAATGACCTGAAATGCACTGGAAAGGAGTAGTTTTAAAAAAACCAGCAGTTTTGCAGATTTTTCACAGTTTATCAGGATTATTTATGGGAATTTGTTATCCCAAGAAACTGGGAGGGTAGGGACTTTTTACTTATGTTATTTTAAATAATTGAAGTCAATAACAACATTACTTCTTACTATTTTCTCAAAAATATGTTTATTAATACTTTCAAAAAATCGAAAAAATAGATTTATTCAAAAAGGGCCCAAGCGATTTTGGTCTTTTATAGCTCAAAATCATAGAGAGACATACTTGAAGTGAAATCAGAAGAGAACCGGAATATGCAAGCTTGTTTGGGTTAAAGTTTATTCTGACCCACCGTGTAGCAAAATAGAGTTCAGCCAATTAAAATTTTGCTATGGATTAGGAAACTTCGGTTTACACGCTTAGCGAGTTACAGCATCTGTTTTCTCAATTTTAGATCTTTAGCTTACTCTCTAAATATGAAAAAGCGAAATTTCACTGTTTCAAACCTATAAGTATACCACTGATTCCAATTAGCGTATATACACTGTAGAAATAGTGAAAAATCACACGGAGAAAAATGGATTATAACAGGTATAATCTGGATTATACCAATTATAATATTTTAACACTAACGGTGGGACAATTAACGGATTATAAAACAACTCATCCTAGTATTATAGTTTTGAAATTATACCTGATATTAGTTTGGCTTATAAAATATAAGTTAGTTTATTTATTAATCAGTAGAATTTCACATCTAGCAACAAAGATAACTTTAAATACCTACTAACTGTGGTTAACGGTAATAAATAAAATAATAATAAAAAACCCGGGGAAGGGTGCCCCACATGGAAATTAAAATAAAAAATTTGAAAACATATTTTTGTTAACAAATATATCGTCTCAGGATGACCCACTGGAGGTCATTTCTATGTGGGGAGGGGGTCGACTTGCACCCACGTAAAAATTGAAATCAAAGAATTGGAAACTTATTTTTATCAACAAACATCCCGTTTCAGGATAATCCGACGGGGGTCATTTCTATGCTGGAGGAGACTTGTACCCATGTGAAAATTAAAATAAAAAATTGAAAATATACGATGTACTTGTTGACAAAAATAAATTTTCAGTTTCTTAATTTTAATTTTCACATTGGTGCAAGTCTCCCCCGCATAGAAATGACCCCCGGACGTTCATCCTGAAATAGGATGTTTGTTGACAACAGGGTGAGGAGCGAAAAAAAAGTTTTCAATTTTTTTATTTTAATTTTTACGTAGCCCTATGTGGATTTCAATTTCCCTGCCCCGGGGAGAGGTGTCCCACATGGAAAATGTCCCTGGCGTCATACTCCCGAAGTGGTTGATAAATTAACTTTTGAATTTTAGTATTAAAGTATATAATAAAAAAATAGTATTTAATCAGTTTTTAAAAAATTAATTGTTTAGTTTTCTAAACTTCATAAATTTCAACTTGATTTGATGTTAAGTTGTAGTTAAGTTGTATGTTAAATTTAGACTGTTAATAATCTGGAATTGTACATCAATTGAATTTAAATTATAATTCTTATAATCCATTATTTATACTTGGTATTATTTGAAAACAATAAAAAGTAGATTATAGATTATAAATGGTATAATACAAATTATATTCAGTATAATATTTCTTTTAGTAATCCAAGACAATGACTTTTGTATAATCCATTTTTCTCCGTGCACTGGGTAATCAGTGAAATTTCACTGATTCAGCAGCATATATACGCTTATTGGAATCAGTGGTATACTTATCGCTTTTTCAGATTAAGAGAGTACATGCTTGATAAATTACAGAGGTACAGAACCCTTTGGTTTTAGGGTGAATGTAACTCACACTCGTCCGATTTTTTGTATCTAATTGGTTCTTTAAGCAATCGGCGTAAGTCTACGATATTGTGCATCAGGATTTTTTTGGAAATAAATAAAAATAAATCATATTTTCATTACCTGCAGCAGGTGTTTGAGATAGGATTTTGTAACTACACACATTACTTCCCAGCGATATGTTTTCATGAATAGATTCTTCTTTAATTTCCATAATTCTCACTGAGAATTGTATGTTCTCATTAGTAATAACTAGTACTATTTTTGTTCTTGCGATTAAGCTATTTTTAGTTTCTATAGCAACAATATCAAAAATGCAGACACCAGCAGAAATCATTCGGGTTATGTTGACTTCACCAGACACGGGATTAACAGAAATTTTGTTTTTAAGATCTTCTGTCACTAAATAAAAATTTGAAAAATTTAATAAAATTTTTTTAAATATTACTAACTTATGATCTACAGATTTTAAGTAACATATTTACATATCGCTTATACATTTTCAATAATATCCAAGAAAAACATCTATAAATCTTTGTTTTAAATTTTTAATTTTTAAAAATATTAATAACTTTGAATAGAATTCAATTAGAAGTTTCGTAAATAGTTCATACGATGTATTTTTAAGGAGGTTCTATCGCAAATAGAATTAACATTACCATTTTAATCAAATTAGGTCCACAGGTAGTTAATGGTTTTATAATGATGCAGTTAAATTTTTGAGACCTCAAGGTACTTGTGAAAAAAGTTGCAAGCGTTTTTGTTTTTAACATTTTACATTGAGTTTAATGGGAATTGAGTAGTTTGTTGTATATATATGGGACGTTCCATGTCAACCGGGACAAGGCCGGTGCCAAAAATCTATTAAACCGATTTTAATGGTTAAAAGCTTAAAATCTTCGTTTTTAAGTTCTTTACCAAATACGATGTGGTACTTTTCAAAATTCAATTTGGCGACCAAAATATGCCGCTTTATATGAATGAAAAACACAACTTTAAATGTTAAAATGTTATTTAAGGTAAGAAACATGGGACAAATAGCTTGTAAATAGATATTATCAACAACTGCATGTCTCTAACTAAAGATATACAGACATAACGGCAAAATAAAACAAAAATTCAAAATGGCGGATCCAATATGGCGGACGAATTTTTGAAAATTATTCGGATTTAATTGAAAATCGTTACTCGGGGGTTTTTGGAGTCGCTGATTAAGAATCCGAAGTCAGTTTTCAAAAATTAAAAATTGCGGATTCAATATGGCGGACGATTTTTTAAAAATTCTTCGTATTAACGTGAAAATCGTTACTCGGGAGATTTTGGGGTCGCTGATTACGAATCCGAAGTCAGTTTTCAAAAATTTTAAATGGGGGATCCAATATGGCGGATGATTTCTTTGAAATTCTTCGTATTTACTTAAAAATCATTACTTGGAGGTTCTTGGGATCGTTTATTAGGAAACCGACGATATTTTTCTAAAATTTAAAGTGGCGTTTCTAATACGACAGATAAAATACAATTTTGGTAATAACGTTTTTGAAGACGAGTATTTTGGAAGCTCTCTGCATTAACAGGGTGGAGACTGTCTTCAAATTTAAATTATGAAGCACGCATTACTGTTTTCTCAATTTTTTTTAATTTAAAATTTTTTTTTAATTTTTACTTATTATTTCTATTTTTTTTATTTTTTTATTTTTTTTTATTTTTTACGTTTTTAAAACTTGATTATTTTTTACACTTTAAAATTTTGTTATTTAATACTGCACAGTAGTTAAAATTTGTGTTGCATCTGAGTAACGTTTAACTTCCAATTTTTTTTCATCAATCGGAACAAAGGAATGTCCGCTTTGGATTTTGGTTACACAAGGAGCTTGAGAGAAACTTTTTGAAAGTCTTTTTTGCGTGCTACTGTGGTGTTTTTGACTATACTAAAAAATGGTTATATTCTCAAATTTATTTTTTGCCGAATTAAAAAGGTCATGTGATGTTAAGATGAAATTGGATGCTTGAGCTTGCTGGCTAGCTCCAAAATCCAAAGCGGACATTCCTTTGTTCTGATTGATGGAAAAAAATTGGAAGTTAAACGTTACTTAGATGCAACACAAATTTTAACTACCTTGCAGTATTAAATAACAAAATTTTAAAGAGTAAAAAATAAACAAGTTTTAAAAACGTAAAAAATATAATAAATTGAAAAAATAAAAAAAAATAAATAATGCCGACGCCAAACTTCCACTGAAGTTCCATTTGTATTAATTGTTTAAAATTATCGTCCGCCATATTGGATTCGCTATTTTGTATTTCGTGAAACTAACATCAGATTCGTAGTCAGCGATCCCAAAAACCCCCCGAGTAACAAGTTTTTAGCATTTTTAATATTTTTTTTAAATTCCGTCCGCCATATTGGAACCGATATTTTGTATTTTGAAAAACTAACATCAAATTCGTAATCAGCGACCCAAAAACCCCCGAGTAACAAGTTTCAAGCGAATTCGACAAATTTTGTCATATTCGTCCGCCATATTGGATCCGCCATTTTGAATTTTAAAATTTGGACTTCAGATTCGTAATTAGCGAGTCCAAAAACATTTAAATATGTTGATACCCAACATTTCTGCATCATTTTTAGAAAGAAATCAATAAATATATTTGTGTATTTCCGATTTCAGCGTCTATTACGTTGCCCAGTAATGACGCCATTTTGTATTTTCAGATTTGCCACTTTTTAATTAAAAGGGGATTAGCTAATGAGTATTTTGAGCTATAATAAGTTCTTTTTCGTTAATTAGAATTTTGGACAGAGCTCTGGTCCGTTTGACGTGGAACGTCCCATATGTATTTTCAAAAGTATCTTGAGGTTTCAAAAATTTAACTGCATCATTATAAAACCATTATCTTCCAGTGGACCAAATTTGATTAAAATGGTAATGTTAATTCTTTTTACGATAGAACCTCCTTAAGGCACATACAAATTGGTGAAAATATATTAAAAGTAACATGAAAGTACAAACTCCATAAAATTTCTGCACATAATAAGATCTACTTTAATTTCTGCCAGAATTTCGATAAAATTTCCGAACAATTTCCGAAATAATTTCAGAAAAAACTTATTTTCCTTCCTCATAAAGGAAGCTTTGTGATTGTTAATATTTTAGATTTTCCAAAAATAGGTTTCATCCACTCATTTGAATGTACAGATCTCAAGACTTCATTCTTAAGCAAATATACGTAGGGTGTCTAAAAAATAACACGATTTTAAATTTTTTATAACAGAACATCAAAAAATTGTTTTAAAGGAAAGTTCTCCTCACGGAAAATTATTTTTATGTTACTGCTAAAAGTCTACAGTGTTTAAGGCGAAGAAAAAATTTATTTATTTATTAGGTTTCTTGTCAAATTGACCCCAGAAAATGAGCTAATAATTTTTTAAAATAAACAAATTTGGTTGAATTTTGTTGGGTGATAAAATATATGTTAGAAAAAATAGTTGGTAATTAAATAATAAGCTTTAAGCGGCTCATACTTATTCAAAAGTAAAAAAATTGTTCGTAAAGCCATTGAAACAGCTACAAATCATAATAAGTAATTTTTCAAATCTAGATTTAAGAATACAAATAAAAAGGCACATTTTTTTTCTTAACAGTTTTTTCCAAAAGTCAGTTGTTCTTAAGTTACCAACAATTGAAAAAAGAGGTTATTTTTATAAACAAATGATCATATCTTTCTTAAAAATTATCGTAGAGCAATTTTTAAAAAATCGTTTTAACCCGGCGAGCGTAAGGTGAAACTTCGTAACACGGATCGTAAGGTAGGGTATATTTTACCAGGAATGCGTACGAAAGTATTGTTATGGTTCTGTTTCGGGCGCTCAGCACTTAACAAAAGTCGATGAGCAATCGGTTCTGTATACAAACACGCAACGAAAACTCAAGAGACTTTCGTTTCGGGCTGCGGCACGGAACGAAAATCCAAGAGACTTTTGTTCCGGGCCTAGACACAAAACGAAACGAAATTATACTTTCGTTCTGGGCCAAGTAAGGGGCCATTCATTACGTAAGCATGATTTTAGCTAATTTTGATCCCCCCCCTCCACCATGTAACCATACATAAGATTTGTCGCACGCCCCCCCATTCTTACGTAAGATTTTTGTATAACTATCCTTAATTTCATTAAATCTGAATTTATCACTCGGCAATACTTAATAATGTAGGTGAATATAACGATCACTCCGAGTCAGGACAAAAAAATTAAAAACAAAATTTTTTTAACGTTTCAACGGCACAGCCGTCCTCTTCAGAAACAGAAAATTTTATTATTATATAATAATTATAAATGTTGTCATTTTTTTAAAAAAATATATAACAATTCATGTTCACAATATTTACCATTAAAAAATTATTAAAATACTTCTCAAAATAATAACATTTTTTTTAGACGTTTAAAAATTGACAGGTAGATAAACGTCTTGGACAACACGATTTTCAATGAATACTGAATGAATATAAATTTAATACAGTCAAAATGTACGAAGAAAAACAAGGTCATTAATACCAATAGAAAAATAATAAATAGAAAGAGACGTCACTGTGCAACTGAACAATGATAGAAACTACGAGTATTTTCTTTCATTAAGAAAATGTAGATAACAATTACTTAGGTTTTGAGTATCATCTTTTTTGTTGATTGAGCATTTTTGCAAATTAATATGAATCATTTCTGATATCAACCGCTTACTCTCATTTGATTCCTTGTCCAGAATGGCAAAGTTATTCCAATTAAAATCGTGTTTTAGCGAAATCTTATGATTAGCGGTAGCGCTTACTTGTAAATTTCTATGTTCACCAATACGTACCTCCACCATTCTCTTGGTTTCACCAACATATGATACAGGACAATTCTCACAATTTAATTTATAGACGACATTTGTAATATCTGATTTTTTATTTTTGTCTTTGCCTTTTTTAATTAAATTGTGATTCAATGAATGATTATTGGTGGGGACAGTCAAAATATTATAGTTTTTAAGCATTGAAGAAGTTCTCTCATATAAATTTTTTGTATATGGTAAAAAAACTTTAGGTGATTTTTTATATAAAAATGAATTAGTGGTGTTTTTTTGAAAACCCGATTCTATAGAATAAATGCGTTTTTTGTGTAATGTTCGATAAAATGAATTGGATAGTTATTGCGTAAAAGAATTTTTTTGACATAATCAATGTTTTTAGTATGAAATTTTTTATGTGAGAGTTTTATCGCTCTATCAATTAAGTTATATACAATAGCAACTTTTTGTGAGATTGGATGTTGTGACTCATAATTAATTGTTCTTTCAGAAAAGGTAGGTTTTGTGTACCAGTCAGTTATAATTTTGTTGTCATGTTTTATTAAAAGAACGTCAAGGAAACTAATTATGCCATTATTTTCAATTTCGTGTGTAAACTGTAATCTATCGTTATAACTATTAAATTATGATACAATCACATACATGTTCCGATCCAACATTAGTAAACAAAGATTTTACGTCTAAACTAATTAAAATGTGGTCTTCGGGAACAGTAAAATCCTTAAGTTTTCCAATAAAATCAAAACTGTTGCGGACATAAGATTTTGGCTTTGGTAAAGAACCGTTAAGAATATTAAACATGTGTTTTGAAAGAAAATATGTTGGTGAGCCAATAGTAGAGACAACAGGTCTAAAAGGGATATCTATTTTATGAATTTTTGGCAGACCATAGAGTCTTGGAAGATTCGTATTAGTTTGAGTAAGTTGAAGATCACTATATTTTCTATTTAAATACCCATTGAAATTCCAATATTTCAAAAAACCATAAGTTCTTGTTCTTAATTTTGGGAGGGGATCTTTTTTAATGACCTCATAAGTGTTTGTATCAGACAATAATGATTCAGTTTTTTTAATGTAATCATCATTATTCAGTGCAACCGTGACGTTTCCTTTATCGGCAATGGTAAACAATACATTTTTATTATTTTTAGCAAAGAGTTTAGCGTCGTTAAGTTTCATTGTAAAAATTCTATCTTTGGCACTAATGGGTCTAGGAAAATTATTTTCAAAAGAACTAATATTTTTAATTACTTTGTTTCGAATGTCGTTAGCAATTTCAGAATTTACATCGTAGGATTTTATAAAATGTTCTATTGATTTTATATATTCAATCGTAGATTTAAGAGAGTTATTATTATTATTATTGGGATTAAATTTGAAACCATTGCCTAAGGAGATGACATCGATGACATTGTTCGGAATAACACAATTAGACAAGTTCAAAAACCAATCTCGTTGTTGATTACAAAAATCAGTTAAATTACAGTTTTTATCTTTCAAAAAATTGAGTTTTTTTGTCGATTTTTCATTTTGAACAGAAGTAAAGTGTGCTTGTTTATTATCGTGTATTTGGTGTATAGATTTTGCAATTTGTGTCGGGAAACTATTATTAATTGTGGATTTTAAAGCACTAACTTTCTTGTTTAAATGATCGATGTGAATACATTTATATAGAATCGGGTTTTCAACAAAACACCACTCATTCATTTTTATATAAAAAATCACCAAAAGTTTTTTTACCATATATAAAAAATTTATATGAGAGAACTTCATCAATGCTTAAAAACTATAATATTTTGACTGTCCCCACCAATAATCATCACTTTCTCATCATCACTTTCAATGTTACCTCCATATCTGCCAAACTATTGTACTTAGAGTGCTGAAATTTGGTATACATATGTAGTTTGCCATATAGATTACAGAAAAACTATAGAGAATTTTGTTACAAATCGTTATCATAGTGTTTTTAAGGAAAAACCAACGATTTAAAAAAAATGCTAAAAAATGGTCGTATCTCCCCTCCCATAACTTCCAAAGAATTTGACTTAGAGAGTTCAAATTTGGTACACAAATGTATTTTCACGTTTAGATTACAGAAAAATGGTAGAGAACATAATTGTAGAAGTTGATCATAGCGTTGTTAAGGAAATAAAATGATTTTTGAGTATTTTTTATGGATATTTGCTAAAATCTCTTGATTTTTCGTTGACAGCGCAATCACCATCACGTTCTCTATAATTTTTATGTAATTTACACCTGAAAATACATTCTTGTACAAAATTTGAACTCTCTAAGTAAAATATTTTGGAAGATAGGGGGGGGGGTGGTCCATTTTGTAAAAAAAATTCATTATATATTATATTTTATATATTATATATAATATGTATAATATATTTATATATTTAATAGTATCAAATATATTAAAAATTATTTTGTTTTGTGTACGGAACCCTCGATTTTAGTGCGAGTGTAACTCGAACTTGCCCGATTTTTTTTATTTAAAATTCTTTTTTTTTAATAACTTTCCCAATTAACTTATATATTATTATTAATTTTGCAATTAACTAATTTTTATGCGATTATGCGGGTAAGGTATAGAAATTGAATTATTATTTAAACATTTTTAAACAAATTGTGACACATCGCGAAGAAAAGCACCTAAGAAGCCAAACGGTAATTTTACAGGAGAGAGAAAAGAAGCCGCGTGCGCGCCATTGAATTCTGCACTAATCGCTGATGCTTAAGTCTTAACTACGTGAAAAATATTCAATTAAAATGTATTCCGACTTTTGATAATGAAAAAGGAACGTTTAACTAACATAATATTATAAAAATCCGAAAATCGATTTTTTCCTTCTTAGGTGCCTTTCTTCGCGACGCGTCACAATTACACGATTAGAATGCCGAAAGCGTTCAGCCTCAGAGGACCTGTGCTCAGGTCCTTCTAGGCATAGAAACGGCCGCCGGCCCCTCTGGCACTCATCCTGCAAGGCCACAACAGGCCCAGACGAAGAAGGCTTTGAGCCTTTTAAAGATAAAAAAAGAGGCTCGTAGGCGTTATAAAGCCAAGAAAAAGGAGAAGCAGTCCGAGAAGCCCCGAAAAGAGAAAGCTTCTCTTCCGAGGCTTAGGCAAACCGAAGCCGTCAGGATTTCAGCAAAGGATCCTAATTCCTACGCTGAAATCCTGAAGGACTTGAAGAGGACCCTGAAACCGGAGGATTCAGGGGCAGAGGTTTTGAGGACACGGAGAACACTTAACAATGAGTTTCTCCTTGTCCTCAAAAAAGGAGGAAATACGTCCCAGTTTGCGGGAGTGTTGACTGAGGCTCTTCGAGAGAGGGCCACAGTCACTGCTCTCGTAAACAAGCGGACATTGGAGATCAGAGACCTCGACGAAGTAACCTGCAAGGAGGAAGTTGCTGAGGCCCTAAATGAAAAGCTCGGCGGTGCCAACCCGGAGAGATCCGTCAGCATTGTCTCGCGACTCCGCGGATCAATGTTGGCGTTGGTACGCCTACCTGAGGCAGAGTATAATACTCTGCTAAAGATGAAAAAAATCCGGGTTGGGTGGATTAACGCCCCAATCCGTGAACACCTGGAAGCCGTCAGATGCCAAAGGTGTGTGGCATACGGCGACCCGACCCGCACCTGCAAGGGCCCCGACAGAATCAAAAACTCTCATAGATGCGGCGGCGCGGGTCAGCAGGCCAAAACCTGTGAGGTTCAGGAGCCCAAGTGCATCACTTGCGGAGACTTGGGCAAAACTGAACTAAAGTACTGGGCCGGCAGCACATCCTGTCCGGTATATAAAGCAGAACTGCAGAAGCTTAAACAGGCAAAATCCTAAAGTTTCTGCAGATCAATCTGCGTAAGTGCAAGGAGGCCCAAGACCTCCTGATGCAGACCGCAAGAGAGAAGAAGATCGATGTCTTGTTCTGCACTGAACAGAACTGAAAGAACGATCTCGCTCCCTGGTTTCAGGATAAATCTGGTAGAGCAGCCATACAGATCTGCAATTCCGAGTTGCGGACAGATAAGTTCCTGGAGACGAGCAGTGGATTCGTGTGGGTGGAAATGGCAGGCGTACGCATGTATAGCTGTTATAGCATGTTATAGCTGTTCTTCGTGAGAACGGCCCAAAGTGGAACATTAAGAAACTCGACAAGGAGAAGTTCGTCCGGTCCCTAGAATAATCCCGTCTCATTGAGGAGCTGGGATGGGTGAAGAGGCCGAACACTCTGGTCGGGGAGGTGCGGACGGTGAGAAATATGATTGTCACTGCATGCGACGCGGCTCCGCCGCGTCGTAGAAGCGCAACCCCAAGAAGAAGAAATGTATAATGGTGGTCAGAGGAAGTGGCCTCTTTGCGAAAGGCATGCCTTAAAGCAAGAAGGAGATTCGACCGTTCTAACGGAGATCCTTTGCTTAAAGAGGCATATACAGAGGTCAAGAGAATCCTCGGAAAGGAGATACGCGCAGCTAAAAGAAATAGCTGGAAGGACCTAATTATAAAATCGTTAGCAAGACATTGTTAACGAGGCAAAAGACCCCCGGTCTAGACAATCCCGATTGGGTCCGGCAAATTATAAAGGCTTTGTTTCCTCCAGCAGAACCATGGCCTAGGATGGACTAGAGTGACTGTCAAGTCGGCGAGGACGAACTCTTCACTCTTACAGAATTACAGAACGCAGGCAGTATGTTGAAGCCAGGCAAGGCGCCTGGAATCGATGGGATAAGCAACGAGATCCTTAAACAAGTGATCGTTGCTTTACCCCAGATTCTTTTGGAATGCTACAACAACTGCCTTAAGAGAGGAGAGTTTTTCCGCGACTGGAAAAGACAGAGGCTAGTCCTCCTAAGAAAAGGAGACAAACCTATAGATAAAGTCTTATCCTACAGGCCTATTTGCCTGTTAGATACGATGGGCAAACTTCTAGAGGACATGGTTCTGCAGCGAATGCAGTCGCACTTGACCGGAGAGAACAGTCTATCTGACAACCAATATGGTTTCCGCAAAGGCCTGTCCACAGTAGACGCCATACAGAAGGCGGTGGATCTAGTCAGAGAAGGAAACAACAAATTGGGACCAGGGAAGAAAAAGTGCTTCTGCGCGTGGGTAGCTATTGACATACGCAACGCGTTTAATACCGCGCGATGGAAAGATCTCATCGAGTCAATGAGAAACAAAGGAATACCACCCTACCTGCTGCGGATAATGAGTAATTATCTTAAAGACAGGTGGGTAATATACGAGGGTGACACCTGCACTCTGAAGGAAGAGATGCAAAGAGGTGCCCCTCAAGGCTCGAGGATAGGACCATTCGTATGGAATGTCTCTTATGACGACTTCTTGCGAATGGGTCTACCTGAAGGCGCTGTGATCATCGGCTTCGCGGACGACGCGTTAATCGTGTGCACAGCCGAGACAGCGGAAGCCCTGGGCATATTGGTGAACGAATGTCTGAGACGGGCAAAGCGCTGGCTGGAGGACAGAGGCCTCCAAATGGCTCTGGAAAAGACCGAAGCGCTGCTCGTCACAGACAGACGTGGTTATATAGCCCCTGGTATCCAGATAGACGGATTCGAGGTCCCGTGGAGGAAACATATCAAGTACCTTGGTGTCGAAATGGATAAGTTCCTAAATTTTAAACACCACATAGCTCTAACATACCAGAAGGCTGAACAATGTGCGGCGAAATTAGCTTGTCTAATGCCAAACATTGGGGGGGCCTTCTGAAACAAAGAGAAGACTCGTGGCGAGTGTTGCCCTTTCAAAGCTGCTATACGCAGCACCCGTGAAGGCTCCTACTCTGCGAAATGACAGAAGTAAAACCATCTGTAAAAGGGTACTATCCGCGCAAAGAAATATTACGAAACGTATTATTTCGGCCTAGCGGACAGTACCGACTTGTGCTGCCCAGGTCCTTGCCAGTGTCCCGCCGGCAGATCTTTTGGCGCAAGAAAGGGAGGAACTCTTCCTCCTTTTCAAAGATAGAATGTCCACCCGTTATACGGAAGACAATGGACCCAGCAAGGACCAAATTCGCCGAGACACGAGAAGCAGACTCGTCGACAGTTGGCAAGAAAGATGGAGCGGGGTGGAGATAGGCCGATGGACGTATAGGCTGATACCAACACTCGCCACATGGTTGAATAGGAAACACGGCGTAGTTTCCTACTATTTTACCCAAGCTCTCACAGGGCATGGGTGTTTTGGCTCTTATCTAGAGCAATTTAAAAAGAGAGACAGCTCAGAGTGTGTGTACTGCAAGTCCCCTGTGGACGACCCTGAGCACACACTCTTCAGTTGTAAGCGTTGGGACGCGGAGAGGCAGGTCATGTTCGCCGGTGTAAACCGTAGAGTTACATCGGAGAACATGATCCTGCTTATGACTCATTCAGCTGAGGATTGGCGGACCATCGAGAACTTTATACACTATGTAATGAGGGTCAAGGATATCGATGGTCGTCAAAGAAGGTAGGTCCCGTGAGTTAAGGGAGAAAGTCGCTCAGGCGACAGAGTAGGGGATATAGGACCACTCCCGATGGCGATACGCGCTGAATGTGCTAGCCGGGAGTGGTTTTTAAGGTCCCCAAGAAAGGGTGTGTTTTTAGCGGGTCGGCAGAACATCGCCACCCCCGCATAACCCTGTAGCCTGTCTACAGTGAAAACCTGAAAGCAGGTTTTCACATCCTACGCAAAAAAAAAAAACAGTTTAATTTAACCTTTATTGAGATCTGACACTACTATCATATATTCTTCCATTCACTAGCCCCAATATTTTTTTAATGCTTTAGTCTAATATAGAAAATGTTTCTGGTACACCTGGAATTAATGACCACTAATGACCAACTACAAACAACCAGTTCTATTCAACCTTTATTGAGATCTGTCACTAATATCACTTATTCTTCCATTCACTAGCCCCAATATTTTTTTAATGCTTCAGTCTAATATAGAAAATGTTTCTGGTACACCTGGAAGTAATGACCACTGATGACCAAATACAAACAACCAGTACTATTCAACCTTTATTGAGATCTGACACTAATATCCCATATTCTTCCATTCACTAGCCCCAATACTTTTGTAATGCTTCAGTCTAATATAGAAAATGTTTCTGGTACACCTAGAAGTAATGACCACTAATGACCAACTACAAACAACCAGTTCTATTTAACCTTTTTTGAGATCTGTCACTAATATCACATATTCTTCCATTTACTAGCCCCAATATTTTTTTAATGCTTCAGTCTAATAT
Organism: Ganaspis brasiliensis; assembly: GCA_037103525.1. Taxonomy (NCBI): domain Eukaryota; kingdom Metazoa; phylum Arthropoda; class Insecta; order Hymenoptera; family Figitidae; genus Ganaspis; species Ganaspis brasiliensis. The sequence goes on from JAZKLR010000700.1 coordinate 115,925, forward strand.
GGAAAATGTTTCTGGTACACCTGGAAGTGATGACTATTGTTGACCAACTACAATCAACTAATTTAAATCAACCTTTACTGAGATCTGACACCCATATCAAATTATCTTTCATTTACTAGCCCTAAGATTTTTTTAGTGCTTTACTCTCATATGGTAAATGTTTTTGGTACACTTGGATGTGATGACCGAGGAAGACCAACTACAAACATTTAATTTAAATTTTCCTTTATTGAGTTCTGCTACTCATTTCACATTTTCATCCATTCACTACCCGAAAATATTTTTAATGCTTCAGTCCAATATGAAAAATCATTCTGGCACACCAAAAAGTGATACCCACTGATTTCCAACGACCATTAAATAATTCAAATATACCTTTATTGAGATCTGACACTCAATAAAGTTTGATTTGGTTTGGTTGTGTGTAGTTGGTCATTAGTAATCATCGCTGCCAGGTGAACCAAAAACTTTTTCTACATTAGACTGAAGCATTAAAAAATTCTTGGGGGTAGAGAATGGATGAAAATGTGAAATGATTGGCAGATCGCAATAAAGGTTGATTTAAATTGGTGGATTGTAGTTGGTCATCAGTGGTCATCACTTCTAGGTGTACCAGGAACATTTTCCATATTAAATTGAATCATTAAAAAATTCTTGGGGTTAGTGAATGGAAGGAAAATGTGAAATGGCTAGCAGATCTCCATAAAGGTTGATTTAAATTGGTTGATTGTAGTTAGTCATCAGTGGTTATCACTTACAGGTGTACTAAAACATTTTCCATATTGGACTAAAGCATTAAAAAAATCTTGGGGCTAGTGAATATAAGAAAAGGTGATATGGGTGGTAGATTTTAAAAACGGTTGACTTGAATTGGTTGATTGTTGTTGCTCATCAGTGGTCATCACTTTCAGGTGTACCAGAAACATTTTCCATAGGAACTAGAGCATTAAAAAAATATTGGGGCTAGTAAATGGAAGAATATGTGATATTAGTGACAGATTTCAAAAAAGGTTGAATAGAACTGGTTGTTTGTAGTTTTTCATTATTGGTCATTACTTCCAGTTGAACCAGAAATATTTTTCATATTGGACTGAAGCTTTAAAAAAATCTTGGGGCTTGTGAATACAAGAAAATGTGATATGGATGGCAGATCTTAAAAAAGGTTGAATTGAATTGGTTGATTGTTGTTGATCATCAGTGGTCATCACTTCCAGGTGTTTCAGAAACATTTTTTATATAGAACTAAAGCAGTGAAAAACTTGGGGCTTGTGAATGGAAGATAATTCAATATGGGTGGCAGATCTCAATAAGGGTTAGTTTAAATTGGTTGATTGAAGTTGGTCATCAGTGATCATCACTGCTAGGTGAACCAGAAACTTTTTTCATATTGGACTGAAGCTTTAAAAAAATCTTGGGGCTAGTGAATATAAGAAAATGTGATATGGGTGGCAGATCTCAAAAAAGGTTGAATTGAATTGCTTGATTGTAGTTGGTCATCAGTGGTCATCACTTTCAGGTGTACCAGAAACATTTTCCATAGAAAACTTAAGCATTAAAAAAATCTTGGAGCTAGTGAATGGAAGATAAATTTATATGGGTGGCAGATCTCAATAAAGTTTGAATTGAATTGGTTGGTTTTTCCATGTTTCCACTGGTTGCCGAGGCTCTACATCTTATTAAGTGGGAGATACAGAGAGAAAATCTAAAATTGACGTTTTCGACAATCTCAAAAAGGGTGTTCTAAAACCGACCCCCTATTTTTATAGCAGGAAATAGCGAAAATAAACAAAATTTGGAAATTGTATTGTAATTTGAATTAAGAAACAACAAACTAGAATGAACTTAAATTACTTTTACTTTATTTAAATACATTATTTAAGGCCTTTTCAGAATAATAGTAAAAGAATTATCATTACAATAAAAAATGAGTGTTTTTAGTCTGATCTTAATTACAAGCTTTATTATCTTAGCTTAATTATTGTTATTTTATTCAAATACATTTGTAGGTATTATTTGGTAATTACAAATCATTTAATTACAATTACAATGCAAGAAAGGGGGGGACACTGTATAATTCGACATGGCCTACTGGAAGTGGCTGCAACGCCGTTGTTTCTGGACATTTTTCTCTTAAAAAATTCAAAACCATACCCCCCCCCCCCCCTTAAGGAGGGAGTTAAGACACCTAAGGAACGAATCAGTACACTTAAGAAGCGAGTCAATATGTTTAATGCGAATTACTGTTCAATTAGTGTAGTCGAAAAGGGAATCGGACGATTCTACTCGAACTCCGTCCGGCGGTCATACGAGGTCCTTAATTACTAACCTAATGACTTCTTAACCTTCAGGTAGCGCAACCCATTGTTTGATTAATGTAGATTTAATGAATTGTTTAACAACAAATATTGTTGTTTAAATTTTTATGTAAACAATTTATTAGTGTGAAATTCAAAATTTGTGTTTTCTGACGATTAAAAGCATATAAAATTTTTTTCAAATATTTGAATTTTAAGAAGTTAAATTACTAATTTTCGAGAAATCGAGCTAAGGAATGAATTAGTACGCTTAATGCAAATTACTGTCGGTTAGTGTCATTTAGTGTAGTCTGAAAGGGAATCAGATGATTCTACTCGAACTACTGCCAAATACTGCGTGATGAGATTTTAACTGATTCAGAGTGAATAGCCCCTCGATTCAATCAGTAACTGAATTTGATTGATAATCAGTCAAACAGAATGACAGATTTGTCTGTTAAATTTATCTACAAACTTAAATCAGTCATTTTAACTGGTAAATCAATAATTGTTGTAAAATACAGTAAACATTGTATAATGTGTATTTTTAACCTACCCTTATGTTTTGTTGAGTATTTTTTATTATAAATATTATTATTATTATTATAACTAATCGCAGGTGCTATAAAATTATTAGACACTATTTTTGAAATAATAGTAGCGCGTAGCTTATAACGACAGTTCGTAAAATATATGTAGTGAGCGTATCGCATAATAGTTAGAGCATTGGGCTTTAGGCCCAGGGGTCGCGCGTTCGAGACCCCCTCAGAGTCACATATTTTAATTTTTAAGTTGAACGTTTAGTATCAAATTGTGTATGTTTTATTTGTAAACATATGATATAAGAATGTTATAAAACAATATCAATAATAAATAACAAATATTCTGGATAGTAAATAAAAACGAAAAATCTGCACTACGGACAAAATGTTACTAGTTAAAGAGATTCAATGTTTATTTTGATTTTTGATTTTTATTTTTCAAAAATAAGGTGTTTTTACTTGAAAGTTATAAAAAAAAACAATTATTAAATCAACAAAAATGATTGAATTCTTCAGTGTATTTGACTAATCCAAATCGATCACGATGTTTGATTGAATCAATCAAATTTGATTGATTGAAACTAAGAGTGGTAGTTGCACTGCATTACATAAAAGGTCACAAATGAATGTTTCGTACATTTTTTTATCACTTTTACTATTGGATATACTATTGGATATATTACTACAAATAAGGCTGTACACATTTATTTCACTATCCAGTCTTATTGCGTAAAATCTCTATTAAAGTTAAATTCCGAACAGGTAATGTCCCAGAGATCAAAGACTTGATAAAGTATAAATAAAGTTCACAATCCTATATAAGAAATCATATATAAGAAACGAGTACTGAAGGTCAGCGTTAAACGGAAAAGCGTTAACAGTTAACGAAAAAGAATACTTTATACCTGGTTCCTTGGTTAGGGAGAGAAGGTATTTGTTAAAAGTTTACGGAAAAGGAAACTCTCAGCTCATTATACAAATTACCTTGAAATTTAAATTTTATTTCTTAATACAAACAATAGACTACCTGCAGGGATTCATCATCATTAGAGCAAACACTTGTATAATGAGGGTTGATGGCTTTCTTAAAAGAGATAAAATTTTCGAGTATTATTGAAAAGAGAGAAAATAAATTATATTCTGAAATTTTACCTCATTACTCAAATATTCTTCAAATTTAAATTTTTCTTTCTAAATACGAACAATAGACTAAATAATCTCATCGTTTTTCGAGCCAACCCTTGCATAATGAGGGTTATATTAGGTTTTGAAAAACAGAAACAATTTTCGAGCTTTAACGAAAAGAGAGATAAATACATTAGTGCATGGTATAGAAGTGCACGGTAGTGAAAGTTATTAATGAATAGAACTTGAGTGTGTATAATGTGGAAGAGAATAATGCTAATTATTGTGTATTTTTTATTAAGCGTTTATAATAGAAATGTGTTTAATGTGAAAGTGTATAGTATTAATATGCTTATTGTTTAGTAAAAGTTTGTGTTGAATAGTTCTTAATACGGTAAACAAAAAGTGTTTATTAAAGAAATGAACTGTAAGTGATAAATAATAAATAATAAAGTGACTCTAATAGTAGGGGAAAGTCGGGTAGCACCGGCCATCGGGTAGCCGCGGCCACTGTTTATTTTATGTATAATACCGTATTTTTATCTTTGAAACAAATTAGAAATGGCGTATAATTTAATTGAACTAATTTTTTTAGTATAGTGACTCCATTATTTCATTTCTTTTTTATAAAAAACTACTATTCTGTAAATATAACCGTAAAGTGTTCGGACAATTTAAAAAATGAGTGTCACATTGAACGTCATATAAAAATGTTATTATATTTGTAATTTCCGACACTATTGAATTTATATTTTTAGTGATATCCATAAATTATTCTCTGACGATTATTTAAGACATAATTTGTTGTTACTTTACCGAGTTATATAATTAAAATAAAAAGTTTCTTTTCCTGTGGCCGGAGTTACCCGATGAACTTTTGAGGGTCAGTATTTTACTCCTCATATTTGTCCTTATGTTTCTCTTAATTAATATGTTTATTTTATTATTGGAAGAATTTTAAGTCTTGATAAATAGTTTGTCTTCAACATGAAACAATTTAATTATTGTTCTTGAAATATTTACACAATTTATTCACAAAAAAGCTTAAGGGGCCGGGGCTGCCCGACTTTCCCCTAAATATACATTAAAAATTAAATGTAAAAAGTGACAGTGATTAAAATGAAAGTGTGCAAAATGTGTTGACTAAAGTAACAATATTTAGAAAGTGTTGAAATTTTTTATTTTCAATAAAGTTAGTGTTATGAAATGCTAAAAGTGTCCATAAAATGGGATTGTGGATTCATTAAACAAGTGATTGATAACTGTTTAATAAATAAATTAATTGTAAATGTTTAATAAATAATAAAGTGATGATAATGTTTTTAAAGAGTCGTTACAGTGTAAAATAAGTGTTAATAATATAATTATTTAAAAGAGGTGAGATAAAGATATAAGACAATAATAAGTTGCTTATTTTAAAACGTCAAGTATGTTTCCAATGTTAACAAAATTTTTATCTTTTTTAAATTTCCGGGAAATCGACTACAAATAAAAAAAAATTTACCCCTATTTTTTATTTTTTTGATCTGACAATATTAATGGGTGCCGCTTGCAACCCCTATTTTCAATACATGGGAAAAGTGTAGTTTTTTTAATAATTGCGAAAAACTGTTCTTAATTTTAACGAAAAAGGCTCAAAAGCTTTTGAGACCTTAATACATGTTCAACTTTGAAGAAACTGTCAATTATTATTATTATTTTTTTTTTTTGTAAACTGACCTTCCCTAGGGAAGTGGTTAAGTAGTTATATTGTGTATTTTTTATTTCTGGAAGTCTAATTGTACGGCTCAAGATGATACCTCTTTGTATCTTCTATTATGAATTATAACAAATAAATTATTATTATTATTATTATAAGACAATAACATAAGACAATAACATGAGACAATTACATGAGACAATTATATGAAATAAACAGATAAAAGAATGAGAGAAATGAGGAAAAATATAAGATAATAACATGAGACAATGTGATGAGATAAACATGTGAAACAATAAGAGAGATCAGGTAAAGAGATGGGATAATGAGATAAGATAAATAGATATGAGATAAACATATGAGATACAGAAACAAAAAAACATTAAGACTTGGAATATAAAGATACTTTGATGACATGTAGGCTAAAGAGGTGATTATGGAGTTAAATGGTGAGAAATAAAAAATAAGATTCATTTTCTGTTAATTTTTTTTTTAAAGTTGTTTTTGAAAAATAATTTCTCAGTTAAAGAAGAGATATTTCAATTTAAATGATAAAGATTAGGATATTCGTAAGTGGGAAATGCTAAATGACAATCACATGTATAAGTTTCAGGAATTATTGGAACTTTATTCAGGTGGTAGTTTCCAAAAACAAATTACAGGATATTAAGAAATGTTAGATGAAATTAAAGCAATGAATAAGAATAAATCACATATTTAAAAATTGTGTAGTGGAAATCGACTTTTGTGTCACTGGATTTGCACTTACTATGATGGAAATAAACTTTTTGTTTATGATAGTCTTAATGAAGGATGTTTAAATGAAGATCAAAGAGAATATTTATGCAGGTTATATCCATTTACACCTAATGCAGTTTTATAAGAGTACAACAACCAAATTTTGTTGATTGCGGTGGATACGCCATTGCGTTTGCTGTTTCTTTATATTTTAATATTAAACCTGAAAATATTGTATACAATTATGCTTTAAAGAAAACTCATTTGTATATGATGTTTGAAAAAAATGTGTCTTCTCATTTTCGGATAATTTTACAAAATTGTATAAACTTGGAATTTGCAATATCGAATAAATAAAAAACAATAATTTACATGTGAGGAATGTAAAAGATGCGACACAGAAGAGAAAATTAGATTATCAAACTAATGACGGCTTTACAGAAATGAAAGGAGATAGTAGTAGTCCTTCATTACATACAAAAATAGAACAGAAAAAAGTTGTTAATATTCCTGACTAAGAAGCTAAAAAAAGCAGTACCATATATAAAAAATGTATTGTAAAAGACCTAAGTTAAAAGGAAAGATGGAAAAGAGAGACAAATAACAAATTTGGAATGTGTAAATAGTGACAGAATATAAATGTTTGTAAGAAAAAACATGTGGAAAGTGCGTCAAATTCTATTGAAGTAGTAAAAGAAGGTAATAATTATAAAATATTAGAAACAATAGTAGTAAGAAGATATTTTTTAGCAATTCTAATGAGAAAAGTACAAAAACTAGAGCAGAATATCAGAAAGAATATAGTGAAATGATGAAATTAAAACGAAAAAAATTGATAACAAAGAAACAGAAATATTAATTATGGAAGAAGTATGTTTAAGTAGGGAAACAGATTTAAATTTTTCTAAAAAAAAATGCATAAATAGTGCTGTTTAAGAAGAAAAGAGAGATAATAATTCTGTCAAATTAATAATTTCTAGCGATTGTAATTAGACAAGTAAAAAAAGTCGTGCAGAATATAAAAAAATGTTAAAAGTCAGTTAAAGTATCTTAAAGAAGTAGGAGGAGATGATAAGAATAAGAAATTACAAAGAATGGTGAGCCAGACAAAAATTGTTAACACCACTAATCAGAAAATTAAAAAAAAGTAGAGCAGAATGTAAAAAAAGCTATCGTCAAAGATTGAAATTAAAACAGAAGATGTGCCATGATAAGGATGAAAATAATGAAATACTATATTCAAAAGATATGCAGGAGAAAGATGTAAGGATTTGTGATGAGAAAATGAAAAAAAGTCACGCAAAATAACAAAAACAATAACGTAAAAAATTAAAAAGAAACGTAATCCATGAGGAAAAAATAGATGTTTTGAAACATAGAGGTAAAAAATGGAGTCATTTATGGAAATGGAAACAACATTGATATTCGTGATTTTGCTTATGCAGAAAAAAATATTAATAGCCCACATGTTCCAAGTTATAACGAACATTATCTTGGTAAAATGTCGTGTTTTTGCAAAAGATACAAGGCTAAACATTTTGAGAAAGAAAAATTCAAAAGAAATTAACTTATAATTATTGTTGCAGTCATGGTGGTGTATCGTTGCCTTTAGAAAAATACCCTCATGTATTAAAAAAATTGTAATGAAATTACTATTTTTAATATGAATGCTGAAGGTATAATACCAAAATCTTATGTAACGGTTTATAATACATCGATTAAACAATTGCAATTCGTTAGTCATTTAGATCCAAATGTTGAAACTTGGATATATCATATACTTTATCCTCTAGGAAGCAAGGATTATAGTCTCGATATGATTCGTACTGATAGTGATAAGCCAACCAGAAATCCAACTATGTCCAGATCTGCTTATATAAAATATAAAATAGGAGTAAGAGATCATACCTTCAATCAATTTTTATATGGTGGAAGAATGTTTCAGCAATGGTTAGTTGATAATTATGTCAAAGTTGAAAAAGTTAGGTTACATTTTTGTAAAAATAATCAAACAAAATTAAAAAGGATTAATTGATCATTTAGATAAACAAGAAATTGAAAAAAATGTACATGTTGGCAAGATGTTGATACTGCCTTGAACATTTATAGGATCACCTCGTAACATGTTAAAACAATATCAATATGCAATGGCCATTATGTAGCTTTTCATGGTAGACCCGATTTATTTATTACAATGTCATGTAGTTCAAAATGGAAAGAAATTTAAGAAAATTTATTACTTAATCAGTCAGCTTCTAATAAACCTGACACGGCTGCAAGAGTCTTTCATTTAAAAGTAAAAAATTAATGGAAACTATAGTAGATGATAAACTATTTGGACAAGTAAAGTCCTATGTTTATGTTATTAAATTTCAAAAGCGCGGTTTACCTCACATTCATTTATTGGTGATACTGGAAGAAGGTTCTAAAATATTAAGAGCAGAGAGTGTTGATCGGTAAACTTTTTAAAGTAAAATTTTTAAATTGTATTAGGTATATCATTTTTTTAATAATTTTTCTTGATATTCTTTATTTTATTCTTCATTTTTTTTTTATTTAATTAATTTTTAATTAATCAAAATTTGCAAATTGATATACACGATGATTCAAAGATCCTTTCATTTTAAATTTATTGCAATGTCTTCTTATCATTAATTTTCTTTTTTTATTATATTATGTATTTCTTTTATTTCACATAATTGTACATAAATGAAACATTATTTTAAAAGGGGAACACCAATTGTAATTTTTGAAAAATCGTTTTTTCTTTTTTTGCATTTTCTTAAAGTATACATATTTCAAAATGTGTTTGTAAATTTCTAAGTTGATCCAGTGAAAAATAAATGTGTTATACAGCACTATGCGGCAGCGCGCCAAGGTCGCTTTAGACCAGCTAACATTTACACCAGGTGCTCCATGGTTATTCGTCTTTTGTTTCACGTTTAGATTTACAGTTTTTGTACCCTTCCTTCATAATTTTGAGACCAGAAAGAATAATATGAGAAGCAAAGGTCATTTTAAGTATTTAACAAAAAATTACGTTGAAACTTTAAATGCGTTTTTCTCAAAATGACATTTTCAAAGTCGGTGATCACGATTACTCGAAAACCATTAAACCGATTTACTTGAAATTTGGTATGCTTAATTTACACATCTAAGTCGAGTAAGTGATCGAAGGATTTTTTTTTATGCAAAACTTTTTTTTTATAGCTGAAAATCGACCGTATATTTTAACGAAAATTATACTGTTGACTTTGACAGGTCACCATTTTGTCGAATATATTTTTTTCTTCAAATCCTTCGATCACTAACAGGATAATCTTATACTAAATGTAAATCAATTTCATTTTTTCATTTCATACGAAGCATACTTGCAGAATCCTGATCACAGCGAAACACCTTTTTTTGGAAGGCGTCGCTTCAATGGCTCACATCTTCAAAAGTTTTTGTTGAAAAACACTTTTATTTTTTTTTTTAATTACAGTTTTTAACATGTACTTTTAACTAATAAATAGTATTCTTCAAAACGTTTTATAGTTTTCTAGGAAAAAATTTTTGGAAAAAGCACTTTTTTTAGTTACAATTGGTGTTCCGCCCTTAAGAAATAATAAAATTTGGCGTGCGCTTTAGCGCGCGCTTTTTTTTCTAGTAAGAATTAAAAGTGTTTGTGAGTATATATCAAGTGAAGGTTTTTCAGTCTATCGCAGTCAAATTTCTGGAAGTAAAGTAGTTAAAATAATACAGAACAGTTACAGTGTATTAAGACAGTTTCCAGTATAAAGAACAATTAATGTGGTAGAAGACATTTTTGTATAGAGAACAATACTGTGTGTAAAGACAGTTTCCAGTTAAAGGACAATTAAAAGTGCATAAAGACAGTTATAGTTATAAACAGTGACAGTATGAAAAATGAGTGATAGTATCAGATATATTTTTTCAAGTTTATTAACAAGTTAAATAATAACAATTACCAGATGAGGAAATACAAAATGGATTTGTAGATAATCAAAGATAAATTGTAAGATGTAGTTACTAATGATCCACCAAGCGCAGTGACGGATGCATGGACTGCAGGAGCGAATAAACTCGGAACAATACTGGGAGTTAGTTGAGGATAATCAACTTATTAATATTCAAAATCCAAAAAGTCCGCGTAAAGCTTAGACGACATTAAAGAACTATGACGAGAAGGTAACGTTAACCTGCAGAACGTTTCTAATGAAACGCATAATTATGCAGATTAACTTTGCAAGAAGTTGGAAATATGGAGAAACATATTACAGAAATATTAGATCTCGTGAACAAGTTATCAGCTCTTGAAGAAGAAATAAAGGACTATTGAGTATCAGCAATGATACTTAGCAGTTTACCAGATTCTGATGGTACTTTGATTACTGCTATCGAAAGCAGACCTGAAAGTAAATTCACAATAAGCTTTGTTACAGGAAAATTGATTCACAAATACAAAAAACGTAAAGGTTTGGAAGACCTTGATGATTCGTAAGAAACTGCCATGAAAGCGCAACATCAAAATTCTAAGGAATATTAAAAAAGCTGTTTTTTCTGTAAAAATACACGTCACTTAAAGAAGGCATCTGAAAAGTTTTTAGCGTGGAAAAAAAAGCAGACCAAGATAAATAAAGTGACAAAAACTGCAGATAAAAAGTTAAAGCAAAAGAAATTAATGTTTGCTTTTATCTAGAATGGTTTGTAATTGTTTAAAACATTGTTTTTACAGAATAGAATTTTTTAAAAGGTTTTAAGAAAATTAAAGCGATTTTAAACTACATTTTTTTAAAAAAAGATAAATGTCACTTATGGTATCATAGGTTTATAGTTTCAGTAAATTAAAATAACTACCTTAGAAGAATTGAAAAGAAGTGCATTTAAAGTGTAAGGAAGAGTTTTGTTACTCAAGGTTCTTTAGTATTATTTGTTACAGGAAGGTTTATTTAGGGGAAATTAGTAACATTGCATCTGCGACAGGGTTTGACTTTTCAGAAGCCGGACATGGCTGACGTTTTTTCGATGATAAGTTGATTTCTCTTGTAAATTTAGTATGATTTAATTGTCGTTTAACTTGGCCGTCAGCGTCATAGCCAATCCTAGACAAAGCACTAATAGGCACAGTGTGCCTCAACCAGTCGCAGGTGGTCTGAAAATGTAACAACAAACGGCTAATGTGGAATTGTCCTAAATGGCTCCCAGATTTCAAATTTTCAAGATTTGAAATCCTAGCTGATCCATTTTTTGATATTTCTACGTGGGAGTTCCATATTTACCATGAAAACGCCTAAGAGGCTTTCAACTTAAGAAAATATCGGAAAAAGACGTGTTATTACGTATTATAACTGTAAATGTCGATAGACCCGACTTTGTTAAAGGCGAAATACTTCTTAGCAATAGACAACTCCACCCCCCCCCCCCAAACCCCAAGGATTACAGAATTGCTTATTAAATTGAAACGAAATTTTATCCACGATAATTGAAAATGTTATTGATGCTCAACGTTGTAGCATCTTTGACCACCCCCCTCCACTCTCATTGACCACCTTTTCCCATTCTGTAGCCCTCTATGTAGCAACCCCAACCCCTCACCCCCAAGGATTACAGAATTGCTTATTGAAATGAAACGAAATTTTATCCACGATAATTGAAAATGATATTAATACTCATTGTTAAAGGATCTTTGACTACCCCCCCTGCGCCCTCAGGGACCATCAATGATTCCCCTCTATGATTCATCTTGATTAAGATAGTATTTTTCATAGATGTACTTATACATCTGTAAAATATATTATCTTAATCAAGAGGAATTTAAAATAATCACAAATTTACATTGCCATATTAATTAGTATAAGTTAATATAGTTATAGGCATCCTATAACTATTCGGAGGGTACATAGACTGGAAAGGTGGTCAATGAAGGCGTGGGGGGAGGGCTGTCAAAGATCCTACAACGATGAGTATCAATAACATTTTTAGTTATCGTAGATAAATTTTCGATTCAATTCAATAAGCAATTCTGTCATCCTTGGGAAGAGTGTGGCTGGTCAGATACATAGAGGGTTAAAGAGAGAAGAAAAGGTGGTCAATGAGGGTGATTAGGCAAAGATCCTACAACGATGAGTATCAATAACATTTTCAATTATCGTGGATAAAATTTCGTTTTATTTTAATAAACAATTCTGTCCTAATAAGGGGTCGGAGTGAGATGGCTACATAGAGAGCTACATAGAGGTGAGAGATGGTCAATGAGCGTGGGGGGTAGTCAAAGATCCTACAACGATAAGTATCAATAACATTTTCAACTATCGTGGATAAAATTTCTTTTCATTTGAATCAGCAATTCTGTCATAATTGAGGGGGAGGGGTGTGTGGCTTTATAGAGGGTTAGATAGAGGGGAAAGGTGATTAATGAGGGTGGAGGGGGTAGTCAAAGATCCTACAACGATGAGTATCTATAACTTTTCAATTATCGTGGATACAATTTCGTTTCATTTCAATCAGCAATTCTGTAATTCTTGGTGGTGAAGGGTTTAGGAGGGGGGTGTCCACCCTACTAAAAATCCGGACTAATTCCGGACGAAATCCGGAAAAAATTCCGGACAAAACCGGATTAAGTCCAGATCTGGAATTAGTCCGAAAGTGTCCGATTTAACGTAGGTTTTGGTACGGAATTTAGTCCGGTCTTATCCGAAATAAATCCGGCCGTATACATTTCGGATATAGTCCGGTACAGTCTGGAACAAATCTGGTCCGAAATGTTGTTTAAATCCGAAAGTAGTCCGGTACAGTCCGAAACAAATCTGGTCCGGACCGTTGTTTAAATCCGAATGTAGTCCGGTACAGTCTGGAACAAATCTGGTCCGAAACGCTGTTTAAATCCGAATGAAGTCTGGTACAGTATGGAATAAATCCGGTCCTAACTGTTGGTTAAATACGGATGTAGTCCGGTACAGTCCGGAACAAATACGGTCCTAATCGTTGGTTAAATCCGGATGTAGTCCGGTAGAGTCCGGAACTAATCTGGTTATACTTTTTTTGTAATCCGGATTTAGTCCGGCTTCATCCGGAATTAGTGGGAAAAGCAAAAAAAAATTTCTTTTAATTGTTTAAGTCATTTTTAAACAATGTTTGGAACTTAACATTACACAAACATTCATACATTTATTACAACGATTATATACAACATTTACATTAAAGAAGAAAAATCGCACGCATAAGGAGAATCGAACACGGCATGTTACGCACGCAACGCAGAACCTAAACCGACTGAGCTATACGAGCTCTGAGGTTAAACTTGTTAAATCAAACATACATGTAATTTGTGGATTAAATCCGGAAAGTGTCCGGTAAAGTACGGATATAATCCGTCACTAATTCTTAATTCCAAATAGAACTCGGAGTATGTACGAAAATAATCCGACATTGGTTTTACAATCCGGAAAGAGTCCGGCACAGTACGGATATAATCCGGCACACGTTTCAAATCCGGAAAGAGTCTGGTTTAGTATGAAAATAATCCGGCGATCACTTTCACATTCGGATAGCGTCTGGTTTAGTATTAAAATAATCCAGCATTCTTTTTATAATTCTAAAAGAGTACGGCAAAGTACAGACATAATCGGGCACCCGTTTTTAAATCCGGATAGAGTTCACTTTATTACACGTTAACAAGGGAGATATAGAAAAAACAGTAGGACCCACGTATATCGGACCCTATATATCTAATTCCTGCTTATATCAGATATTTTTGCCGGTCCTTTGAATTTAAATATAATGAATTTTTACCCGAATAAATCGAATTCCTGCTTATATCGAAAATTGATTCGGAATCTATTGGTAGTCTAAGTGAAATCCGTTTTTAGACCGGTCAAGTTCGGCAACTATCCGGCACAAACTTTACAATCCATTTTAAGTCGGGTTTTATCTGGAATTAGTCCGACAATCCATTTAGATATTATGTTTAGTTAAAGTGAAGTTCGTTTTTAGTCCAGTCACGTCCAGAAACTGTCAGGTACAAATTTTACAATCCGCTTTAAGTCTGGTTTAGTCTGGAATTTATCCGGTACTTAATTCCGAATTTACTTATAGTCTAACTCGAATCCGTTTTTCGTACGTTAACATCCGAAAATTGTACGGCAGTCCATTCCGAAATTATTAATAGTCAAACTGAATTCCGTTTCTTGTAATCTGTTTTTTTGGTACAAATATTACTTTTATTTATTATCATTTTCATTAAAATAACACATCACGACATGGCTAAACGTCCTAAAGAATATTTGTCTGGCTTCTTTCCGGATCGCAAAAAGAATGCAGGAATATTTTAGCACTAAACAGGACTCTTTCTGGATTTAAAAACTAGTACTTGATTATACCCAAACTTTACCGGACTCCTTGCCATTCACTTGACTCTTTCTGGATTGTAAAAGATATGCCAGACTTTTTCCGTATTATAGTAAAAAGGGAGAAATGAAAAATAGTTGAAAAGATGGAGATGTTCTTAGAAAATGCAGCGAGTCAATTCAAGTGACGAAAATTCAGAATCTTAATTGATTTTAATGCAAAAATATTTCTTCGATGAAGACAACTGAAACGGTTGGCAATGGATTTTAGATAAATTGTCAATTCTATTGCTTTCAAATAGAAGGTCGAAAAATAGTGCATTAAAAATAATTCTGATTTTGAATTAGTTTTTATTATTTTATTTTTAACGGTTACCTCATTAAATTGTTCATGTGAAGAGAAAATAATAGAAAATTATTCAGAAATTGAATTATTTTTAATGCAACTATTTTCCGAATTCCTATAATTAAAAGCAATCAAATTTTCTATTTTTCTAAGATCCATTGCAAATCTTTTTAAATGTCACCATCCAATAAACATTAGCGAATTATAAAAACAATGCAGATTCCTAATTTCCTTTAATTAGATCAACTCGCTACTAATAGAAAATAAATGCTTTTGCAGATATTTTACGGCTTTCAATCGGAATTAAATAACAGAAAACTCGCATATAAAATACAATTGAATGTTCCGCATGTTCTAAGAAAAATTCAAAATCAATGAATCTCCAAAATCACCGGAATGCGGAGGTGCGCGAACGGGTAAGGGAAAATAGGATGACTATAAATAATTTCGGAATTGACAGCCGGACTGCTTCCAGATAAAACCAGACTTAAAGCAGATTGTGATTTTTGTGCCGGACAGTTGCCGGACTTGATCAGTCTAAAAACGGACTTCACTTTTACTAACAATCAGACTAAAAACGAATTTAAATTTTATGATGGACAACTGCCGGATGTGAACGGACTAGAATCGGATTTCACTTAGACTATACATAATTTCGGAATTGACTGCCGGACTTATTCCAGATGAAACCAGAATTAAAACGGATTTAAAATAGATGCCGAACAACTGCCGGATGTAAATGGACTAGAATCGGATTTTACTTAGACTATAAATAATTTCGGAATTGACTGCCGGACTAATTCCAGTTGAAACCAGACTTAAACGGATTGTGATTTTTGTGTCGGACAGTTTCGGGACGTGTCCGTACTAAAAACGGACTTCTCTCTAACTAAAAATAATTTCTGAATCGACTGCCGGACTAATGCCAGTTAAAACCAGACTTAAAGCGGATTTAAAATTTATCCCAGACATCTGCCGGATGTGAACGGACTAGAATCGGATTTCACTAAGACTATACATAATTTCGGAATTTACTGCCGGATTAATTCCAGATAAAACCAGACTTGAAACGGATTTAAAAATCATGCCGGACAACTGCCAGATGTGAACAGACTAGAATCGGATTTTATTTAGACTATAAATAATTTCGGAATTGACTGCCGGACTAATTCCAGTTAAAACCAGACTTAAAACGGATTGTGATTTTTGTGTCGGACAGTTTCGGGACGTGTCCGAACTAAAAACGGACTTCTCTGTAACTAAAAATAATTTCGGAATCGACTGCCGGACTAATTCCAGATAAAACCAGACTTAAAGCAGATTGTGATTTTTGTGCCAGACAGTTGCCGGACTTGATCAGTCTAAAAACGGACTTCACTTTTACTAACAATCAGACTAAAAACGAATTTAAATTTTATGATGGACAACTGCCGGATGTGAACGGACTAGAATCGGACTTGACTTTGATTATAAATAATTTCTAAATTGATTGCCGGACAAGTTTCGGACTAATCCGGATTAACTTCAGATTAATTTTTTTGTGGCAGACAAATTTCGGACTAATTCGGATCTTTTCCGGACTAATTCCGGATTAATTCCGGATGAAACCGGACTGATTTGTCCGGATTTCGTCCGGAATTAGTCCGGATTTTTTAGTAGGGCATTGCTAAAGAATATTTAGGCTTTAACAAAGTCGTGTATAGCGATATTTACAGTAATAATACGTAATGACACGTCATATTTCGGTATTTTCTTGAATAGATAGCCTCTTACGCGTTTTTATGGTAAATATGGAACTCTTACGTAAAAATATCAAAAAGTTGAGCAGCTAGGATTTCAAATCTTGAAAATTTGGAATTTAGGAGCCATTTAGGACAATTCCATATTAGCCGTTCGTTGTTACATTTTCAGACCACCTGCGACTGGTTGAGGCACACTGTGTAGGAGGACGGAGGGTGGATCGGAAGTCGAAGAGGAGGAATAACTTTTCGGCAGGCAACAACTTTATAATCACTTATAATCGGGCAATTGTAGTTAGCGGTTGTGTGGTGGTATATTGTCTCGTGTTACAGAAAATTGTTTGATAGAACTGGTAGTTTAGTAGCTGAAATTTAAGTAATTAAATATCATAGTTTTGTGTAATTGAGTGTTTCAAATCTCTGTTTCTTTCATCAACGTAGAGCAATTTTTGAGTTTGCCCTCTGCCAGATTTTTGGCTGTTGGAATTCAAGAGGATTTCCACAAGAGTTTTTCTCAAAAATTAGTTCAGCGTAGTGAGTCTGAAATTTTTGTTGTAATTGTGTGTGTCGTTCGTTCAACATCTTCGTAGCCATGGAAGGTGTATTATCAGTGGAATCTCCTCTGAGGTTTTCATGTCGAGATCGTGTATAGATTGAGGAAAAATCAGTAATAAAAATATTGGCCAGTTATTTAAATTAACTATCTAAATTCATCTTTTTATTATAAATGGCGCTCAAATTTTGGGTCTGCTTCGCGGAAATTTACTGAGACGGGCGAAAGTGGACAGAAAAATTTATCTGCGCCATTACGCAAATTCAAGAAGCGTTGAAACTCTGAGTAAAGGAAGCGTGATATTTTTCGAGTTAAAATAATTATAAAATTGTTTCGGTTGAAAGTCGGTGTTAAGTGTTTGCGTTTAGAAAATTTTTAAGTGTCGTGTGTGTAAGAAAATCGTTCAAATAACGATTTTTGTTTGTGTAAAATTTTGGTTGAATAAAATAAATCAATGTTAAAATTAAGGTCGGTATTGAGTTGGTTCATTGTTGAGACTTCAGGAAAAAGTCGGTGTTTTTTTTCCATTTTAAACAACCTTTTGTTTAATGACGAATTTAATTGTTAAAGATCATCTGCATCAGGAAATTAATCGTGTCGATTTCTAACGCGTAACATTTTAATTTTTTTGTTTCGTTTTCGCAAAAAAGTGGTCGATGAACGGTAACCGGAATCGCCGAGCACGTGTTAAAGATGAATTAAGTAATTAAATTTAATAAAATTTTGTCAAAAAGAATCAAGAATCACGACAAAACATTAACAATCCTAATGATTTCTCGTGTCTTTGATCTTTTGTGATTCTCTTGATTATTTCTGACATACTTTCATGATAGGGTTCTGATGTTTTGTGAGGAATCTGATAATTTCTCGTGACTCTGGTGTTTTGTGATTTTCTTGATTATTTCTGACATACTTTATGATACGGTTTTGATGTTTTGTGAATAACTCTACCATTTACTTATTTTATTTTGTACGCCATGTAAACCTTATTTTAACTCCCGAACAACTGATCTTTGAATACTAGTGGGCAGGGGGTAAGATGGGGTGAAGCTGGACTTTACATTTATATATAATATATATTTTGGGTTTTCTAGTTTATTTTCTCAGATTGAGATAAGATACAGAATTTCTGAACATTTTAAAATTATCTTTTATTATTTATTCGAATCCGCATATCTTCTAAAAATAAAAGATGGAAATAGAAGATAACCCTACTAAAAAATCCGGACTAATTCCGTAAGAATTCCGGACGAATTCCAGACAAAACAGTCCGGTCTTATCTGGAATTAATCCGAAATGTGTACGGAAATGATCCGAATT
This sequence comes from Ganaspis brasiliensis, assembly GCA_037103525.1. Classification (NCBI taxonomy): domain Eukaryota; kingdom Metazoa; phylum Arthropoda; class Insecta; order Hymenoptera; family Figitidae; genus Ganaspis; species Ganaspis brasiliensis. Next base: position 134,629 of record JAZKLR010000700.1, read on the forward strand.
AGTCCGAAATTTGTCTGACACAAAAAATTTGATCTGAAATTAATCCGGAATAGTCCGAATCTTGTCCGGCAATTGATTTCGAAATTATTTATAAACAAAGTAAAGTCCGTTTTTTGTCCGGTCACGTCCGGAAACTGTCCAAAACAAAATTTAAAATCCGCTTTAAGTCTGGTTTTAACTGGAATTAGTCCGGCATTCGATTCAGAAATTATTTTTAGTTAGAGAGAAGTCCGTTTTTAGTACGGACACGTCCGGAAACTGTCTGGCACAAAAATCACAATCCGTTTTAAGTCTGGATTTATCTGGAATTAGTCCGGCAGTCCATTTAGAAATTAATGTTAGTTAAAGTTAAGACCGTTTTAAGACTGGTCAAGTCCGGCAACTGTCCGGCACAAAATTCACACTCTGCTTTAAGTCTGGTTTTATCTGGAATTAGTCCGGGAGTCAATTCCGAAATTATTTATAACCTAACTGAAATCAGATTCTAGTCCGTTAACATCCGGAAGTTGTCCGGCATAAATTTTAAATCCGTTTTAAGTATGGTTTTACCTGAAATTAGTCCGGCAGTCAACTCCGAAATTATTTATAGTCTAAGTAAAAACCGATTCTAGTCTGATCACATCTGGCAGTTGTCCGGCATAAATTTTAAATCCGTTTTAAGTCTGATATTATCTGGAATTAGTCCGGAAGTCAATTCCGAAATTATTTATAGTCTAAGTGAAATCCGATTCTAGTCTATTCACATCTAGCAGTTATCCAGCATAAATTTTAAATCCGTTTTAAGTCTGGTTTGTATCTGGAATTAGTCCAGATACAGAATTAGTCTAAGTGAAATCTGATTCTAGTCCGTTTACATCCAGCAGTTGTCTGGCATACATTTTAAATCCGTCTTAAGTCTGGTTTTATCTGGAATTAGTCCGGCAGTCAATTCCGAAATTATTTATGGTCTAAGTGAAATCCGATTCTAGTCCGGTCACATCCGGCAGTTGTCCGGCATAAATTTTAAATCCGTTTTAAGTCTGGTTTTAACTGGAATTAGTCCGGCAGTCGATTCAGAAATTATTTTTAGTTAGAGAGAACTCCGTTTTTAGTACGGATACGTCCGGAAACTGTCTGGCACAAAAATCACAATCAGTTTTAAATCTTGATTTATCTGGAATTAGTCTGGCAGTCCATTTACAAATTAATGTTAGTGAAAGTTAAGTCCGTTTTAAGACTGGTCAGGTCCGGCAACTGTCTGGCACAAAATTCACAATCTGCTTTAAGTCTGGTTTTATCTGGAATAAGTCCAGCAGTCAATTCCGAAATTATTTATGGTCTAAGTGAAATCCGATTCTAGTCCGTTCACATCCGGCAGTTGTCCGGAATAAATTTTAAATCTGTTTTAAGTCTGGTTATATCTGTAATTAGTTCGGCTGTCGATTACGAAATTATTTATAGTCATCCTATTTTCCCTTCCCCGTTCGCTCACCTCTGGATTCCGGTGATTTTGGAGATTCATTTATTTGGAAATTTTCTTAGAACATGCGGAACATTCAGTTATATTTTATATGCGACTTTTCTGTTTTTTAATCCCGCCTGAAAGCAGTAAAATATCTGCAAAAGCATTTATTTTCTGTTAGTAGCGAATTGAGCTAATTAAAGGAAATTAGGAATCTGCATTGTTTTTATAATTCGCTAATGTTTATTGGATAGTGACATCTAAAAAGATTTGCAATGGATCTTAGAAAAATAGAAAATTTTATTGCTTTAAATTATAGAAAGTCGGAAAATAGTTGCATTAAAAATAATTCAATTTCGGAATGATTTTCTTTTACTTTCGCTTCAAAAAATTCCGAATTTTCGTCAGTTTAATTGGCTCGCTGCATTTTCTAAGAACATCTCCATCTTTTTAACTATTTTTCATTTCGCCCTTTTTACCGGAATACGGAAAAAGTCTGGCATATCTTTTACAATCCAGAAAGAGTCAAGTGAATGGCAAGGAGTCTGGTGAAGTTTGGGTATAATCCAGTACTCGTTTTTAAATCCAGAAAGAGTCCTGTTTAGTGCAAAAATATTCCTGCATTCTTTTTGCGATCCGGAGAAGCCAGACAAATACTGTTTTTATCCGTCACATGTTTTTAAATCTAGATTATAGTACGATTAATTTAGAAAACAGGAAACACATTTTTTAAAACAATTTTTTCTTGAGGTCGTTTAGCCATGTCGTGATGTGTCGTTATAATGAAAATGATAATAAATAAAAGTAACATTTGGACAAAAAAAACAGATTACAAAAAACGGATTTCAGTTTGACTATTAATAATTTCGGAATTGACTCCCGTACAATTTTCGGATGTGAACGGACGAAAAACGGATTTTAGTTAGACTATAAGTAAATTCGGAATTAAGTACCGGATAAATTCCAGACTAAACCTGACTTAAAGCGGATTGTGAAATTTGTACCTGACAGTTTCCAGACGTGACCGGACTAAAAACGGACTTCACACTTGAGCTATAAATAGATTCCGAATCAATTTTTTATTTGCAGTAAAACCCTCACATATCGGATTCCAAGGGTCTGAGAATTTTTTTCGATATAAGCAGGAATTCTATTTATTCGGGTAAAAATTCATTATATTTAAATTCAAGGGACCGGCAAAAATATCTGATATAAGCGGGAATCCGATATATAGGGTCCGATATACTGGTTCCTACTGTATTTTCTATATCTCCCTTGTTACCGTGTAATAAAGTGAACTCTATCCGGATTTAAAAACGAGTGCCCGATTATGTCCGTACTTTGCCGTACTCTTTTAGAATTATAAAAAAAATGCTGGATTATTTTCATACTAAACCAGACGCTATCCGAATGTGAAAGCGATTGCCGTATTATTTTCATACTAAACCAGACTCTTTCCGGATTTGAAACGTGTGCCGGATTATATCCGTACTGTACCGGACTCTTTCCGGATTGTAAAACGAATGTCAGATTATTTTCGTACATACTCCGGGTTCTATTTGGAATTAAGAATTAGTGACGGATTATATCCGTACTTTACCGGACTCTTTCCGGATTTAATCCACAGATTACATGTATGTTTGATTTAACAAGTTGAACCTCAGAGCTCGTATAGCTCAGTCGGTTTAGGTTCTGCGTTGCGTGCGTAACATCCCGTGTTCGATTCCCCTCATGCGTGCGATTTTTCTTCTTTAATATAACTGTTGTATATAATCGTTGTAATAAATGTATGAATATTTGTGTAATGTTAAGTTCCAAACATTGTTTAAAAATGACTTAAACAATTAAAAAAAATTTTTTTTTTGCTTTTCCCACTAATTCCGGATGAAGCCGGACTAAATCCGGATTACAAAAAAAGTTTAACCAGATTAGTTCCGGACTCTACCGGACTACATCCGGATTTAACCAACGATTAGGACCGTATTTGTTCCGGACTGTACCGGACTACATTCGGATTTAAACAACGCTCCGGACCAGATTTGTTCCGGACTACTTTCGGATTTAAACAACACTTCGGACCAGATTTGTTCCAGACTGTACCAGACTGTATCCGGATTGTATACGGCCGGATTTATTTCGGATAAGACCGGACTAAATTCCGTGCCAAAAACCTACGTTAAATCGGACACTTTCGGACTAATTCCGGATCCGGAATTAATCCGGTTTTGTCCGGAATTTTGTCCGGATTTCGTCCGGAATTCATCCGGATTTCGTCCGAATTTTTTAGTAGGGAAAGTTTATTATTTAAAATTATATAGATTGGCTGTATAAAATCTTTTAAGTGTAATTTCAATACGTACCCTATAAGATCAGAAAATTATCAGAGAATAACATCTAATAATTTGTTTATAAATTTTTTGTTATTAACTATTTTTTACAGGCGCGTTAAAATCCCCCTTAAATTACAAACTTGAGAAATAATTGTTTAAAAATATTTATTATTATTTTTTAGATAGTTTCTTGCAATAATTGGCAAAAATAACAATTATAAACTTTGACTTATTAATTAATCCATGTAAATATTAAATTGTTTAGACAAATTATTGTTATTATTCTTAAGTTCTGATAAAATAAAGTTAGAGAGTTGCAATTTTTTTTAATTTTGCAACTTTTTAGGCTTGAAATAACCGAAAAGATACAATAACTTTAAAATTTATTTATAAAATTTGTTAAAACAAATTATTATTGTTATCTTATTCTTAACTTTTGAAAAAGGCTATAAGGACACGTAATTTATTCTCACTGTTGCAAATTTTTATGTTTTAACTGACCAAAAATAAACAATAACTTTAAAATTTATTGATATCAATTGTTTAAATAATTTATTGAGGTGATTCTTAATTTTTGATAAAATAAAGCTAAAGACTTGCAATTTTTTATAAATTTTGCAACTTTTTATGCTTGAAATAACCGAAAAAATTCAAAACATTAAAAAAATGTATAACATTTGTTTAAACAAATTATTGTTGTTATTCTCAACTTTTGAAAAAACTAGGGACATGTAATTTATTGTCACCATTGCAAATTTTTATGTTTTAAATGAACAAAAACAAACAATAACTTTAAGATTTATTGATATCAATTGTTTAAACAGATTATTGTTGTTATTCTTAACTTTTGAAAAAAAGCTAGGGACATGTAATTTATTCTCACTATTGCAAATTTTTATGTTTTAAACGACCAAAAAGAAACAGCTACGTTATAATTTATTTAGAGGAATCATTTAAACAATTTACTGTTCTTATACGTCGACTTATGATATAATTAAAGAGAGCATTGTAATTTTTTCTAAATTCCGCAACCTACTATGCATTGAATTCAAAAGTTAAGTATAACAATAATTATTTGTTTAAACACTTGTTATAAATAAATGTTTAATTTTCTTTTTATTTTAGGTTATATCAAACACAAAAAGTTGCAAAAGTGAGAAACAATTGCAAGTCACTAGCTCTGTTTTATTAAAAGTTAAGAATAACATAAATAAATTGTTTAAATAATTGTTATAAATAAATTATATAGTTATTGTTTATTTTTGGACGTTTCAAACACAAAAAGTTGGAAAATGCAGAAAAAATGTTTCAAACATTTTGTTAAAAGTTGATAAATAACAACAATAAACAGTTTGAACAACTGTTCTAAATAAATCTTAAAGTTATACTCTAACATAAAATGTTACAAGTATCTAGCATTATTTTTTTAAAGCTTATAAATAACAACAATAATATGTTTAAACAAATTAATAATTAAAAGGATTAATTAAGAATTTTGTAAAATATTGCAAAAAACTGACATAAATAAATAAAAATATTCTTTAACTCTTTTTCAATAAGTTTGAAATTTTAATCGGTATTTATGCCCCCATGTATTAATATTATCTTTGTAAATATCAGTCAAAAATAATTTTACAATGTCTCATTTAGTGAATTTTCTAGAATAAATCTAATTATAAGTGTGGAACGTACATTAATATTTTAAATGTAGTATTAAAAAATTCAATTTATGTATTTATTAAGTTTCTATTGGGATACAATTTTGAAAAGACATGCTGCTCTGTGATACCTGCAACTTTTGACAACCTCATCATATCGTGTTCCTTACTAAGAGAGAAGTTATATGCAAATGAGTTACCAAGGACCGTTAGATGAGTTAGGAAGGGCCGTTAAAAAGTAACGCTTCTCTTTGGAGAGAGTGAGAAGCAAATATTTTTGCAGGTAATGAGAAAGAGAAAGGCAAATTTTCTCTTTTTTCCATTAAAGTTCGAAATTTTCGCCTCTTTTCCTAAAGCTATTAACCCTCATTATGCAAGGGTTCGTTCGGACGATAATTGGCCTAGCAGGAGGTCTATTGTTTGTATTAAGAAATAAGATTTAAATTTGAAGAATATTAGTATAATGAGGTAAAATGTTAGGTAAATTTTCAAATTTAAATCTGAGTGTGAGAGAGAGAAAGAGAGAGAGAGAGAGAGAGAGAGAGAGAGAGAGAGAGAGAGAGAGAGAGAGAGAGAGAGAGAGAGAGAGAGAGAGAGAGAGAGAGAGAGAAATAGAGAAACGGTGAAACTCAAGTTTCTGCTTAACCGTGGGTCTTTACCAGGACATATGTAAAAGAAAAGAGCGCGCATAGCGCGCCATTGTTAGTGCTAGTAAAATCTTATTTCTTTTATACTGGGGTGTCTTTTTAGATTGGGGTTGCGGAAATTTGAGATTTCTTGACACTGGTATTAACAAACTGTTAACACTATTTAATTTCATAACTATTTTGTAGAACCCTGCACCGCCGCGCCACGCCGACGCCGCTGCTCATTTACTATGTACACCAGCGCGCCGCCGATTGACTTTCGGCGTGTCGGCGTTCATCGGCGTTGTTTCGTAAAAGCTAAATTTGAAATTTTTATTATTTTTATACGTCATAATCAATTTTTTTCTTCGAACTTAAAACTCAAAAGAAAGCATTTAACCATTTTTTGCAGTGAAGACGAATCTGTTGTCAAAAATAGTCCATCACGTCAGGATTTTGAGTACTTCGAGGTCAAATGTCCCAAAAATGCCTATTTTCGAAATTTTTGTGAATTTTTTCTAGAAGACCGAAATTATTATTTCTTTAATTTTCTATATTGACTTTATATAGTACGCACTGTGACATTTAAAACCCTTTAATAAAAATTAATTTAAAATTATTTTAAAAGAAGTTATGAATATTTGAATTTATGACATTTATAACCACATTAAGGCCTGAAATCACAAAAATCGTAGCCTTACTGTGGAATATTACTACAAGCAGAAACATTTCTTTTAAAATATGGGAATAATTAACGTTTTTAAGATCGCTCTACAAGCTTGCGGGCTCAAATTTCATTTTATCCACATAAAAAACCAATATGGCGGCTTTTTTTAAAAAATTTACAGATAGTTCGACAACTTTTTGTTTTATAATCATTATTTCTTACCGAAAACATGTTTTTAATGTGTACTAAAGAGTCAAAAAATGGCACAAACTGTTGGCAGATTAAAAATATGTTTTAGTTAATTCATCAAATTCAATATGGCGGCGCCAAAATGGTGGATATTGTAAAAAAAAGTAAAAAATTCATGTCTGTTGGACTAATCTTTAAGTTTTATATTAAAATTAATGAAACTTGGTACATAGGGTTTTTTGGGTCGCAGATTACGAAGCTGTTAATAATTTTTTAAAATTCAAAATGACGGATTCAATATAGCAGACCATATTGCGAAATTTTTACCCAAATTTATTAAACTTAGTATATGGGTGTAAATTATGAATCTATCACTCGGTGTGATTCAAATAAGGTAAAGACTTTATCAATTTCTGCGAGTCAGGATGTCAGGTATTATTATTTAAACTAGCAAGATATTGCGCGCGCGCATGCGCGCGTCTAATTTCTAACAACGAAATGTAAAGCTAATATTAGAATGTATTCTATTCTTTATTTTAAGAAGTAGCTAAGTTTAAAAAGTTATAATCATATTTATTACTAAAAGTAAGTATAATAATTTTTTAAATTTATTAATTACATAAATCTAACATAAAATCTTTATTTGTCCTTCGAATTCCATGTAAACAGTAAAAGCACATCTTAGTCAAAAGATAAACTTGAAGCAATAGATTGGTGTATCCTAGGCGTATTTTAGGCTATTTTATTTAAAACGTTATAAATGAAAATGTGAATAAAAGAATTTTTTAAAATCTTTGAATTTTCTTTAATGAATAAAAGTATTCTTTTATATTTATTTTATACAATGGAGACAAAACCTTCTTTTATATTATTTTTATAATATTTATTTAAAAATAGCATCCACATTCGACTTCTACTTGTTTTTAAAAATTTTATATATGATTATTATTTAGGATTTCTCCCTCAATGAGAATTTCTAAATCTTTCATATTCAAACTAAAAAATATTCTTTCTTTTGCAATACCCATGGTATTTTTTTATTGATTAAATAGAAAAGAAATGGATCACGAGGAGTGATAAATTACTTTTTGACATAGCAAGAAGATGCATCTTGTATCTTTTTAAAAAACTGTTCTGGTTGTTTATCAGATATCATGTTATGATACATATACTAAAAGTTCAAAAAGTTTTATAATTATTAACTTTATTTTGGAAGCAATAAAACAATTCTTTTCTAATTTCGCTCAAAAAACACTCCGAAATTTGTGTGATGTGCCAAAAATAATACGTTTCTTCTTTAATTTTTTTAATTTGTTACTAACTGAACACATTCTTCAAAGTGTAGCTGTTACCGCAAATGAATATATGTCAATAAAACATGATTCTAAAGCTTATTTTATTTAAATAAAAAATAAAAAGAAATCAACCTCTCTCATTGTCAGTATTTTGATTTGTCGCGCACATTCTTTTTTGTCAATGTTCGAGGAAAGATAGTTTATTATACTTTATAAATATAACCTAGAGAATATATGTATAAGTAAAACAGAAAGTAAATAGAAGAATAGATATAGATATAATAGAATGATATAATAGAATTTTTTAATATCAAAATGTAAATTCTATTAATAAATTAAAAAATTTAATTTTTACTAAGAAAATGGAAACATTTATTTGAAAATTTATATCTAAGGGTTCCTGATTTTACTAATCCGTCATTTTGGATCCGCCATGCTATTTTGAGTTCTTAAATATTGACTCAAAAATCTTCATCAGGAACCCAAAAAACCATTAAATGCAATATTTCATAAGAATAGAAAAGTTATAGGGATATTTTCCAATTTCTAATTAAGCATAAGGGTTGTTCTAAGATTAGGGTTAGGAGCTAAAAACTGAAACTGGTGCACTTGAAAAAATTTATAATTGTACAACAATACTTGTAAAATTTTTTTTTTTTACTTTTCACGATAGTTTTACATAAAAAATAAAAATAGGGGTAGTTTTGGGGTTGATGATGGACTTTTCAATATAAATCTCGTTTTCACCCATAAAAACCCTATATAAAATTAACCTGGAAAAAGCCACAGGTAAGGGTATCTTCTTTTAGCTCTACTTTCCGAAAATGATTGACTCATTTACTGACATTTTGTTTATCACTCTTGCAATTTTACTATTATCTGAAATAAGAGGGAAATGACATAAGCAATTACTTAAAAAAATTGTCTGTAAATGTTCTCTCATTACTGCATGATTGTATACTACACTTTCAGGTTTAACATTACAATATACAGGAGTTGCAAAAGCAATTGCATAAACACCACAATCCACATAATTGGGTTGTTTTTGAACAGTGGGAAAAACGACATTAGGTGTAAACGAATATAATCTAGCTAGATATTGACATTGACCCTTATTTAAAAATTTATTATTCATGCTGTCATAAACAAAAAAAGTTTTTGAATCATAGTAAGTACAAATCCAGTGACCTTTTTTTTTGAACCACTGAATAGGATTTGAATATGTTTTTTATCTTTTCTAATGGGTTTAACTTCATCCAACATTTGTAAATAACCCACATTTTGCATTTGAAAATGACCACCAGAATCGACTTCTAATAGTTCTTGAAATTTGTAAATGTGATTATCAGTAAGCATTTCTCCCCGAATAAGAATGTTTTGATCTTTTTCATCTAATATATTTTTTTATTTGTAGAATCCATTGTATTCTTTTTTACCAAAACATATTATATTATAAACTATAAAACTTTTAAAACATTTCATGCAATTCATAAGATTTCAGAATTTTGAAACATATGCAACAATTATAGTATAAATTTCTCTTCTCCAGTGGGACCTGAAAAAAAAAAAGTTATTTACATAAAAATTGATTTCATCTTTATGCTATTTAAAAAACCCTGCTGGATAAAGTAAATACGTTCTTTATAAACATGCTTTATTGTAATTTCAGTAATTTTAGGATACAAACGTTTCATATATATATAATAAAGGGACCCAAGATGAACACCCTTTCGATTTATTGCTCTAGAATCAAAACTAAATAAAATATTATATATTAAAAATTAATTTAATTTAATTTTTTTAATTATTAAGAAATAACATTCCTAAATACTTCAATTTAATAGATTCACAGTAAAAAGTAATAAGATATCGAAAACTATCGATAGGTATATCAAATTCTTTAACGATAACATCACATTTTGTGTTGGAAAATAAAAAATTTTAATTGGTTCAAAAAATCATTGAGAAAAGTGTAAAATCGAAAATATGAAAATAAGAGATTTTGGGCCTGTTCATCTTAGGGTACATGACACAATTTTTTTATTCCCAGTAAAATTTTCTATACAAACACAAAATTAGTAAAATCATTTTAAAATATTATTATACGATAAATAAAGAATATTATATCGTTAAGTACTCATTCAAAATTATGAATTTAAATAAATTTACCGAACTAAGAAAAACATATAAAAATAAATGTCAACTACACCTCAATGACACCTTACATTAATATAATCAAAAATAATTTTAAAAAATCTTAAATAACCTTAAACCCCTTGAAATATCCCATTGATTTTACATGAGAAAAACGCACTTTTTCGTAAATTCGCATCCAAATCCTCAAAAATCACTCAAAATAGCAATACAGTGAATCACATCTTGAAAAGTCCTTAAACAACAATATTCCATAATTTATTTAATAATTTATAAATATTAACTATTTTTTATAGGGTTATAAACAACCCCCATAAATGCAAAAAAATGACAAATTTGTTTAAATGACAAATTAATAGTTTCTTAAGGATTTTTTAACAAAATTGTTACATATTGTCAATTTACGAATGTTTATAGATATTTTTAAATATTTTTCATTAGAGTAAGAAAAATTATTCACTAGAAGTTAATATTTTTACATTGTTTAAACAATTTATTATTGTTAGTTTATAACTATCATTGAAATAAATCTAGCGAATTCTAGTTTTTCTGACTTACTTATTTTTTATATTAAACATGAAAAATGGATTTAATAAAAATAACCACAACAACAATTTGCAATTGTTTAAACAAATTATTGGTTAATAATTATTTATTCCTTATAAATGCACCTAGAAAGACAGAAGTTTTTCTTAATTTTACAAATAAATGGGCTCTGGTTAAAGTAGGAAAAATTAATGACTATAATTTATTATTTTTAATTTGTTTAAACAATGTATTGTTCATGTATAACTTATATCCTAAAACTCCTAGCGATTTGTAGGTTTCTTACCTTAATAACTTTTTAAATTGAAAGCATTAAGCTGTTCTGCAAAATTATCCGTAGCCACAACTTTTAAAATTGTTTAAACCAATTATTGATAATAATTATTAATTCTATATAAATGATCCTTGAATGACACAACTTGTAAAATAAGGAAAAAAAATATGTCTTGGTTTATTTGTAATTAATTAATGATTATTGACAATAATTTATTTAAATAATGACAAAGGGAAGTTGCAGTTAATTTTGCTGAAAATCTTGTGGTATTAGGTATAAACAATTAATAGGATAGTAAAAATTAAATTTCGCTGAGGGTTTTAGGATAAAAGTTGAAACTAAAAATTATAAATTTTTTAAACACAGTAAAAATGATAAATTATGACAAATAATTTGCGTTATTCTAACCAGAGACCATTAATTAGTAAAATTAGGAAAAAGTTGTATCTTCCTGGGTGCATTTGTAAAGAATTAATTATAATTAACAATAATTTGTTTAAACAATTGCAAATTGTTGTGGTTAATTTTAATAAATTATTAAATAAATTATGGAATATTGTTTTAGTGTACATTTTTGGACCACCCTAATAAACAAGTAAAATTACTTACCTGTTAAAAATTTATCTCAGATCCTCTTCGCGTTTTTAAACTCAGGAGGATCTTTTCACTCGGCCTTACAAAACAAAACTATCCCCTCTCATCAACATCATTTTTCAAAAAGAGACAAACCTTACCCACAGAAATTACCAATCGAATCATTTGGTAATTTCAAGTAAACGCCCAGAATACCCTTACTCCTTAAAAGCAAAGAAAAGGTTAATAATCACCTCATTGTAATTTTGACAAAAGGCTAATAATGAGGTTATTGTAATTTCGACAAAAGGCTAATAATGATCTCATTGTTATTTGGACAAAAGGAGAACAATAGACTCATTGTAATGCAGACAAAAGGAGAACAATAGGAGAACAATGCCAAATCTCCGCCCATTTTGAAACGAAAATTTTCAGCTAAAGGGACACTGGCAAATTATTATATAGGATAAAAGATTTATTTTTTAACGTTTCGGTTGTCAATACAACCCTCATCAGAACTGTGAATTGTATTTAGTAATTTAAATTTTATATAACAAAAGTATGGCGGAACATAGAACAGTTAATATAATGGTACTTACATAATATAATCACAAAAGTTTCTTTAACAATAACATTTTTTTCAAGGAATAACATAAATTGACATTGTTATTTTGTATAAAATAAGGCATTTGTTCTTCTTTTGAGAAAGAAACAAAGTTTGTCAGTGAGTTAAAATTTCATTTCAATACGTTTCACTTGAAATATAGGGGTTTACAAGGTCGATTATTACAAATCCAATAATAATATTTTAAAATTCAAAGTGGCGTATCAAATATGGCAGACGAAAATACCAAATTTTTTCAAAAATTTATAAAACATGGTATATAGGTGTTTTTGGCGGCGCGAATTACGTATTTGTTAATATGGAGTATCGAGCGAATCCAATTACCTTTTCAAAAATCTTTTGCCATATTGAGTCCGTCATTTTAAATTTTAAAAAAGTATTAATCGGCGCGCCAGCGCGCCGCCGTACGCCGGTTGTTTTTTAGCTTAACGCCGCCGCCGTTAAAATTTTCCTGGGCGCAGGGTTCTAGTGTTTAAGAGTCATAAGGCTCTTCTTATTTCTTTTAAAGATACTTTAAAGTATCAAGATTTAAAAAAATATATTTTTAACCTTTTACAAACATATTGACTTTTGGCCACTTTTTGACGAACCTGGCCCACTGTGATGTGGCGAGAACAATACACCGAAAAAAATATCTTCTTCTTTTGAGCGGAACATTCCTATCATAAAATCCTTTTGAGTTTTTTACTCAAAATGAGCTAGTTATACTACAACCAATAGTATTTTCCTCTGTTTTAAAGATGAAAAATATTAGAAGACGACTCTCACGATGCAATCTTATGTTAAGAGCAATCCACTACTTTCGATAGGAAACGTCCGATCAAAAGTAGAGGAATATCCTCTATATCGTATTTGCACATGTGCAATCATTAACAATTGTATCGTGTCGTGTCGCGTCGTCAGCTCCAACGTTTATTTTCACCTTTAGTTTTCGATTGTGGAAGACAATTTACAGTGTGTTTTAAAGGATTTAAGACTGGATGATAATATTTTAGTGTTCTGTGCACATAATAATATTTTGACTTAATTATTTGTTTGTTAACGAATCTGAAATTGAAGTAAAAGACCAATATAACCTAGCAGTGTGACATGTTTATTTTACTCGCGTATTTAATAAAACAACATACAAAATGTTCGAATATTGATGAATATTCTTTTCTTTATGTGAATCCATGAAGGTAGTTAGTGATTTTAACTTTCTTTAAATGATTTAAAGTAATTTAAGTGTGAAAGTGAAAAGTTTACCCTATGAGAGGAAAGTTCCTCTCATTTAGATGAGTATAACATCCTCTCAAAACGAGGGGAATCATTTTGATACCATATTGTAGAGGAAAAAAATCATCACAATGAGTAGATTTCGCTCAAAAGAAGAAGATATTTTTTTCGGTGTGTCACCTTTTGATATCTCAAAGGCGTCATCGATGTCGTGGACTTCAAACGTCTCAACAAGCCTGCCCCATCCACTAGTCGGTTTTGTCAAGTGTGTAGTACGATAGGGAATATTTTTAGATTTTTTCCCGTTGTAAGTGGATTCGACAGATAATGGGAAACGCGCAAGGGGGGACAGGATAACTCTGCCCCCAATCGCAACCCAAAGGGAGCAATAGTGCTTCCATCATCTGGACCAGATGACGTTTTTGTGAAGGTCATACTCATGGTGTATGTTTGGGAAGAGCAAGTTAAGGATGTTTCTGAGACACTAATAGGAAATGACATTTTAGAGACCGAGGCAGTTAGTGGATCGAGTGATAGAGGTCGATAAGGCTCTGATGAGGATTTGTTAATGAACATGGAGAGTGGTACAAGTGGACGGGACTTATATGTCAACTTAAGAGCCGAGGTGAGCACTCTACTTAATCGTTAAGAGGAATTTTGAAATTAAGGTGACGTTGTAGTCTAGTTGCGGCAAGCACGTCAAGTGGGACGTAAGGGCAGGACAGACGGTTCACCGATATTTGGAGAGAGTGTAGCAGCCAGCAGTCAGTAGAACGAAGAAGTGAAGAGGATTCACCCTCTTTGATCTGTAACTGGTCTATTCTTCCTGGGGTTATTTATGGGATAAGAAAGGAGGAAGGAAATTAGCTATCTCCAATAGCTCCTGCAGTTTTGTAATTAACAGCGAGACACCTTCAATTCCTTTCGATGGGACTAGTTGCACTGATAGTGACCTAATAATTGTATTCCAGAGGAGGGGAGAAGCAGCGACGAGTGCAGCTGAACCTATTTTCGAAGATGAGTCTGTGGTTGATACGAGAACGGAGAATCGTTTCTTCCTAAAATTAAAGAAAGGCTGAAATCAACTTATTCATCAATACAAATCGCCATTGGAGGTTCGACTACTGTGTTGGGAAAATTGAAACTCTGGTTTACTGTTGATGGAGTTTCACAGTCGTTTGTGTTGAAAGTCATTAATACGCTGTCACATGACCTTATATTGGACATTGATTTGTGTAAGAATCGGAAGATTTGACGTCCAACTTGGAGAGTGAATGTGGAGAGTTCACCAGCGTGACTGGCATTGTTTTGATAGGAGTAGGGATCAGACGGGTAAAAATAATATTTTGCAGTGTGTGAAGGAATCTCTAAACTGACTGAGGGCCAACGCGAGACAGTTCAAGAACTAATCGAACAGCTAGTACTACCAGAATTAAGTACCCGAAAACTGAGAATTTAAGGAAAAGATGGAAGTATCGTTTATAACTTCCTCACTAATGTACTTCTGCGAGCAAATGGGTCTGTCGTCCGTTTTCAGGTAATTATCAAGCAGTCCCTTCTTAACCGTCTAGCGTCTGTAAGATGAGCAGAATATGAAGTCTTAATATTTTGTTTACAAAAAATAAAGATACGTACATTTATTTCACTACCCGGTAAAAAGAGGTTGATTAAAACGCATAAATTGGCATTTAAAAAAACAGTCATTTGAATGCTGACAGATGCCTACTAATTCCGTTTTTGTCCTCAATGCTATTTAACGCGTTTTCTTGATTGATATTTGTTTCATTTTAATCATTTTGAATGCTCACAAATTTTATGAAAAAAATTGAATGCGTTTCTTTACCGTCAAGCGAAACACCACGAATTAGATCCAAATGCCATTAAATGCGTTCTGATAATGTATCAAATTAAATGCCATTCAATGCCTTCAAGAAAACAATTTTAAACGTAGTCAATGCCTCAAGAAGTTTAATGCCGTTCTATGCCTATGTCAGCAGATTAAAAAGACGCCATTCTGCTATCTTTAACTTGTTCATTCTTTGCAGCGCGTCGTCGTGGCATCTTTCTATTTTGTGTTGTTCGATCTATTTTAACTAAATCGCGTTATTGAAGTGAAAAACAAAGTAATTTTGTGTCTAATACTAATAGTTTACCTAAACAAACTGAAGGAGTGAACGCAAACATAAGTTTTAAAGTCATTTTGTCATTTTTTGTTGCATGCAAGACAAAATACGAAAATGACATTAAGTGTTAAATTTACTGCTTATATTTTATTCTATTTTGGTCTACTATTTAGCTAAAGTTAACCTATTAACATATTTGAACTTAAAAAGTAAAATAATGACAAAGACAATAATCAAAGTAAAACATAACAATCACATGTTCAATTTTCCCTTCCAATATGGCTAATGATTTGTTTTTAGGCATTCGAAGGCATTCATACAAAAACGGAATCAAAGCGCATTGCAACGTTTTAATGCGTTTTAATCAACCTCTTTTTACCGGGTATACAGTCTTATTGCGTAAAATCTCTATTAAAGTTAAATTCCCAACGATACCAATATCGAAAACCTTGTACAAAAAGCACAAAAATTTATGTACAATTTTAGGAATTTCTAGCTTATCACTCCACGAAAGATACAAAAATATCTGTACACCCCGCGCTTTGTACAGTTTTGTAACATTAATATATATTAGGATGGTCCATAAAAAATCAAAATCCAAAATGTTATGCTCCTACCCTATTTCTTTATTTTGAAATCAGACAATGTTTAGAGGTGGCGCAAAGCCCATGAAGTTTCCCATGTATTTTGCAGGGGAATAACGCACTTTTTCTTAAATTTGCAATAAAATCGTGAAAAATCACTTAAATGATAAATGCATCGAATATGTTTCTAACAAGTGTTTCAAAAACAGTATTCCATAATTTATTTACTAATTTGTTGATATTTACTATTTTTTTTTGCAATTTAAAAAACCAAAAAAATTCGAAAAATCAAAAAAATTATTAATAGTTAATATCAACAAATTAATAAATAAATTATGGAATACTGTTTTTTAAATACTTTTTAGGAACTTATTCGGTGCATTAATTAATAAAAAGTGATTTTTCATGATTTTATTGCAAATTTACGAAAAAGTGGGTTTTTCTCATGAAAAATACATGGGAAACTTCATGGACTTTGCGCCACCTCTGAACATTGTTTGATTTCAAAATAAAAATATAGAGGTAACTTTTTTTTTAATTTGGAACAAAATTGGGGGGTAGGAGCATAACATTTCAGACTTTTGGTTTTTATGGACCACTTTAATATATATTAATGAGGAGTACCGAAGGACAATTAGACTCAGTTTTAGCATAGGGGTCTATCCCTCTTTTATGGTCATTTTTTAATTTTGTTTAACCTCTTCGTATTTAATTCCAATTCCAAAAATCATATATTTCATAATCTGCATAAAAGCATATAAACGTATACAAAATTTTTGAGCTCTAGTTTAAATAATGCCAAAGTTAAATGACAAAATCTTTTTTCTTAAGTACTTTACAGTTTTTTCTTGGCTACAATATGACTACCTATTGACAACACGTGCACTATAATTTCCATACAATCTTCTCGTAAAAATACATCAGTACACTAAATTTAAATTCTCTAGGTCAAACAGTATGGCTGCTAGAGTGGGAGGGGGGGGGGGGTGGATACGAAAAAGACAAAATCCTTATAAAAAGGTTCCGTGTGTCAACTTGTAGTCTTCGGAACCCTAAAAATAAACAATTTCATTTTTAAAAACTGTTTATTAACTCAAAAAAGCCTACAAACTTAATTAGAGAAGAAATAATTGTAACAAATTATGAATTTCTACTTTACATATGTGACGCCGCGCGAGAAAAGGGACCTATCGCCTGAAACGTTAATTTTATAGGACGAGCGTTAGAAGTTGCGGCAATGCATTTCGACCAATGTAAATTATTACGCTTCATGCTTAATAACTCAAAAAGTTATTAATGGAAACAATTTCTGATCTTTTCAAAGGAAAAAGCGACTAAAAAGCTACCTTTTAGCATAAAGAAATGAAAATTGATTTTTTTCTTGATAGGTTTTTTTGCGTTAGAAGTTGCGGCAATGCATTGCGACCAATGTAAATTCTTACGTTTTATGCTTTATAACTCAAAAAGTAATTAATGGAAATAATTTCTGATTTTTTTAGATGAAAGAGAGATTAAAAAGCTACCTTTTGGCATGAAAAAATGAAATTTGATTTTTTTTGCGATAGGTCCCTTTTCTTGCGCGGTGTCACATATGGATTTCATTTTATTTTTGAAGTAGTAAACTAAGTAACAATGATTACTCACATTTCTTACTCTCTGTAAAATTGATACTATAATCTATTTGTCCTGTAGCGTTTTCTAAAACTGCTTCTGCAGTCAACAATGGTCCAGTAAAAGAAATATGTTTTTCCAGGTTATAAAACTTCTTTTTAAAATACAATTTTGGCTCAGAATATCTATCTATGTATAAAAACATATGGGTTAATAAAACCATATGTGACGCGTCGCGAAGAAAAGCACCTAAGAAGCCAAACGGTAATTTTACAGGAGAGTGAAAAGAAGCCGCGTGCGCGCCATTAGATTCTGTACAAATCGCTGATGCTCAAGTCTTAAGTACGTGAAAAATATTCAATAAAAATGTATTCTGACTTTTGATAATGAAAAAGGAACGTTTAATAAACCTAATATTATCAAAATCCAAAAATCGATTTTTTCCTTCTTAGGTGCCTTTCTTCCCGACGCGTCACATATCTTATTAATAATAGATAATATTTTTAAATTATAAATTTTATTATATTTTTATATTAAAAACTCTTACTATTTAGACCAGGCAATTCAATAAAAAGGACAGTCGAGGATGAAGATCTGGTTTTTAATACCTGAAATAAACTAAATAGTTAAATGAGTTGCAAATAAATAAGATGTGTTTCTGGGATATACTTCTGAATAGCACCCACCGACGATTTTCCTGAAACTACGTATAATTACGTATTTTGATGTGCTGATTACGAAAATCATAGTTAAAATGACCGAATAGGTCATCTTCATTGTAAAAACCATAAAAAAACCTTTAAAAAATAATTTTTTGGCATTTATCTCAGTAAATAATAAAAATTAAAAAAAATGTGTTTTACAAAAGTTGTATGTCTTTCAAAATTACACATTTTATGTAGAAAACATTTTTTCATATTAGTGATAGTTTTTGAAAGAAATGATTGTGAAGTTGGACGCACTGTTTCCGCTCCCTGTTTCATATTGAAAGAATAATAATAATTTGTGTTTTAAAATTGACATACAAATTGTATTGTTTTATCTTTTGAGTTGGTTTTTTGTTTCGGGGGGCTTCGCCCCCCCCGAACCCCCTGAAGCCTTCAGCTATCACGAATATATTCTACTAGCTCTAGTTACTATCCAATCGCTGCTGAACCCATGGCACAGATCAAAGTATTGGTATCATTCGTTCAAGTTGATTTTGCTAGCTCCAGTTGTGATCCCATCGCTGCTCTACCCATGACACAGATCAAAGAATTAGTATCATCTATTCAACTTTATCCTGCTAGCTTTAGTTATGATCCGAATAGCACTCCTGAGAGTATTCATGTAATTTCAATATGAATTTACTAAAAAAAATATCGCTCTTATGCAAAAAACTTATTTTATTTAAAAGTTGTATTTTTATGTAATTGACAACTTTTGTATAAGACATTTTTTTAAATTTTCATTATTAACTGAGATAAATGCAAAAAACGTATTTTTAAGGGTTTTTTATGGTTTTTATCAGGAATATGACCTTGTCGGTCATTTTTACTATGATTTTCGTAATCAGCGCGTCAAAATACGCAAGTATACGTAGTTTCAAGAAAATCGTCGGTGGGTGCTATTCGGAAGTACACCTTGCATATTTTCACACATAAAAAAGAGATAGATTTTTAGTACTTTTAATTAGTGACAAATTAAACCACGGAGTTAGCTCAGTTGGTTAAATACTAGACTCTGCGGTCGCGCCAAGTCCAGCTTGCTGGGTTCGCGCCCCGATGAGTCTGGGATTTTTCTAACTCGTGAAATAACTTCAGTGGAAGGTTTGACGTCGAGGAATAATGATATGCACTGTCGGTAATCGACTTGTGCAGATCACTAGAACTCGACTGTCGATAAACCAGTTGTACTATGGAAAAGTTTTTCTACAGTTTTCCCTCTCCACTGGCGAGCAAACCCAATATACCGGGTGGTCCAGGCAAATTCGAGTACTCCTAATTTCAAGCCGTTCTGTAGACGCAAAAACACTTAAAAAGAATATATGCAAAAAGTACAATTCTAGGAACTCCCTACGGGGGACACTCTTTGGGCCAGTAAGGTCGTTAAAACGAGTGTATAATAACTGAAAAAAAAAAAAAAAAAATTAGTGACAAATTACACCAACGCACAAAAAAAATCGATTGCCAGGACTGCCATGTGGTAGGTTCTCTTCCTTCAGATGTATCTAAAGAGAAAAATGTGGTCCGACCTGAAGGTTAGTTCGTCTTCTCTTTTTATAGGCATAGTGAGGGGATGAAGTTTGAGAAATTGATTTCTATGGGAATCCCTGGCAGCCTGGTAACCCCAAACGGCAACCATTGAAAGTTGCCGTTTGGTTGCAGTTTGGTTACGGTTCGGTTTTAAGCTGAATATGAAAAGAAATAAGTATTATTAGTACTTCTGAAGTACTAATTACGATAAAGTAAATTACTTTTGATTGTATTTATTAAGTTTTGACTTATAAATAATTGTTTTATGAGGGAAAATAATGAAAAAGTGAATATCATTTTAGGAGCGAATGTCAAGTAGGACGGTTAGTAGAGTGCTACATATGAAAGTTCCACTTTGGAAATTTCGATTGTTGGTGAATGATTGCGTTAAAAGGATGAAATTTATAAAGTAAAGTGTGACTTTGATAAATTAAGCAATAAGAAGACTTCGTATTTTGAATTTTTAAAAAAAAAGTGGTCATTAACTCGAAAAAGTGAGAAAATATAAATGTATATTTTTTGTAGAAAATAAAAATATTTCATGAAAAAAATGATAATTTAGATACTCACAGGTGCATGAATAATCCATAGATTTTGAAAAATTAGTAATCAATTTAAATGCACCAACACAACATAAACACAAAGAATAAAAAATATCGATTTTATTAATTGAGAATTACCATGTCAGAAAGTTGGCTGGTAACCGCGCGAACAAGTTTGACATCTAGCAGAACGGTGTGATTTAATAAACTGTCAAAGTTGGGCAACAGATGGCGGCAGCGTGAAAATTTCTAGCCCGTCGAATTAAAACCGATGAAACGGACCTCTTGCACGTTGTAATTTTAATAAAAATAAGTAAATAACAGCAATTGCACTGAATAGATTTTTATTATTTTTTATTTGGAATAAATGAGATCGAAAATTATTTTCCCCAGTTCGATATCTAGAGTTTGAAGATTAACCCCTATTTAAAAGACAAAATATTATTTTTTTTTACAAAATTAAAATTATATTATTATTGATTATTACATAAATTAAAAAAATATTGTTAACAGTCGAATATCCAAATGGTCGAATATCTAAATTGTCGAACATCCATTTGGTCGAATATTCATTTTGTCGAATTTCTAAATTGTCGAATTTCCAAATTGTCGAATATCCATTTTGTCGAATCTCTAAATTATCGAAAGTCCATTTTGTCGAATTTCCAAATTGTCGAATATCCAAATAGGCGAATTTCCAAATTCTCGAATATCCATTTTATCGAATTTACAAATTGTCGAATATCCAAATAGTCGAATTTCCAAATTGTCGAATTTCCAAATTGTCGAATTTCCACTTTGTCGAATCTCCAAATGTTCGAATGTCCAAATGTTCGGAATTTTTTTTATGAGATTTTTCTATCTATGAAATACGTTGGTATCGTTGGTATAGTAGATTGGACAAATGCGCAAAATTAAAAATTTCCATAACGATTTTCAATTTCGCGCACTAGTCCAATCTACTATATCAACGCATTTCATTGGTTGGAAACTCACATAAAAAAAGTTCGAACATTTGGACATTCGAACATTTGCAGATTCGACAATTTGGAAATTCGATCATTTGGAAATTCGACAAAATAGATATTCGACAATTTGGATATTTGGCAATTTGGAAATTAGACTATTTGAATATTCGATCATTTGGAAATTCGACAAAATGGATACTCGACAATTTTGATATTCGACAATTTGGAAATTCGACAATTTGTATATTCGAACATTCGGAAATTCGACAAAATAGATATTCAATAATTTCGAAATTCGACAATTTGTAAATTCGATAAAATGGATATTCGATCATTTGGAAATTCGACAATTTGCAAATTCGACTATTTTGACATTCGAACATTTGGAGATTCGAACATTTGGAGATTCGACAATTTGGAAATTCGACAATTTAGATATTCGACCATTTGGATATTCGACTGTTAACAATATTTTTTTAATTTATGTAATAATCAATAATAATATAATTTTAATTTTGTAAAAAAAAATAATATTTTGTCTTTTAAATAGGGGTTAATCTTCAAACTCTAGATATCGAACTGGGGAAAATAATTTTCGATCTCATTTATTCCAAATAAAAAATAATAAAAATCTATTCAGTGCAATTGCTGTTATTTACTTATTTTTATTAAAATTACAACGTGCAAGAGGTCCGTTTCATCGGTTTTAATTCGACGGGCTAGAAATTTTCACGCTGCCGCCATCTGTTGCCCAACTTTGACAGTTTATTAAATCACACCGTTCTGCTAGATGTCAAACTTGTTCGCGCGGTTACCAGCCAACTTTCTGACATGGTAATTCTCAATTAATAAAATCGATATTTTTTATTCTTTGTGTTTATGTTGTGTTGGTGCATTTAAATTGATTACTAATTTTTCAAAATCTATGGATTATTCATGCACCTGTGAGTATCTAAATTATCATTTTTTTCATGAAATATTTTTATTTTCTACAAAAAATATACATTTATATTTTCTCACTTTTTCAAGTTAATGACCACTTTTTTTTTAAAAATTCAAAATACGAAGTCTTCTTATTGCTTAATTTATCAAAGTCACACTTTACTTTATAAATTTCATCCTTTTAACGCAATCATTCACCAACAATCGAAATTTCCAAAGTGGAACTTTCATATGTAGCACTCTACTAACCGTCCTACTTGACATTCGCTCCTAAAATGATATTCACTTTTTCATTATTTTCCCTCATAAAACAATTATTTATAAGTCAAAACTTAATAAATACAATCAAAAGTAATTTACTTTATCGTAATTAGTACTTCAGAAGTACTAATTATACTTATTTCTTTTCATATTCAGCTTAAAACCGAACCGTAACCAAACTGCAACCAAACGGCAACTTTCAATGGTTGCCGTTTGGGGTTACCAGGCTGCCAGGGATTTACTTAATTTCTATATCTAAAACTAAATTTTCGATCTTCTGAATGTTGATTTTGATTCAGTGACTTTAATAACATAAAAATTGGATATATAAAAAAATTAAAAATGTCGGATTCAAAATGGCGGATCTAAAATGGTAAGTGTTTAAAAAATTGTTCGGATTTCCTTGAAACTTGTTACTCGGGGGTTTTTGGGGTCCCTGATTACGTTAGCTAATGTTAGTTTATCAAAATACAAAATGGCGGATACAACATGGTGGACGGTATTTAAAAAAAATCTTTAGAAATGCTTGAAACTTGTAACTTGGGGGCTTTTGGGGTCGCTGATTAAGAATCTGAAGTCTAATTTTCAAAATTCAATATGGCGGATCCAATATGGTGGACGGTATAAAAAAAACCATTAAAAATGCTTGAAACTAGTTCCACGGGGGTTTTTGTGGTTGCTGATTACGAGTCTGATGTTAGTTTTTAAAATAAAAAATGGGAAATCCAATATGGCGGACGGAATTAAAAAATGCTTGAAACTTGTTACACGGAGGTTTTTGGGTCCCTGATTACGAATCTGAAGTCTGATTTTCAAAATTCTAAAAGGTGGATCCAATATACGAGAAAAATTTCTTAAAATCTATTAAACTCGCTTGAAACTTGATACTTTGAAATTTTTGGGGTTGTTGATTACGAATTCAAATCTCTTGATAAGTAAACATTTAATTTTATCATGATGATGTTTAATGTAAAAAAATTGCGTATCCTTCATGTGCTTTTGCAAGTTTATAAATATTTTTTGGATTTAAAATAGCGTTTTCTGATGTGGCCCATAAGCTACCACGAGTGGCTTTCATCTTCAAAGTAGCTACTAGGCGTTACATGATCCTTTTCTAAAATACCAAGTTTTAAGTTGTAACGAGTTACTAATAATTTAAATCTTACACTTAACTCGAAACGCTAAAATATTCTTCTGACTTTTCACCCCGAAATAAAAATACAAGACAAAAACACAAGTTTCCACCAGTTCGTTCTTTATTTGACCACTCACCACTTTCACTAACAGTTTAACAATTTAAACATTCCTTACACTTTTCCCCGAGCGCGTTGTCTTATGGAACGATTAATTGAATAATCACTGATAGCCGTGACCGAGTCCAGAAATTGATCAGCCGGTCCATCCCCTCTTCCCTGCGTTCTTCTTTCTATCTCTGTCCTTGTCCCTCGGTCCTATGATTGGTCCCTTAATCCAAGAATCCGAAAACCTACGAAAACGTTCGGAATACGAAGCTGACCTCACGCAACTCAATATTCATTGGACACTCAAGCCAACGACCAAAATCACACGCAAAAACGAATAAGAGAAATGATAGAATTCAAAGACTAAAGAGAAAAGAAATACTCTTCGCAAAACTTAAATATCATAACTCTAAATTAAATTTAAAAATCATATAAGTAACGATACACAACGTTACAATTCCCCCCCCCCTAGGCCGATAATCGATTTAAAAATAAATCAATATCGCCGAAACATTTCATACTCCTTCACAGTGTGCCTCAACCAGTCGCAGGTGGTCTGAAAATGTAACAACAAACGGCTAATGTGGAATTGCCTTAAATGGCTCCCAGATTCCAAATTTTCAAGATTTGAAATCCTAGCTGCTCCACTTTTTTATTTTTCTACGTGGGAGTTCCATATTTACAATGAAAACGCCTAAGAGACTATTAACTCAAGAAAATGTCGGAGTAAGACGTGTCATTACGTATTATAACTATAAATGTCGATAGACCCAACTTTGTTAAAGGCGAAATACTTTTTAGCAACCCCTCACCACCAAGGATCCCTATTTCAAAACCTTATGTAGGATCTGATGTAGGTTCTTAGGTAAGATCTTATCTAGTAACATATGTTAGTTCAGATGTGATTTCCTATGTAAGAAATTACGTGAGATCTTACGTGTGCATTTGGCAAAAGATCTAACGTAAGTTCTTATGTAATTTATTATGTAGGTTCTTAGGTAGGTTCTTATGTTTTCCAAAGAATAAAAAATTTAATTTTCATATTTTTAATTTTAAAAAATTTTATCTTTGTAAATTAAATTATTATTATTATTTGTTTTATTTTTAGATTTAATTTTTAGACATTTTTGCTAAAATGTCTAAAAACTTTCAAAAACTTATTATTAACGAGGTCATTCATAATGTTACGTTTTGATGTACAAAAACCCTTACAATATTCCCTAGTTCCTTCTTTTAAATCAATTTCAATTAAGAACTTGATTTGGGATGAGGATTAAATCAATGAGAGTACTAAAGTTTATTGTAGAATATTTATTTATGAGGTTATTATAATGAGTAGAGAGATTTACAAAAATGATTTTATAAATTGAGCCTTACTTTCGACGATGGAAAGATTGATGTTTTACTCGCAGATTTGTAGAAGGCAAGCGATGAAATAGTATTAGCCTTGCAGTAGATTAGCCGTTGAGTAAACAGACGAGGATCCTAATCTTAGATGTCGATGCAGGTGAATTTTGTAGAAAATAGAAACTTCTTGCAGGAGACTTTTAGTTTGTTTTTCTCACAAAACGGTGTGAATTTCCGTTATTTTGTAGAGTGACAACTTGGACCGAATAGAATTATCACTTATTAAAAGCAATACGTTACTATGCAGTAAGACTGTAATACTGCAAGTAATTTGAGTAGTTGAATGTGAATATCTACTGACTAGATGGTAAGACTGTGTATTATCAAGTTTGTAAAACTTTGAACTGAACTAGTCAACCTGATGCTCCAATTTATATTGGAAAATTGGGAATGCTAATGGCTGCCTAGAAAAAAGATGTCCGCTTCAAAAAAAGATGGACGCTTAGGAAAAAGATGGCCGTCCTAGCTTCACCTTCCTCTTCCTTCCCCTGCATGAATTCTAGGTTGTAATACTCCGCATTAAAGTGAAAGTATATCGTAGTTCTTGAAATTTGGAAAATGTTTGTCTTTGCTTGTCTCTTCTCCCCGTTCCCTTTACAGGTGTCTAGGTTTGTACTTCCTTCCGCCAAAGAGGTAATATACCGTAGTTGTTGGAGAAGCGTGTCCAAGACTAATATTTATCAAATATCTTATGTAAACATGTTCTTTCCTTCTTCAGGTGCTCTCAATTATAAAATCATATCTACTTTTGTCTACTATTCGTCTACAATATTGACCACAATAATAAGAGTTCTTATGTTTACAACAATTGATTATAGACAAAAATAATAATGTATATAACATTATATATATATAATAATTATATAGGTTACGAACGTAACACGTCCCCCCTCAGTTCGAGCATGTGAAAGAAGTGATACATGCTCGAATTTTTCTAAAAAAAATTTGCTCAATTTGTTAAGGGAAATGTTGCGATCGTGTACATTTGTCCAATTCTTATTACTAACTTTGATTCATACCCATGCATGCTATATTTGAAAAACATGTTATAGTAATAATTACAATATAAGAAATAGTCATGTTTTTAATTTTGTGACTAATACATATTTTGCAGTGAATGGAAAAATTTGATTTTTATATTAATTATTTTAGTAAAAAAAAAAAAATGATTACTGCCATAAAAAGAAATATACTTTTCATACATACTTATACATTCGATTTATGATACATACTTTATTTTTCGAGAGAAAAAAAAAGAATAGTCAAAATAGATTTCATTTCCTAGTGATGTGTTTAATTTTTCATCTGTATAGAGATTTGCACATTACCTACACCTATTTCTTTTTAGTCATTCATTATTCACATTTTTTTTTTTTTTTTTTTGCCATTAATGTACACATTGTTATACTATAATGCATATATATTTATTCAATTTTACTATGCGTAAAAAGAAGAGAGAAAAAGAAAATTTTGAATGATTTTACATTCATTATTTGCAAGGTACAAATTTTATCATACAAGTGCACCACTGTTCTCGCTTTCAATCATTCATTCTATTTTTTCTTTCGTTCCTAGTGAAGAAGAACAAACTTTGATATCGTGGGAACGAAGGAAAAATTGCTAGTCCTCTCAGATTTCCAGCGAACCCCGAGTTTTTAGGATTTTGATAAGAACCGATTTTCTAATTGGTAGCTTGGCTTGAGAAAAGAAAAGAAAAGTGATGTGGTGTTTGCTCCTTTTTAGTATTTAAGAATAGCTTTTTTTTCTTTTATTTTAAATCGTTTCACGCTTTATACCATGAAGGGTCGGTTTTAATTTTCACCATGTCTTCTGTTATGTGTAATGACTTGGATCAATTACTTAATGATTTGGGGGATATTGATCCGTCAAATTTCGGAATTGAGTCAAATATAAATATTACAGAGTTATGTGAAGGTGTCAGTGTGAGTGATAACGCTTTATGTTTACAAGAAGGAAATTTTAAGTTTTTTCCACCTCTTGAAAATTTAAGTCATTCTTCCGTGTACGGGCAACTGTTAACAAAATTAAAGGCTTTTGACATTTGGTCACCTAGTGAATTTACAGGAATATTTGTTTTTACTTTGAATGGCGTTAATTATTTTGGTCCCTCTTGGTGGGCGAAATTGAATTGTAATGAAGATTTGACGGAATTTATAAAGTTGGAGATAACAGTCTGTGGTGCATATGGACCATTATACATCGGAGGAAAGTTCTGTGTTGTTAATCGGAACAATATGATTGAGCAGGTAAGAAATAGAAATGTATATTTGGTTTTGAGAAAAAGTTGTAAATTGAATTTCTCATGTATTTTGATTGACATTTTATTACTTTTTATTTTATTTTATTTATTTATTTTTTCTTTATTATTATTTTTTTTTTTACATGTCTAAAAAAAATTTAAGAAAAACTGAATTTTTGAAATTTTCATTCAATAAGAGAAGGAAAAAAAAAATTTTGAATGTAAATGTCACGTTGAATGAACCACATGGATTTCTTATTCGGTATTTTTATTAGATTGACTGTTTATTCGCGAAACACGCATTACAAAATTTTGTGTTTTGATATGTCGATTTCATATTGATTATTATATTTATTATTATTTTATTATTTTATTATTATCAATATGGCAACTATTTCTTCGATTTATCGATTAAATTTTGGAGACATCGGTTATGGAATTTTATATTTGATATATCAATTAAAAAAAAAATTATTAATTTGATATAACAATTATCTGTCTGGTATATTGATTATCCATTTGATATACTTCTGTCGATATATCGATTATAAATTTGATACAATGATGATACTTAATGTACCGATTTTGATTCGATACATCGATCATGTATTCAGAATTTTGGTTATTTACTCGAGACATAAATTATAGATCTTTATGTTTGGTAATTAGATTCGATATATCGATCGTCGAATTTTATATCGATTTTAGACATCGATTATTGAATTTTGTTCAACATATCAATTCGACATATCGATTTTTTGAAATTTATATTTTAAATATGCATTCAATGTATTAATTATCGAAATTTTAGGTTTGACATATAAATTAGATATATTGATTATCGGATTTCATATCCAATAAATGTATTTATATCGAATGTTGGTTTGTGAATGAATGATATAGAGTTTAAGTTATATGAGTGAAATATGCAATTTGGAATAGTTAAAACTGCTGTTTATTTACAGGAATCACAGGTTGTCTCCTATTCCCCTTTTTATTTTTTCAAAAAAAAAAAATTTATATGATTTAAAAAATTTCGCTAACTAAGTGGGAGGAAGGGATATTTATTTTTTATTTTTCTCAATTTTTAATTAATTTAAACTATTTTTGTAATTTCTACTTACTCTTTTATTTTGAAAATTATTCTTCAACTTTTTGAAAACAGAGAGAGAGAAGAGAAGAAAAAAAATTTTATTTGTCAATTATTTAATATTTAATAATTTTGTCATTTTGTAACTTTCTCTCAATTATTATTTATCTTTTGTAATATTTTAATTGCTTTTTTTTTATTATTTTCTCAAAATTTTATAATTATTCTTTTTAATTCTTTTAAATTATTTTATTTTATTTTATTTTAATCTTCAAATTTACAAAGAAGTTTTTATTATTTTCTTTTTTGAGTTCAACTTTTCTGTTGATTTTCAATTTGCAATTATTTTTAACAGTTAGTTCTATTATTTTCTTGAATTTTCAATTTTCTGGATTAATTTTAGTGTTTGTTGTTTAATTTTTCAAATTCTTCTTTTTAAATTGTGTAATTATCTAAGCATTTTTCGAAATTTATTTTCAACTGTCAATTATTTTCGTTATTTTTTTCATTTACTTTAAATTTTTCTCAGTATTCTTCTAATTTCCATTAATAAGTTTCCAGAAATTTATAGTTTTGAATGTATGAATTCTTTAATAGATGATTTTTAAATAAATAAAAAAAAATACTAAAAATAGGAGTTGTGATCCCTGTTATTTATTTCATATTATGATTTGCTAATTGGTGTATGAATAAATTTACAAGCTAATCTTTAATTACCTTCTTCTTTTCTTTTAGATTGATTCTGAGTCAGTAATGTGGATGGTTGGAAAAAGAAAAATATCTGTTGCTCCTACGTTCCGGTATGAGAAACGTAATATTCGCTTGCCCTATGAGTTCAGTACCATGTCCCACCAAATCTTGCAAGGTTTAGCAATTTTAAAACAAGCTTTTGAAACTAAAGAAGAGGTTATCCTGCTTAACCGGAAAATGTTGATTGCCGGAAATTCTTTTGTTAGGGTAAGAAAGAGTTTAATAATAAATATATATATGTATAGAGAGAGGAATAATAATATATATTTTTAATTTGTATTTATTTTTCTATTTTCCTGTTATAGGTTTGTGACTATAATGAGTGGTTCTTTCCTTGCGGCAAAAGGATGACCGATGATGACACAAAAATTTCGAGAGATATTTGCGGGATGAAGTATATTTTACCATTCGAGTGGCACGTCGGATTTTACTGTTCAGAACAGGAAGGAATCTCCTCTCTGAAACAGCACCTATGGACAAGTGTGGATCCCTACCATTTTCCGTTTCAGGCAGGACTTGTCAAATGGCACATTGATGGAGACATTGTTAAGAGGGTGAGTCTTTTTATATATATATATATATATATTTTTTTTTTAATTGAAAGGGGAAAAAAAATTTATAGATAATAAAAAAAAATTTTGTTTTTTTAGTATTTTGGGCCTTATTAAGAATGGAGGTAGCAGATGTAAGGAGAAAGAGAAAAAAAGAAATATGTAAGAAGAGGAGGAAAAAAAACTATTTTGATATGTGTGTCTATTGTTTAATAGGAGTGAATTTTGTATATATAAAAAAAAATTTCTGGTCTCTTGTATATATTTTATTTTGAAGAAAAATAACTGAATACCAATAATTGTGTATTTTTTATTTGCTCTTAATTATCTTATCTCTTTTTTTTTATATATATAAATTGAAGTAATTTTTGTACATGTTTGTAAAGAAAAGAAAAAGGTATTACATAAAAAGAAATGTATATAAAATTTGATAAGAAAACAGAACAGAAAAGAAAATTGTTTATTATATTTTTTTATACTTGAGTTTCATTTTTATCGGATTCAGAAATTTTAATGTAGTTTCCATTTTCTACTGCAGTATTTACTATGTTTTTTAATTTTGTTTGTTTTCTTAGTTGAAAATATAGGATGTTAATTAGAAGTGAATTTATTATTAATATTACTATTCATATTAAAATTGAATATTCTTTGAGATCATTTGTAGCTATTTTAGTGTTAATGTTGTTAAATTATTCTCTAAAAAATGGGGTTTTTATGATCGGGTGTTTGCGTATCAAATTTAGTAATTTCTAAAGGTAATTTGATTGAAAGTATATTTTGTTCTTTTAAGGGTATTTCTGATAGTTCGTTAATTTCTAAAGAAAATGTTTCGTTATTAAAGTTAATTGAACATCCCAAAGGTAATTCTAAAATTCCAGAATTTTTTACAATATAAGAGAATTTGTTTTTTGATAAACAGTAAACGTTTAATTTATTTATTTTTGATGATATATATATCCATGCATTATGCATTTTTAAAGGTATTAACGATAGATTCTTTTGTAATTTGATAAATGTTTTACACTCAGCTTGTGTTGTATTTATGAGAAAACCTAATTCGCAGCTTGGGTTGATATTTGAGTATTTGATTGTAGGTATGAATATTTTTTCTAATTCAGTGTGGAAAAAGTATTTTTTGTTATCACTCGATAATCCTATATATTTGTGGTCTTTTTTTATAAAAATTGTTTTTGAATTGTGAAAGATTGGGTATGAATAAATTTTGAATAATTGAAATTTTTCTGACATTGATCTAGGTAAGGAGTATATAAAAAATAGATGTTTTTCTGATCTAAGCGACTGAATTTTTAATAATTTATGGAGGTTTTTAGTCGTAATATTTGGGATTTGCAAAATGTTGTTTAGTGGTATTAATGGATGCCATTGATTGTTTAAAGAACAAATTAAAGCTCTTTGAAGTAATTCTAGTGTAGACAAATAGCCAGAAATGCTCTTATAAAAATTTGTAAGTTGTTTGTAGTAATTTGTGTTGTTTGAATTTGTCGAAAATGTTGGAAATAAAATCTGTGTTATGTAGGTATTGTTGTCTGCTGTTTTTAGAGTTATGTTATTAGTTGTTTTTTTATTTTCGATGAAATTAAGGATGCTATTTTTTGTTGATTTTTCTGTTGTTACCTGTATTAAGTTTTCGGTGACTGAAATAGTTTCTTTGATTTCTTCCGTTTTAGTTTCGTATAGTATTTTTTGCTTGTGACAATTTTGAGTTTCTAGGCACATTCTATTGATTTTTTCAAATGATTTGTTAAATTCTTGAAATTGACTAAATAAGTTCTGATAGTTAATATAAAAAATAAATTCTATTTTTCCTATTGGAAATTGCAAAAATTTTAAAGGTTCAAAGTATAATCCAGTTTGATTTAAAAATGGTGTATTCTTTGGTTCGTATTGCGGGGTGATTTTATGAATTCTTATTAGAATGACATAAAGTAAATAAATCGTTTTGCAGTCCATTTCCTAGAACATAGAAAACATATTATTTTCATATTTTATGATACGTGTTATACTTGCGATTTCCGCAAAAATAACACTTTTTAAAACTTTTTTTTTTCTTTGGTAGGATAGGATTGGGAAGTTGACGGAATAATTGATTGCATATGTGTATGTTGTTTAACTGTTATTGATCTCTTTTCTTCCGTGATAGTCATTTTGTTGAAAGCTTCACTTATTGAATTTTCTAAAGAGTCTTGATATTTAGTAATGTTATGTAAAGAAGCCAAAGTTTTTAATGCTGCTATTGCTTTTGCTGATAAAGGATTTGCTGATAATGCTGATCTTTTTAATTTTCCCACAGTACATATTATTATCCAGTTTACTCTGTCCGCTGATGTGTTTACTTTTATAGTTGCAAATTTTGGATCCCCCTTATGGTTCTAATGGCAAAATTGATTTAATTTCTGAATTGACCGAATTTTAAGTATTGTGGTTGTGTTATTTAATAATGAATCTTTACTATTAGTTAAAATTTTGAATAATTGATGAGCTGCATTTTCTTCTGATAAGAAACTTTTATGGCTTGTACTACAAATTAGGTAATTTGTATATTTTATTTCAGTAATGAATTTTGGTTGTTGAGTTTTATCAACGGATGATTGATACGTACTTTTGATTGAAAGTTCTTCTTTTAAATTCTCTTTAATCAAATCCTTTAAAATGTTTAAAAAATTGATTGCTTTTATATTTTGCATTCTTACAAGTGGAAAGTGGTTGACTTTTTATTAGGATTTTCGCTGGGATCTAGTTGAGGATATAGTTGTATTATTTCTTCTTTGTTAGTATTACCTTCTGAATTTGCTAGTAATTGTTTTTCTTCCGGTGGCGCAGAAGCCTCTTCGTTGTTTGTTGTCGTTGTTGTCGTAGTTTCGGTAGTTGTTGTTTGATTCTTTGTACCTAGATGTAATAATACATTAGTCACTGAATCCCATATTGATCCTAAAAGATGGAGTGACCATCCAAAAACGCTATAAAGTGCGTATCCGTGGAGAAATGTATCAGCTATGAATTTTATACTTTTTAGTAAGATTAGTATTCCTATAAAACCCGCGCTTACAGATCCAAAATTGGTAAATGTTGTCCAAATTTTTACCCATGCAGAATTTGCTATTTTGTCTATTGTACTTTCGTCTAATATATTCGAGAATCCGAGTCCAGGATTAGGGGTTTTTTGGCCTAACATTCCGCGTGCTAATGTATTTAAAATTATTGGTTTTTCGGCTGGTAGCATGATATGGTTTCGTAATTTTTCTAGATCTGTTTGTGAATATAATCCGCTGGTAGCGAGATTTGATGGATTTTTATATTCCCATGTTTCTCTTGTTTCTGGTGTTAATATTGCCGGTTCGACTGTTGGTACCAAATTTGGTAACATTTGGAACCATGTGTTTCCTACCATGAACATTGATCGTAAAAAGGAGTTACATTCTATTGGAGTTCCAACTGTTGTTAAAATATGGGTAATTAGTGTAAGGAAATATGTTTTATTTTGTTTACTGACGGGCAATTGCATATAACATTCTGTTGTTTGTCTAAATTTAACTTCTACTGGTATACATTTTACCATATGTATTACTTCCCCAGCTAAAATTGAAATGTAACCCGGTTTTTTCATAACGTGATACGCAAATTCGTCTGGTGCTTGAGTTGCGAGTATCAAGGACTTTTTGAATACTTGTTGTTCTAACAAACACCTTTTAGTTAAGACATCGTAATAGAGTTCGTACATTTGTTTTCGAATATGACGTTCGACGTATATGAATTTTGAATTTACATAAGAGAACATGTCCATATTCTGTACTAATGGTTTCTTATTTTCCAGCGGTGATCCTCCTGGTCGGGTTTCTAAAATAATTAATTTAGGATGTTCCGTTTTTACGTAGCTGTAACCGCAAATTATTTCTCTGGCTTTTTCCGCTAAAGCAAAAGTTATATCTTCAGTTTCTAAAGCATATATGGTTTCAATATTTTTCTTTTCTCCCTCTATTGTTTTATTTGCTAAACCTTCGTAAAGTACTTCATATTTCTTCATATTGCATATGTCGTTTGGTATTGTATTCCAAAATGTATTTCTGTTTTCTCTATCAATACATGTTGAGTCGGACATAGGGCAAATTGTACATGACATTAGGTGAATTTTATCTGTATCTAAGTTAACTGTAGCATAATATTCTTGCATTGTTATCTTAAAATTTCCCTGAACTACTACGTCTTCCCAACTACCATAAGGGTCAAAATAGGTAGTTCCTTTACAACTAGCGCCAAAAGATATAGATCCTGCTATGGTTAAACTACGATAATTGGTTGCATTTACCTTTAAATTGTCAATATGCGCGGTGCCACTAGGGTAATAAGAACCTGTAAAATGCATTGATTTACAAACGTCATAAGGTTTCATGTATTCAGCATGACCCATGGCCACAGGTGATGAATGTGAATGAAACCCACAATGCTCAGCAACACGCCGGACTTCGACTTTAAATTGAATTACCTTGGTTGTTGTGAATCCACTGAGTTGAATTAATTGTATATATGTTTGTTCACTTTTTACTGGTTTCTTTTTAATGTCGCATTCTCCTACATTAAGTAATGATAGTGTCGTTATGTTAAGTTCGGTTGATCCACAGTCGTATCCTATTATAGCGTGGATTGTACTTATTGTCGAAAGTAGAAAAAGCAGATGCAAAAGTTTCCTTATTCCAGTTTCCATCATCTGGGAACAGACATCAGATTTTTTTTATTTTTCTTGTGCAATGCGTGATAATTTTAGTCTATTTATATGTACTATTTTTTGTTTATTTTTTACTTGTATTTTAATATTATCTTTATTTAAAATTTCTAATACTTTATGTATATTTTGAATATACTTCTGAATATTAATTTTCATATTTTCCCAATAGTAATTATGTCGTATTCCAAAATTAGGTTTCCAAAATTAGGCAATTTTGCGCGTTTTGCTAAAGACCTGGAGCCATTATCTCTAGGCTCTCCATTAACTGAAATAAAATAAGCGAAATTATCTTTACGCATTGGTAACTGATCCCTACAATCGATAATATATTTTTCTTTCTTGAGATTGAGATTTGTACAATTTTTATTTTCTTCTAAAGTGTCTTCTTCTTCTGATGATTCAGTATCTGTGTTTTCATAACCAAGATCATTTTCTTCCTTTTGAGTTTTTTGATTTTGTTTTTTATATTCAAGATCTGACATAACCTCGTCAGAATATATTTCTTTGTCGAATTTCTGTTTCTTTTGAATTTGTTTTTTATTTCCTTCCTTTTCTTCTTTAGTTTTTTGATTTATATATTCAGGATCTGACATAACTTCGTCAGAATAGACTTCATTGTAGAATTTCTTTTTCTTTTGAGTTTGTTTTTTATTTTCTTCATTTAACAATTTTTTCGGCCTTCCCCTTTTTTTTGAAAAGGGAGGTATTAAAACGAATATCCTTTTTCGGTCTTCCTCGTTTCTTCTTTTTTTCTTCATGTTTATTTGATTTATCTAGAATCTTGACTTGCTTATTTTCTTCATTTTTGTTTAATGTATCTATTTTCTTCATTTGATTTCTTGTAACGACATTGCAGACACTAGGCAATGTATTTTGATTTTTTGAATTAGATATGATTTTGATAAATATTAGAAAAAGATTGATTATCTCTTTATATATATAGCAATATTTTTCCATAGATTGGTATCCATCACTTGGATCCAATAAATAAATAGATTGGAGAATTTTTATAATCTCCGAAATAGAATAGGAATCATTATCCTGAGGTAGAGATTGCTTTTTGCAAATCTTTTGCATAATAGAATGGAGACATTTTTCTATCTCCGATTGATTTTCTGAAAATAGAGTTTGATTATTAAAAATATTTTTTATCAATGATTGGAGAAGTTTTATTTGCTCCGAATTTGTGCTTTCCTGAGGTGCTTTAAAATGAACACCATGTTTATTTTTTCTAAGAGTTTCTGCTTGGACACTTCTTTCAATGTGTTTTTCGACATCGATTTCGTGGATATTTTCTTGATTTATTGTTTGAATTTTTTCTTCATTATCATCTTCAATATTTTCTTCGACTGGATTTCGAGACAAAGCGTCAGCGTTGACGTTTGTTTTACCTGCTTTGTAAATGACATTAAAATCGTATTCTGCTAATTTTAACTTCCATCTTGTAACTCTTGAACATGGATCTTTAGAATTCTGAAACCAAACCAAAGGTTTGTGGTCTGTTACTAAGGTAAATTTTCTTCCATATAGATATGGTCAAAAATGTTGAACGCAATAAATAATTGCTAATGCTTCTGTTTCATATATATCATATTTTCTTTCTGTTTCAGTTAAGGTTCGCGAAGTATATGCAACTGGTTGATCTTTGCCTACTTTTCCTTGTGATAATATGCCTCCTATTGCAAAGCCTGAGGCGTCTGTCGTTAGAATAAATGGTTGAGAAAAATCTGGTCTTTTTAAAAGTGGTACTTCGCAAAGTTTACTTTTTAATGTATTAAATGCCATTTCTTGTTTTTCAGTCTAAAGGAAAGGAATATCTTTTTTTAAAAGTTCATTTAGAGGGTTTGCAATCTTGGAAAATTGTTCTATAAATATTCTATAATAACCGGCAAGTCCTAAAAATTGTTTTATATTTTTGACATTTTTTGGTACTGGAAATTTTTGCACTGCTTCCACTTTCTTTGGGTCAGGTCGTACCCCATGTTTATCAATAATATGTCCTAAATAACATACTTCTAACCGTAAAAATTCGCATTTGTCGGGCTGTAATATCAAATTTGCAATTTGTAGTCTTTCCATGAATTTTGAAAATTTTTCTTTGTGTTCTTCTAACGTATTTGCATAGATAACAACGTCGTCTAAATAGACAAACAATTCAATTCTTTGTAAACCTAATAGTACTTGATCGATTAATTTTTGAAAGGTACTCGGCGAATTTTTTAAACCAAATGCCATTCTGTCGAATTCATAATGCCCATACGGTGTTGAAAATGCGGTTTTATGCGCGCCTCTTGGATCCATTTTAATCTAATGAAAACCGGAAGCTAAGTCGAAAACGGAAAAATATTGAGCGTTTGATAATTGTTCTAACAAATCGATTATATTTGGCAAAGGATAAAATTGTCCTACTGTGCGGTCATTCAATTTTCTAAAGTCTAATACTAACCGCCATTTTTTGTTTCCTTGAGAGTCGTCCTTCTTCGGTACTATCCAAATGGGTGTGTTATATGGTGAATCGGAAGGTTTAATAATTTGTTGTTCTAATAATTCGTTTACTTGACGGGTCATTTCCTCTTTGTGTACACGTGGAAATCTATATTGTTTTGTTATAATAGGTGTGTCATCTGTAGTAATAATTCTGTGTTTAATAAGATCAGTTGCTTCTAAATATTCTCCCGGTATATGAAATCTATCCGTGTATTTATTTACTAATTTTATAACATGTTCTAGCTCTTCTTTGTTTAAATGGTCTAATCTAAGTAACTTTTTCAATTCTTCTACTCTATCTGTTCTTGTGATATTAAAAATTTTTCCTGATTTGTCATTGTTTGTAAACACGTTAATTATTTCTTCTATTACAATATTTTCATTGGTTTTGAAATTACATTTTTGATTTTCATTTTCTAATTCTTTAAAATCTTCCAGTTTTATATTAAGGACAGGTATTTTTATAGACTCGTTGCGTGTGTTAAATACCTTTAAATATGCTTTTCCTTCTGTATTTGTTACAACTGCGTTGCCTAAAAAAACACCTTCTGCTACTGACTGTTTAGGGATAAAACCTATCTTTTTATCTTTATTCAAAATTTTAACATGTATATTATAAACTGATCTAGCTGGTATTGTAAAATAATCGTTTGATTCAAAGTAAAATTTTTGATTATTTATTTCTATGTGTCTTTCTTCATA
This sequence comes from Ganaspis brasiliensis, assembly GCA_037103525.1. Taxonomy (NCBI): domain Eukaryota; kingdom Metazoa; phylum Arthropoda; class Insecta; order Hymenoptera; family Figitidae; genus Ganaspis; species Ganaspis brasiliensis. The sequence continues at coordinate 172,716 of JAZKLR010000700.1, forward strand.
ATTTATTTTTACTTTATTATTGACAAAAAATTCTGTTCCTAAAATACCGTCGTGTTCAATTGGTACATCATTAGATAATAAATTAAAAATTGTCGGAATGCCAAAAATTTTAAGTTTTACTTGTCCTAATGTATAAACTGGATGCTCATTAATTCCTGTTAATTTGATGCATTAATTTTTATCAATTTCTTTGTCATTATGAAGTGCTCGAAGTTTTAATAAATTTGGTCCTGCTCCTGTGTCAATCATCATAGTTGTAGATGTTTTAAGTCCATTAGTATTCATTCGAACGTATGGTATTGAATTTGGTTCTGCTAAATTTATATGTTTTGTTGGGAGTTTATTATTGCCGGATACATTAAAATTTTTTAATCTGTCCTCGGAGCATCCTACTGAGGAAAAATGTTGGAGTTTTCCGAATTTTCTACTGGAACTTGCGTTTGTTGTTGGCTACTGTTATATATTCTTTTTCTGCATTCGCTAATAACATGTCCCGGTTTTTTGCAATAATTACATGAAATATTTTGTTTTTTGTTGATTCTGATATCTGCTGTTTTATGAATTTTGATATCTGTTTTGATTTCGATATTGATTCTGATTTTGATATTGATTGTGATTTTGGAATTGATTTGGTGAAGTTCTATACTGGTTTTGGGTTTGATTTTAATATCGATTTCGCGGAGGGTTTTTATAGTAATTTTGATGTTGGTCTTGAGATGCATTAAATGGTTGATTTTGATTTCTATTATTAAAACGATTTTGATATTGATTTTGATATGTAAAAGAAGGTTGATTTTGATTTCTGTTACTAAAACGATTTTGATATTGATTCTGAGATGTAAAATTTCGTTGTAAATGTATAACATTTTCTTGCCTTTGTCCTAGTAATTTATTAATTTGAAAACAATTTACTGCAAAATGTCCTTTTTTACCACAGAGTAAACAAGTAATGATTTCATCCTGAGCAACATTTATCTTTGTTGTTTTAGCAAATTCCCTATTGTTTTTGAAAAAATGTTCATTTTCAAGTTTTTGCGTATTTTTTTTTAGTTCATTGCGTGATAATAATTTTCTTTCCACTTCTATTGCTTTATTCACTGCGTTTTTAAATGTGTCTGATATTCCTACTCGTAATTCTAATTCTGGTCTAAGTCCTCGCGTAAAACAATCAACAATGGTTTCTTCTAGTCCTGTTTTAAATGTTTCGTCTACTGTATTTTCGTTATTAATTCTATGCACATCTAAAATTCTTTCTGCTGCTTCTGCAATTCTTGACCCATAAGACACTACGTTTTCATGCTCCCACATATACATTGCCCCTAATTCCCCTTGTAACTGATATACTGATTTCGCGGGTGCATAAACTGTTTTTAGTCTTTCTGCCAATTTTTGTACTGTGTTAAAACTATGCCTTAATATAATTTTCCTTGCTTTGCCTGAAATTCGACCCCGAATTAATTTTACTAAATTCTTTTCCACATCTACATTTTCTGGAAGCATTGATTTTGCCTCTACACAACCCTCAATGAATATCGATAATGGTATATTTTTTCCGTCGAATAATGGAATTGTTTTCAAAGCGTCGCGTAAAGAAACTTGTTGGTTATTCGGTAAAGCCATATTGCCTAAATCTAATAAATTTGCAGAATTAATGGAAGATGCTGGGGAACTACGTCCTGATTGATTTTCAAAAGTATCGTTAATTTCCTCTATTAAAGATTTATTTAATTCAGACTGATTTTTATTAAAGCCAAATTCTTCTAAATTATTTAAATGACTTTTAATTAAAGTTTTTTCTGCCGTAAGTTCTTCGCTATCACTATTATCACTGTTAGAAGTATCGTCACTGTCAAAAAGTTGAGTTGAAATGAATCCTGAATCCGATTGTTTTTCTTTTTGTGAAAAATTAATATTTGGATTTGTTTTAGTATACCTCGGTGTACTAGTAAATGGTTTTGATTTGATATTAGGAATTCCGGAATTTAAGGATAGTTTAGGATTTTCTTTTATTTTTGAGCGAGTTAAATGTTGAGAATCAGTATTATTTTCATTTGAATTAGACATTAATTTCGAGTTGCATGATACTTAAAATTACAAGTTTTATAAAAACAAAGTCATTTGCATATAAATGTAATAAAAGGAAGTATTTTATGCAAAAGATTTTATAAATAAATATTCTCACTCTTCTAGAAAAAATGTCAATAAACTTGCATTAACGAATAAATTGTAAAAAAGATAAATGATTATGTTGTACAGATTCTACCGTATTTTTAAGAGGACTCGAACCCCTATTTACAAATAAACTTTTAGGATTTACAATTGTAAATGCATCTAGCAAATATAAGGGAAACGAACCCTTCTTTACAAATATACCTTTAATAGTTTAAAATTGAAAATGCTCCAAGCTAATACGGATCATATACAACAAATATTTTTAAAATGATATTAAAGATTTTATTTCAAACATATATACTTTTTATTGACACTTTCAGTTTAGTTAGCTCATTGATTTTTGAAAAATAGATCATTCGGTAAATTTGAATTTTATTTAAAATTTAATTGATATTAAAAAAATTTTCATGAATTTTTATGATTGACTTATATTTTGTTTCTAAAAAAATTTTACAAATTTTTTTCTCATCGACTTTTATTTTGTATACCCGGCCGATGCACCAAAATTGTGAAGGGCTTCTGTTACGTTATGATGTACAAAAACCCTTACAATATTCCCTTGTTCCTCCTTTTAAATCAATTTCAATTAAGAACTTGATTTGGGATGAGGATTAAGTCAATGAGAGTACTAAAGTTTATTGTAGAATATTTATTTATGAGGTTATTATAATGAGTAGAGAGATTTACAAAAATGATTTTATAAATTGAGCCTTACTTTCGAAGATGGAAAGATTGATGTTTTACTCGCAGATTTGTAGAAGGCAAGCGATGAAATAGTATTAGCCTTGCAGTAGATTAGCCGTTGAGTAAACAGACGAGTATCCTAATCTTAGATGTCGATGCAGATGAATTTTGTAGAAAATAGAAACTTCTTGCAGGAGACTTTTAGTTTGTTTTTCTCACAAAACGGTGTAAATTTCCGTTATTTTGTAGAGTGACAACTTGGACCGAATAGAATTATCACTTATTAAAAGCAATACGTTACTATGCAGTAAGACTGTAATACTGCAAGTAATTTGAGTAGTTGACCCCCTCGTGGTGTCACCTTGTCGTGGTGAGGGGGCTTAGGACCGGCCAGGCATGGTTTCTGGGAGAAATAGGACACTCCTGCCTTCTTGGTTTTTCTAAGTTGGTGTAGAGTAGTCTCGATCTAGTGTTGGCGTCCGGTGGACCGGTTGTCTGTCCGATCTGACCAACGACACCCCCAATCCAAGGTTCTTACACCGTGCCGATGGATGGATGGCACCTGGGTCAAAAAATCCGGTCGTGGTGCTGCTGGGGATAGTGCGAACGTCGCCCAACCTACGTGCTCTTCAATTTGACGTCTGTAAAGTGCAGGCGTCGGTTGCTGATGCCGGGGGCCTGGGCGGCGGACGCACTGTCGTCGTCAGTGTCACGCTCGGAGGTGTCGCGAGCTGTGGTCCTAGGATGCCAAGCGCCCTCCTAGTGATTCAATGCCTTACTTACACATCGGAGCTCTGTGTGGGTGGACAGTTTTTTCTCCAAGGCTCGTGGGAATCACATGGAAGGTTTCAATTTTAAATTAAACGACGAAGAAAGGCGCTCAGAAAACGCGGGAGGTTACTCGAGGTCATCGAGTAATGCTGGCAGGAAGGACGCTAGCGCAGGTCCACCGTACTTAATTGTGGAGGACCTGCAAAGATCAAGAAGAGGAAGTGCAGCAAGCATAAGCAGCTGTGGCAGCGCGTTTAGTAACGCCACAGCTTATGGGCTTAGTACTTGTGAGGCAGACAAGACTAAGCTTAAAAAGTGGCGAGCGGAGGAAGCCGACATTATAGGAGAAATGGAAAGTGAGCTTCAAATCATGTTGGCGAAGCTTACTGTTCAAAAGAACGTAGCTGCGGAGATTCAAGCGGGATTGAGAAAATTCGAGCAATGGATCCCTGCATTAAGGATGAAACACGAAGAGGCTGACGAGGCCGCTTGGACATTTGAAACGGGCCTTGAGCAGGTAGAGGACAAAGAAGCAAAGAAAAGAAGAGTCTCTTCCTCCAAAGGTTAAGGCTCCACAAAAGAAGAAGCCGGTAGTGCCTGTGCCACCCCCTCAGGTCACAGTTGAAACAGTGCGGCCTAAAAAGGCGACGCTAGTAGTGCGAGTCTGCCAGGGACAGACGTATGCCTCTGTCCTTGGCAAACTCAGAAAGGACGTCGATCCTGGCTCTTGTCAGGCGACTGTAGTGGGCGTTGGACCCACAAAGGAAGGAAACTTTCTCCTACGTTTAGGAGGAGGTTCAGACTGTAAGGCGTTTGCGGCCAAGGTCGCCGAAGCCGTAAATGGCATTGGAACCGTCAGGACCCCGGAGGATCAGAAGGTAACTTTAGAAATCCGGGACCTTGACGGTCTCACAGAAAAGGAGGAAGTGGTTTGTGCTCTCGAGGAGCTGTTGCAGACACCTCGAGAAAAGAGACAGGTGATGGTCCTGGGACCTAACAGGCGAGGAGCAAAGTTGGCCATCGTGGTCACCGAGCAGGAAGAAGCCAAGAAATTGGTAGAAGTCGGACGTTTAAAAGTAGGCTTTTTAAGTTGCCAGGTCCGAAGGAGGCTGATGGTGACCAGGTGCCACAGGTGTCTGGCGTATGGCCACAGAAAGGCTGAGTGCAAGGGGGTTGACAGATCCTCCGCATGCTACAAGTGCGGGGAGTCTGGCCACTCTCGTGCAGAGTGTACCAAGGAGGCAGTTTGTTTTTTGTGCTCGGAAGATCCGAGCACGACAGAGGTGTCCCATGAAGCAGGTTCAGGGAAGTGCTCCTGTTTCAGGAAAATCTTGGAACAGGCGAAGAAAGAAGAAGCCCTAAAGCGAAGTCGCTTTAGGACCACCTAAGCCGCAAAAAAAAAACGCGGATAGAGGAAGCTTTCTCCCTCTTGAAACGTTTTTAGAGCGAATTGACGGTTCGTCGAGACCCTTGACTCAACTTGTGTGCGTTAAGGGCCTCCATGACCGTCAGTGATAGTAGGTCCCGCGGACCGGAGAAAGTCGCTTCGGCGGCAGCAATGGGGTATAAGACCACTCCCGATGGCGATACGCGCGAACAGTGCTAGCCGGGAGTAGTCTTAAAGTCCCCCAAATAAGGGTGTGTTTTTAGCGGGTCGGCAGAACATCGCCACCCCCGCATAACCCTGTAGTACGGGCTACAGGGTACCTGAAGGCAGGTTTTCACATCCTACGCAAAAAAAAAAAAAAAAGTAGTTGAATGTGAATATGTACTGACTAGATGGTAAGACTGTGTATTATCAAGTTTGTAAAACTTTGAACTGAACTAGTCAACCTGATGCTCCAATTTATATTGGAAAATTGGGAATGCTAATGGCTGTCTAGAAAAAAGATGTCAGCTTCAAAAAAAGATGGACGCTTAGGAAAAAGATGGCCGTCCTAGCTTCACCTTCCTCTTCCTTCCCCTGCATGAATTCTAGGTTGTAATACTCCGCATTAAAGTGAAAGTATATCGTAGTTCTTGAAATTTGGAAAATGTTTGTCTTTGCTTGTTTCTTCTCCCCGTTCCCTTTACAGGTGTCTAGGTTTGTACTTCCTTCCGCCAAAGAGGTGATATACCGTAGTTGTTGGAGAAGCGTGTCCAAGACTAATATTTGTCAAATATCTTATGTAAACATGTTCTTTCTTTCTTCAGGTGCTCTCAATTATAAAATCATATCTACTTTTGTCTACTATTCGTCTACAATATTGACCACAATAATAAGAGTTCTTATGTTTACAACAATTGATTATAGACATAAATAATAATGTATATAACAATATATATATATAATAATTATATAGGTTACGAACGTAACAATAACCATTTATAATAGTTTGAGAGGACATTTTATTATTTTTCTTTAGGAAAGATGTCTTGTATCTTTCCTTTTGGCAGTGATAATTTCTTGCTCCTTATATAAAACTTATGAGATCAGTTCATTTGCGAGGAGGAATGAAGGCAGCCCTCTGACGGCAAACCAAAGAAACAATGTCTCGGGATTATTCTGTTTCAAACTGTTCCAGCTGTAAAGTGTACCAGTCAAGATAGTTTGTAAGTTTTTATAAATTAATTGTGTTTAAAAATTTTCATAAAAGTAGGGTTATTGTTTTGAAATGTATTATACTCCATTTAAATAATATTAATTTGTTGAAATTGTGTGTTGTTTACAAGAAATAATTAATTTAATAAGGTAATTTTGAAAGATCTTTTTTAATATTAACTTAACTAGTTTTTTCAATGTAAAATTAAAATTTATAAGAAACTTTTTGATTATTAGAATTTTGAATATGTAAGTGTGCAAATATTATTGTCCGAAAATATTTAATTATATAATTCAATCAAAAATTAAATTTAACAATTTTAAAAATGTTTTATATAATTAAAAGTTTTCTATATTTAAAGTAAATAATTTGAATATAAAATTGATAAAATATCATAATTAATTAAAGCATTTAGCTAAATCGTATAATTTATCGATAAATACTCATTATTTTTAAATCATTAATTTCCATAATTAGTCAATTTAGTAATGTCTTTATTAAACGTTTAATTTAATTTTTAAATATAATCAAATCTATAATTATAAACATAATAAGCTTAATAGTAAATTTATTTTTAAATTATAAATTATCTTATTGCTTATTACAATGAATAAAATGATAAATTATTATAATAAATATGCTAACTATTCTTTCGACTCTAATACATTATAAATAAATAATTTATTGAAAAAACGATTTTATTGTTTTTTAATTAATAATAGTAATTTCATTCTATATGTACAAATTTTCAGATTTTTACATTAAGTTTTTTAATACTATAAATTACATTTTATATTTACCTTTAACTAAACAATTTATCTACAAATAGTCAAATAAACTATAACTTGTTTTAATTTAACTATAACAATGTTTTATAAAAATAATTTATCACGCAATTGTTGTTCTTAAAATTATTCCTATTAAATTCATAAATGCTAAAACACATTGAAATTGGTATGAATTGTAATAAATAGTAATTCTTATTTTTTACAAAAAATATTGTCTGTGTTTAAAGTTATAACATTTTAAAGTTATTTTTTAAAGCAATAAAACATATTTAAAAAAAAAAAAGCTGTAAAGATTAATGTAAATTATAATATTAATAATATATAAGTCAATTAATATTATTTAATTATTTCGCAGGAAATCAAAAAACATAAAATGAAGATCACAAGAGGTTTAATTCATCATAGGCCTTGATTCACAATTGTTCTTTTATCAAGAGGCGAAACCACCAAAGCAAACAATATCAAAAACGAAAAAGGATCAATGGCTCCCAAAACAATAGTTTATCTCATGAAGATGCCAAACTAAAAGTAATTAAGTATTCTAATTAGAAAATTTATACCTTCCGACAGGAATTTTTTGTAATTTCAAAACAATTTACAATTATTTTCTGCCCAATAAAACACAAAAAATATAACTTTTACTACAAAAAAACAATTTCTTTTGCAAAATTAAACTAAACAGTTATTAATCTTTTTTTAATCTAAAATGAACCCAATTAATTATGTTTGGCTAATAAAAACACTTGCATCAATTTAAGACATTCCAACATTTTTATTATCTTCCCAAAAGTGAAAAATTTTTTTAATTAAATATTTTCAAAATTATTTGTCCGGTACCTAATTTTTGTCGTTTTTAAAAATTCCTAATTAGTTTTCTAATTCTTAATCTTGTCTTTTAGAAACACATAATTTAAGTTTTCACGTACAAACCAATTTCTTATTCTTCTCTAATTAAAAAAATATCTAACATTTTAATTCGCAAATTATAACAGTAGCTAAATTTTTTCATTTTCAAAAAAAGAAAATAATCTTTTTTTTTTACCAACACATTATTCAGTCTCACTCTTACAAACAAGTTTCTCTTATTAAAAATGTATTTAATATTTCAATTACCAAAACTGTACTTCCCGCTTAATATATTCTTTCGATTTTTACTTCCCTGTAATTAACTTTTATCTTTTTTCGAAACACCTAATAGGCCATTTTCGACTCTACAATATACTTACTTATATTTCGCAAATATAAAACACCTTCTGACCACGTTCTAAGGGGTCGTCCATAAACTACGTAGCCTCATTTTTTGGAAAATTTGACCCCCCCTCCCCCGCGCAGACTCTGTTACAAGCATTAGCGCCATTTTTTCCTCTTATCGTAGACATTAGCTTGACCCCCCCCCCCTCCCCCTTGAAGTGCTACGTAGTTTATGAACGACCCCTAAGTTAAATTTTATTTACAAATTTAATGTGTAAAATTAAGCTGTCCATACATTTTTTTGGAATATATTTTTTTGGTGATTGAAAACAAGAATCAATCACTTCTGTCTCTTGAAAAAACATTTAACAATTTCTCACAAACAAAAAAGTTTCTCATTCTTTTTTAAGTAAGAATTTATTTATAATTTCAGTTTTGCAAGTTTGTACTAAACAGTAATTTTTTTTATTTTAATATAAAGTAATTAGTAATTTTTAGATATTAAAAACACATTTATTAATTTAATACATTTCTACAATTTTATTAGCTTCTTGACAGTGAATATTTCTAAAAGTTTCAATTTTGAAAATTTCTAATTTACAAAATTATTTGTCCGGTACCTAATTTTTGTCGTTTTTAAAAATTCCTAATTAGTTTTCTAATTCTTAATCTTGTCTTTTAGAAACACATAATTTAAGTTTTCACGTACAAACCAATTTCTTATTCTTCTCTAATTAAAAAAATATCCAACATTTTAATTCGCAAATTATAACAGTAGCTAAATTTTTTCATTTTCAAAAAAAGAAAATAATCTTTTTTTTTTACCAACACATTATTCAGTCTCACTCTTACAAACAAGTTTCTCTTATTAAAAATGTATTTAATATTTCAATTACCAAAACTGTACTTCCCGCTTAATATATTCTTTCGATTTTTACTTCCCTGTAATTAACTTTTATCTTTTTTCGAAACACCTAATAGGCCATTTTCGACTCTACAATATACTTACTTATATTTCGCAAATATAAAACACCTTCTGACCACGTTCTAAGGGGTCGTCCATAAACTACGTAGCCTCATTTTTTGGAAAATTTGACCCTCCCTCCCCCGCGCAGACTCTGTTACAAGCATTAGCGCCATTTTTTCCTCTTATCGTAGACATTAGCTTGACCCCCCCCCTCCCCCTTGAAGTGCTACGTAGTTTATGAACGACCCCTAAGTTAAATTTTATTTACAAATTTAATGTGTAAAATTAAGCTGTCCATACATTTTTTTGGAATATATTTTTTTGGTGATTGAAAACAAGAATCAATCACTTCTGTCTCTTGAAAAAACATTTAACAATTTCTCACAAACAAAAAAGTTTCTCATTCTTTTTTAAGTAAGAATTTATTTATAATTTCAGTTTTGCAAGTTTGTACTAAACAGTAATTTTTTTTATTTTAATATAAAGTAATTAGTAATTTTTAGATATTAAAAACACATTTATTAATTTAATACATTTCTACAATTTTATTAGCTTCTTGACAGTGAATATTTCTAAAAGTTTCAATTTTGAAAATTTCTAATTTACAAAATTATTTGGACCGTTATTTATTTTTTGTCGTTTTTAAAAATTTCTAATTTCTAATTTTTGGTTTTTAAAAACACATCATGCAATTTCTCACGTACAAACCAATTAGTTATTCTTCTTTAATTAAAAAAATATCTCACATTCCAATTTGCAAAATATAACAGTAGCTAACTTTTTTTGCTTTTTAAAAAACGAAAATAATTTTTTTTTTCATAACACATTATTTAATTTTACACTTACAAACAAGTTTCCTATCGTTCCCTAAATAAAAACTTATTTAATATTCAATTAACAAAACTACACTTCCCGGTAAATATATTTTTTCGATTTTTACTTTCCTGTAATTAAGGTTTATCTTTTTTCAAAACACGTAATAGGCCATTTTTCACTTTACAAAATTTTTATCAATATTTCTAAAATACAAAACACCTTACCCTTTCTAAGTAAAATTTTCTTTGGAAATTCAAGTCGCAAAATATGCTGACCAGTAATTAATTTTTTTCCTATTTAAAAACAACTACTTAATCACTTTTGTCTCTTGAAAAAACATAGTTTAATGTCTTACAAACTAACAAGTTTCTCATTCTCTTCCAAGTAAGAGTTTATTTAATTTCAATTTTGCAAAATTATACTGGACAGTAATTAATTTTTGTTTATCTAAAATCAAAAGAATTAAGCTGGTTGCTAGTAAAGTTATTGGCTTTTTATAACACCTTAATAATTGAGTAAATTGTAATTTTAATACATTTTTACTTAGGGAAGAATTAAAAACTTGTTTACAGCTGATAAATTAAAGTACGTGTTTTTATAAGCCAAAAATAACCAATTTCGAGTTTTAAAAATCGAAAAAAATTAATTACTGAGACAAATAACTTTTCAAATTAATTAAAAACAACTTTTAACATTCCTCAAAAACATTTCTGCAAATAGTTCTTCTAAATTTACAATTAGGTTGTTCTAAATTTCGGTTAATAAACAGTAAATTAAAAACAACCTTAACTAAGATAAAGAAAATATGGAAATGTATTAATTTGATTCATATGTTTTCAATAACTGAAAAGGATTAATTAGGTGATTTTTAAAATAAAATAAATTAATTACTGTCCAGTATAAATTTGCAACATTGAAATTTTAAATAAATTCTAACTAAGTCAAGAATGAGAAACTGCTTTGTATCTTACAAGTTTAAATATGTTTCTTTAAGAGACAAAAAATATTTATTAGTTGCTTTTAAACACGAAAAATAATGTATTTATGGGCAGCATACTTTTGCAAATTATATTTATAAATTAAATTTTACTTAAAACGGGGTTAGAAGTTGTTTTGTATTTAAGAAATATAAGTAAGAATTTTGTAGAGTCAAAAATAGCCTATTAAGTGTTTTAAAAAAAGATAAAAAAAATAACAGGGAAGTAAAAATTAAAAAAATATATTTAGCGGACAGTATAATTTTGTTAATTGAAATAATTAATAAATTTTTAATAAGAAAATAAGTAGAAGCTTGTTTGTAAGAGTGAGATTGAATAAAGTGTTGGTAAGAAATAAAAAATTATTTTTGTTTTTTGAAAACCACCTTCTCGCTCTATCTAGCCCTCTATAAAGCCACTTAACCCTGCCCCCCCAATTAAGACAGAATTGCTTATTGAAATGAAACGAAATTTTATACACGTTAATTGAAAATTATATTTATACTTAACAATTAAGGGTATTTGACTACTCCCCCCCGCTCTCGTGGACCACCTATGATTCCCCTTTATGATACTATTATAATCAAGAGGAATTTCAAACAATTACAAATTTACCTACCTATATTAATTCCTAATAAATTAAGACTGATTTTCTGCCAAAAAATAAGACTTTTAAAAAGGCATCCTCTAACTATTGGGAGGGTACATAGAGGGGAAAGATGGTTAATGAGAGTGGAGGAAGTAGTCAAAGATCCTGCTACGATGAGTATTAATACCATTTTTAACTATCGTGGATAAAATTTCGTTTCATTTATATAAACAATTCAGTCATAATTTGGAATCGGGGTGGGGTGGCTACATAAAGGGCTACATAGAGGTAAAAGATGGTCAAAGAGGGTGGGGAGGTAGTCAAAGATCCTGCAACGATGAGTATTAGGGGGTCACCCCATGTGATAGGTTCGAAAAATCGAATTTTTTTTTCGTCATATATCGCACCTATAACATATGCAGAATATGTGGGTAAAGTGATTTAAACATATTCGTCGCTGTTAAAAATTTTTGACTGTGAGAAGGCAAGATGTTTGAGCGCGCGGTCAAGCTTTCAACGAAGTGTGTCACTGAACCTTTTGTGTCGCTTCTGTTTTTTATCCGCGAATTTTATTATTACATACACATATATATAAGTAAAAAATAAATACATTTAGAAAAACTTTAGTTACCTAAACTATATTTTCGAATATAACGGCTGTTTTAGTAATAGTTTGGAATTCATGGCTTTATTCGTACTTGAACTTTGAAACGCGTTTTTCTCGAAACCACATTTTTCGAACTGGCGACCATGATTTCTCAAAAACGACTTAACCGATTTCGTTTAAATTTATAGAGTATATTCAGCTCATGTGTGGCTATCGCCCGAACCAGAATAATTGAAAAAGGTCAAGTCGTTTTTTTTATATACAAGAAAATAGACGCAAAAAATCGCGTTTTTAAAAAAAAAATTCAAACCTGCGTAAAAAATTCAATTTTTAATATTTTCAAAATATCCTGGTTCCGGCGATAGCCACATAACCACAGATTAAAATGCCATTTCATTTTTTGATTTCTGTTCAGCCAATCATTTGGAATCGTGGTCGCCGATGGACCACTTTTTTATCACCAAAGCCACTGTACAGTGTTATAAGTCGTAAATATTGAAATATTTTAAATTGAAAAAATTTGTATTTGTAGTTAAAATATCACTAAATATATGGAAAAAAATCCGAAGTTCTAAGTTTTCATGTTTCTGAAAAAAAAATTTAAGAAAAAACGCTTAAAAAACGGCCCGTCACATGGGGTGACCCCCTTAATACCATTTTTAACTATCGTGGATAAAATTTGGTTTCATTTGAATAAGCAATTCTGCCATAATTAGGGGGCAAGGTGGGTGGCTTCATAGAGGGCTAGATAGAGGGGAAAGGTGGTTAATCAGGGTGGAGGGGGTAGTCAAATATCCTACCACGATGAGTATCAATAACATTTTAAAATATCGTGAATAAAATTTCGTTTCATTCCAATAATCAATTCTGTCATCCTTGGTGATGAGGGGTTTGGGGGGGGGGGTATCCATTGCTAAAGAGTATTTCGCCTTAAAAAAGTCGTGTATAGCGACATTTACAGTTATAATGCGTAATGACACGTCTTATTTCGATATTTTCTTGAATAGATAGCCTCTCAAGCGTTTTCATAGTAAATATAGAACTCTTTCGAAAAAATATCAAAAAGTGGAGCAGCTAGGATTTTAAACTTTGAAAATTTGTAATCTGGGAGCCATTTAGGACAATTCCACATTAGCCGTTTGTTATTACATTCTCCGGTAGATTTTCCGAACAAAAACTTCCAGCCAGCGGCATAGTTGATTTACCCCCTACTGAGTCGCCACAAACGCCCTGCTCTTGTTCCCTTTTCTGCTCGTAGTATTTGGAACGCCTGTCTCGCCATTGGTCCATCTTCTTCTGGCCATGATGTGCCTACATATTGAGACGATAGCGCTCCGAACATCTAGGACACTGTCTCAGGGTCGTCTTGCTTCTCCCACAATTCGAACAATAAATGCCACTGACTGGATCAGGGCACCACTTTCTATCATGGCCCGGACGCCAACAATTTAGACACACGCCATATGGGGGATCCAACTCCGGATCAGTGGGAATAGCACGAAGATTCCCAAAAATTACACCTCCTTGAATAACACAGCCCCACAAAAAAAAAAAAGTGTCATGTACTTTTGACCGGAATACCTTAGCCCTATGTATTTTGACGCGCTGAACACGAATCCGAAGTCCATTTTGCTCCATCACGTCAGGATTTTTTTCTAACCTCAAAAAACATGTCGGATTTTGAGAGGTAGGCGATTTTTTAAAAAAATTTATGGATTCACTTCAAACTTGGTATCTGGGGGTTTTTTGGGTCGCTGATTATTAATCTGAAGTTAGATTTTCAAAATTCAAAATGGCGGATCCAATATGGCGGACGAATTTTGAAAAAATTTGAAGATTTACTTCAAACTTGGTATCTGGGGGTTTTTTGGGTCGCTGATTACGAATCTGAAGTTAAATTTTCAAAATTCAAAATGGAGGATCAAATATGGCGGACGAATTTTTAAAAAATTTGAAGATTTATCAGGAATAAGATGCAGAATGGAACAATGTACTTTCTTATTTGGCGTCTGCACCAAACATATCCAATCTGTTACCAAGGAATATTTTATGATAAAATTGTAATAGAAGTCATATTTGAAAATGTGAGAAACTCGCTTCGAAATCACACTCAGCAACTTAAAAACCTGAAGATACCAAATTTCATAAAAATTTCGAAAATATGACGTCAGATTCGCAATCAGCGACCCAAAAAACCCCCAGATACCAAGTTTGAAGTAAATCTTCAAATTTTTTCAAAATTCGTCCGCCATATTGGATCCGCCATTTTGAATTTTGAAAATCTAACTTCAGATTCGTAATCAGCGACCCAAAAAACCCCCAGATACCAAGTTTGAAGTAAATCCATAAATTTTTTTAAAAAATCGCCTACCTCTCAAAATTCGACATGTTTTTTGAGGTTAGAAAAAAATCCTGACGTGATGGAGCAAAATGGACTTCGGATTCGTGTTCAGCGCGTCAAAATACATAGGGCTAGGGTATTCCGGTCAAAAGTACATGACACTTTTTTTTTGTGGGGCTGTGTAATCTGAAGGTGGCGAGGCTTTTTCACCACCTCCATTTCACACGCTGAAAATGACTCTATTGGCTCAGGCAATCCAGGAGGCGTCACTGGTCTTGAAGTAGGAATAGGAGAACCGTCCCGTGTACTGATCAACTCCATGGCGGGACCACGACGACGGTAAAGTTCCCTGGCTTGCTTCTCCTTCAGATGACGAAGTTTTCTCTTGACCTTTCTCTCCTCGTCTTCGGAAACAACCGGGGACGGTGTCATCATGTCTTTAGAAAAATCCTCATCTTCTGAAATCGTCTGATCCTCGTCGGTGGTTTTCTTCTCCTGGTTTAAGTCACTATGGAGAGCCTTCTCATAAGCCACTATCATTTGAAGGTCATTCTACACTGTCCTCTGTGCTGGAGGCTCAAAAGGAGGGATAGTCCTGAAAAAATGTCTCCCCCGACCCGGCTTCAGACTTCGCACCATCTCACGCAGATACTCAAATCTTAAAAAAAAAACATAATCAATAAATAATTAAATCAATAAATTTAGTCTTGAACATTTCGAGGAGGCAGATAGCGTTTTATGTCCGAAACATGAACTTTCGCGACTCTTCGCGTATTTTCCGCTCGAAGCATATATACCGATGGTGAGAGTTTTTCAATTATCTCAAAAGGAGATATTATAATTTTTATTATAACACCTCGTTTGTTTCTCACGCTCCTCATCGATAAATCGCGCAACTAAATCTCGTAATGCATCAAGTCTTTTAGTCGATCCGCCCATACTTCCGGATCGCTTTTAGTTATCGATGTTTTGTTCTTAACCTCTCTGTGCGAACTTTTTACAGGCATAGGGTGTCTACCATAGTTTAAAAACGCCGGAAACATTTTCGTGTAGCCTGAGTTGCTATATTAACAGCGTGCCTAACTCGTGCACATTTTTAACCCACTCTCTGTGGTCAGCGCCCACATAAGTCGCAATCATAGTCTTGAGAATCCGATTGCTTCTCTCGACCGGATTGGCTTGAGGATGATACGGGGAAGTTGTCAGATGACGCACGCCATACTCTTCCAGAGTCTTTTTAAGAAACTGATTATCGAACTCCTTCCCATTATCAGTGAGCAGGAAATTTGGAGTTTCCCACCGAAACAAAATCAATTCTTCGAACGCTCGTGCAATTGATTTGCCGTCAGCCTTTCTGAGTGGTTTGACTTCGATCCATCTGGAGAACAAGTCTTGAAATACCACCAGGTACTTACACTGACACTTACTAGGCGGAAACTCCATACAATCCGCTGTCACTACTACCCGCGGTCTCTCAACGATTCTCTGACCCATTAATCCTTGCGCGCCCTCTTGTGAGGGCAGACTCCAGACTTCTTGCCAATATTACTCTCTCGCCACTTGGTAGTAGGTCTTCTCGATCCTAAGATGTCCCGCTGATTTCTCAGAATGAGCATCACTCATAATTCTCTCACGATATTCGGCTGGTACCACAAGTTTCCACCCATCTTCGTCTCCGATGAATGGCATTAACAATGGATCGTTTCGAAAATGGTACAGTCGGCCATCTTCCACCTTCCAGCCTGGAAATCGTTCAGGCAATTTCTCGACAAACTCACGTCTTTTTTATATACCATCCCTCAGTGATGTCCTCAAACGCTGCTACGTCATTAGTTGTTTCCTCAAACATCCTGGACAATGCATCAGGGACATGATGCTGTGCTCCAGCTTTGTGCTGTATACTTTTTACTCTGTTCGGCCATTGATACTTGATGATACGTCTGCTTCAAGTCTATTTTTAAGATAAAACGCGCTTTCCTGAGCTTGTCGAAAATTAAATCCATGCTCGGGATTGGATAAGCGTCCCGCACGGTCACTTTGTTAAGATCTCTATAATCTACGCCAAATCTTAATGATCCGTTCGCCTATTTCACAATTACTGGAACACTACTCCAATCACTCGCTGAACGCTCTATAATCCCCTTCTCGTGCATTGTCTGGACTTCTTATTTTGCCCAGTCTAGAATTGTAGGTGACATCCTTCTTGGTCGATGTTTGATCGGCCTGAAATCCGTAACGCAGATATTGTGTTCGGTCATAGATGTCAGTTGAATTAACTGATCAGTCATACACTGAATTTCGGAACGTTGATCTCTGGTCAACTCCGAAATCCCTGCACATTTCGCTAAAATCTCCCCATCGTTGCTCTGATCAATGTCTGCGAACTTGTGCCATTCTTGTTCGTATATTCTCCAAAGCCCTCTTTTAGGCCACAGCTGGATATCCAGTTTGCGGAAGAAATCACTGCCCAGGATAATGTCTTGTTTCGTTGTGTCGACCGCTTTCAGTTCCAAGGAGCTCGAAATGCCATCAACATTGACCCACAAACGTAATTTCCCAAGAGCACCACTTATACCACCAAGTACGCTCTCAATGGCGGGGTTCGCTGGTTTCATTCAATCTTTATATAGTTCAAAAAGTTTTAGTCCGATAATTGAAACTGTGGCACCCGTATCCACCATCGCTAAATAAGAGCGACCGCCGATTGCTATTCTCATATAGCGTCTATTTTCGTTGGTTGTCCCATCTAGCATCTCACTCTCTACATTTTGATCAACTGCATTAGATGCACTTTCTCTCCTTCCCTGGCCTTCACGTGCTGATGCACCATCAGCACTGACTGTCCCACATGCTTCAGGACTCAATATCCCATTCACACGCTCAGAAATTTCATTATTTTCCCCTGAAGCACGTAGCGTTTGATCGACTGACGTTTTCAACAGCAGGCTCAAGCTATCCTGAGTAACCTCTACAGGTGTTCCATCTGTCCCACCTGTCACTCTCCATGAAATTCCTTGAGTGGACTGTACGTTCACGTTATCATTGACTAACTCGTTCGTTATCTCTTGATTAATCCCCTGGTCATGAGTTTGTGAACTTGTCCCACTCTCTGGCTCAGTGGCCAAACTCGCAGAAATTTGTCTCCGTTCATTGCTAGAAGTTTCATCTTCATTATTTTCGCTATACTTCATAGCTACTAGTGAAGTGAATGCTTCTCTCTCCCTGGTTGGGACATCTACTGTCTCGCCTGGGATGGGGGGGAGGGTTGTTCCGTCCCTACCTGTCTTGTTTCGCAAGATCTGACGAATCACCACACAATTGGGACAGTACTTGAAAACCGCGCCTTGTGTCCCACACACTTGGCAATAGCATCTGCTTTGCTGTCGAGTTCTTGCAATGGTAGCAAGCGCCTAAAAATGGACGTTGACCCTGCACGTTCGCACTCGGAACAACTCGCGGCATCTGCTGCCGTGGCGGAAACATACGCTGAGTTTGTCCCATCCTGGGAACCACTGGAGGGATACTCATCACCACTTGGGCGTAGGTAACTGGCACGATAGGTGCTGGCTGGGAAGGTCCTGGCTGGGACGATCCAGGTGTCTCTATTCTTGTCCCTGTTTGTCCCAAACGCGTCCCACTTGTTCCCACGGTCTTGAAAGCGTTAATACTAGCCTGTTTCGGTAGACCTGACGCTTTAGCATTGTTTTTCTTCCCCTTCTTGCATTTGGACTGTGTCCCACTCGTTTGTCCTGTCTCTCGCGGAGACTGGCTGGAATCTGAGGACGTCTCCTTAATCAAAGCATTCAGCTTAATTACTCTCTCCGTTTTAGGAGCAGCTAACGGAACCTTCATCTAGTCTCTAGAGGGGGGTGGTGCGTAGCGTTTGTCCACCTCCTTGATTTTCTCAAGGCGTCTCAACACACGCTCAAATTCCCCAACCGTGGACACACTCTGGTACACGAACTGACGCCTATTTTCAGGAGTAAGCCCCTCAAATGCAATTTTTAGAAATTGCTCCTCAGATATGGGACACTTCATGAGTCCCATGATTGTGCGGAGTCCCAGCATGTACCCAGACACTTTTTCTTCCTTTGCTTGCGTTCTCTGTTTTAACTCGACAAGCAACTCTTCGTCTCTCATGGACGCTGAGAACTCACGCTTAAATACACGCTTAAAATTTCTCAGTCACGAGATGTCTTTTTTTACAACCTACTAGCGGTACCACGCAAAACACTGGGCAACGCCCCTAAAATTTCTCGATCCGAGAGACAATAACACTCCTGGCAGTCATTTAAACGTTCCAGGAAATCGTCCGGATTCTCTCTCTCACTCCCAGAAAATTTTATCTCCCACTCCTTAAAAAATTTTACTGCCCTATAGTCAATTCCTCGCGGGGGACAACGTTGGTACCGAGATTTTTCCCGGTCAGATAAAAGGTCGGATTCTGACGGATCGGACGAGTCAGAATCACTCGACGAGAGCTAGAGTGGTGACTTCGGTCGACTTCGTGAAGTGTTATCACTAGTACTACTTTTTTTCACCGGAGATGACCTTGTTCTTGACCTTTTCTCTGAAGAAGACCTACGCTTTTTTTTCTTCCTCTTCTTTTCGTTCGTTGACCCCTTCTCTTTTACACTTAATTGAGCCCATTCTTCCTTCTCAGGCGGCACCAGTGTCACTTTCTGCTCCAGTGAGGGTGGGGGTGGGATCACTTGTGATTTGGTGGATGGTAGTTTTGCTGCCCTCTTGGAGGGCCCGGGGGGTACATTTGCTAAGGGGTTTTTAAGCAACGCGAGATTATACCAGTGGACATATTATAGCCTGCTTGACGCTGCTGGTAAAGCATCTACTGCAAATCCGTGCTCAACTGCAGACGTGCCCTCATCTCACGCAAATCTTTTACGTTGGGGGACATCGTGGCAGACATTATCGACCCCCCTGGTCTCACGCTTGTTAACGTAACACACACGCTGGTCATCACCGACGTTGACGTCGTCACGGTACTCGTCCCCGGAAAGGTACTCGGAAGTGTCACATTTAAAGCTATTGACGTAACGGGCACATTACCAATATTGATTTGCTCGCGAAACAAATCATTTAATTTCCCCTCTTGAGGTCCACTATTGGTCGATTCACCACCCGTATTTAGATCACTCCCCGATTCTAAGTTCAGTCCCCCCTCTCCCTCTCCGTTTAATGCTTCTATGAGAAAAATCGATTTTGACTCGGCCGAATCGTATGTGTCATACCAAGGCACGTTTAACGATTCTGGGAAAATTAATTTTATTTCCAATCTCAAGAGTCTCTCGCGGAGGACCTGGAGTGAGCCTCTGGTGCTGCACTCTTGAGCTGTCAATTCCGCGATCACTTGGTCCGGTGACATTTGCCTAATCCCCGTCCACACCTGACTTACTAGATCGGTTTTTAAAAATTCTAATATTTTCCTTCGGTAACCCTCCATTGCGAACGATCGAAAATTTCAAAATAAATAACCAAAATGTCTGACACGGTACTATATTTCTCTACGAGAAAGAAAAATCTTTAAAATCCTTAAAAACTAAACACAAGTTTATAAGTACCCGTTTCCTGATTTTTTAAAATCGTTACACACGCAGAAATCTGCGTATTGAAATCATACGGTCAACTGGACTGGGGGAGGTAATCCTGAACTCCGCCCCTCATTAACCGAAATCTCAAACTCGATTTATCATCACGTCGGTACAAAAATTAAATAAAATCGAAAAATTACTCCGGGAAGAGAAAAGTGAAAAAAAATTTAAAATTCACTTTTGAAAATAAAATCCGACCGGTCACAAAAAAGTCCGAACGAAAAATAAAACTTTTACTCTTGAAGAAAAACGAAAAATTACACGAGGTATCACTCGCGCCAAAATTCTTCCTTTGCGGTGACGAAATATCGCGAAACTGGGGGAGGTAACTACTGTTGGTTTCCACGATCACCTGTCACACGCTAATCTCGCAGAAAGAAAATTATGAACACAAATTTCATTAATAAAATTTGAAATCAGAAATCGAATAAAACATAACATAAATAATTTCCACAAATTTAAAAGAGATGTACAATGTATTAAAATGTTTCTTTTAATAATAATTCTGCTCACAGAATTATTTAAATTCTCTTTGAGAAAAATTTCTCACACGAAATCTACTCGTTCGAGAATTTACTGAGAAAATGAAGAAAATCACTTCTCAGACCTCGTCGAAATTTTCTAAAATCACTCTAAATCAAGAATTTTTCACTAATTTACGAACACGTGGTTAACGAAAAAAAAAAATCTTCACGTCAATTGAACGAAATTTCTGAATTTATTCTCACACGCTTCGCAAACTAAAAATCTCGAAAATCAATCAATCAAATCGATTTAAAATCAAACGATCATTAACACTTTGAAAATTGCACTCATTAAAATTCTTTGGCGATTTTCGAATACTCTCAATTTCTTTAAAATATCGGCACTAAATTTTACTTTAAACTCAACCCAAGTAGATATCGCCACAGTTTTGCCATACTTACAAACAGGGGCCATACATGGCGGCCATCGATGGGCCATCCGAGTTTTGTAACATTACGCCGGACTTTTGCCCGACATTGTAATTTCATAGAGATTACTTATCCTGGTAGTTTCTGACGTTGTTCTGACGTTTATATTCCATCCTGAGTTGTCCAGGTACTGAGGAAAACATCTTTTACCTAAATATAGAAAACTCTAATCAGGGTATGTACACCAGGTACTAAAAACATCTTCTTCTGGTAGTTCTTGTTCGTAATCAAAGAAAGGACAACACTTATCGGGTACAAGATGTCGCCGTCATCCTAATAAATGTTTCAAGTGATCCAGGTATGGAATCAACATCTTCTCCTAGAATTTTATAAAAAAATTAAAATTTTATATATCTTTAAATGTTTTTAAGTGGATGTCGTCAACCTGATGTATTATTCTACTGCTCTAGGTGTGAAGTCAACATCTTCTTCAAGGAAAATTTAGGGAAACTAAAATTTTACTTCCTTTTTTGTATTTTTAAAAGGATGTTGTTATCCTTACAAATAATTTTTTTAATCTAGGTAATAAAAAAATAATTTCTCCTGGGAATTTTTTCTGAAAAATAAAATATATAATGCATCCATCATGAGCAAAATGTTGCCGCCGTTCTTACAAATAAATTTAGTGATCTAGGTGACAAATTAGTATTTTCTCCGAAGAATTTTTTTGGAAACCGAAAGTTCATACCTTTTTTGAAGTATTTGTGCAGGCGACATCATCCTGGCACTAAAAGTTAAATATTCCAGGCAATGGATGTTATGTGAGTCTATTTTTGCTTCTTAGTGCATACGATTCAAATATTTTTATTCCTGCATAAGGTAAATAAAAGTAATTTTAACATTTTGCTCTTGTTATTCTTGAAATTTATAATTTAAGATGATATTAAAAAAGTAAAATTAATATAACCCTAAAGATAGAGATTTGTAAATATTGAGTTGTCAAATAGGTTAAAGGGTTATGTAAATTTACATATTTTCCCTTTTCTAGTTTATACAACAAAATTTGATAAAAATACGGTGAAAATACTATTACCTATTTTCTTGTACATCATTTTCAATAAATTAATTTAGATATCTGCGTCTGTTAATATAACATTTGTACTGTTTCTTAGAAGAACATTCCTATTTTGATGTTTCATCATTATCCCAATAATAATACTTTTTATATTTTCATAAATAACATATTTTTTCCAGTTTAGATCTCGAGAATAAACTGTGAAGATTACCTTTTTAAATAGTAGATAGGATAACAACATCCTTTTAAAAATACAAGAAAGGATGTAAAATTTTATTTTCCCTAAATTTTCCTTGAAGAAGATGTTGACTTCACACCTAGAACAGTAGAATAATACACCAGGTTGACGACATCCACTTAAAAACATTTAAAGATATATAAAATTTTAATTTCTTTAAAAAATTCTAGGAGAAGATGTTGATTCCATACCTGGATCACTTGAAACATTTATTAGGATGACGGCGACATCTTGTACCCGATAAGTGTTGTCCTTTCTTTGATTACGAACAAGAACTACCAGAAGAAGATGTTTTTAGTACCTGGTGTACATACCCTGATTAGAGTTTTCTATATTTAGGTAAAAGATGTTTTCCTCAGTACCTGGACAACGCAGGATGGAATATAAACGTCAGAACAACGTCAGAAACTACCAGGATAAGTAATCTCTATGAAATTAGAATGTCGGGCAAAAGTCCGGCGTAATGTTACAAAACTCGGATGGCCCATCGATGGCCGCCATGTATGGCCTATACATGGAACATGGCTTCCATACATGAGCCGTAGGTGGATTCTAGGTTTCATTTCTACTTGGGAATAATCAGTTTTTCTAAAATCTCAAATTTTCATAAATTACTAAAAGTCTCACTAATTTAAAATCATTTTCTCACGCAGAAGTTTCGAAAATTTAACGTCCATTTGACGTCATTTCCGAGCACATGTTCGCGAAAAATTTATAAAAATCGGAATTTAGTGTATTTTTCCGATTCTAAAATAATGAAAAATGCGCGGAAATCGAGAAGCTTACTACAAAAATTTATTTAACATTTTATTTAATGAGAATTCACCAAATGGCACATTTCCGTTTCGCGCACTTTTTCCCGAACATGTTTTCTGAGATTTCAAATTCCGAAAAATTGCCGATCTTCAATAGAAGAAATCTTCACTTTAATTTTTCAGAAAATTTTTGCTTTCTGAATTTGTACCGGTTAATTTGACCAGTACGCTATCTCCCTCCTCACTATATTTATTTAATTTCTCACGCAGAAAGTCGCGTCTCTTGGATTTGGAGAATTTCCCCACAAGGGCTGCCAATTGTAACGAGTTACTAATAATTTAAATCTTACACTTAACTCGAAACGCTAAAATATTCTTCTGACTTTTCACCCCGAAATAAAAATACAAAACCAACGCTGAAACGAAGGGAAGATACTCCAAATCCACGAATTAGTGTAGAATCTGACTGAGACACGAAAATAATTAAATTTAAACTTACTAACGGCTTTCCGCTGAAAAAGAACACAAGTTGTTTTGACCCCGGCAACGCAGGAAAATAAATTTTGACCAAAACAAGGCAGGTTTGTTTCTAAGGAAAAACAAAAACACACCTTTCCACCAGTTCATTCTTTATTTGACCACTTACCACTTTCACTTAAAGTTTAACAATTTAAACTGTCCTTACACTTTTCCTCGAGCGCGTTGTCTTATCAACGATTAATTGAATAATCACTGATGGCCGTGACCCAGTCTAGAAATTGATCAGCCGGTCGGTCCCCTCTTCCCGGCGTTCTTCTTCCTATCTCTGTCCTTGTCCCTCGGTCCTATGATTGGTCACTTGATCCAAGAATCCGAAAACCTACGAAAACGCTCGGAAAACGAAGCTGACCTCACGCAACTCAATATTCATTGGACACTGAAGCCAACGACCAAAATCACACGCAAAAACAAATAAGAGAAATAATAGAATTCAAAGACTAAAGAGAAGAGAAATACTCTTCGCAAAACTTAAATATCATAACTCTAAATTAAATTTAAAAATCATATAAGTAACGATACACAACGTTACAAAGTATGTATTAAATGGTTGTTTTAAAATATTGTCCACCATATTGGATCCGCTATTTTGTATTTTTAAAAACGAACACCAGATTCGTAATCATAGACCCCAAAAACCCCCGAGTAACAAGTTTTAAGGAAATCTGAACAATTTTTTAGAAAATCACCATTTTAGATCCGCCATTTTGAATCCGCCTTTTTTAATTCTTTTTATATATCCAATTATTATATTATTAAAGTCACTGAATCCAAATTAACATCCAGAGGAAGCGAAAATTCAGTTTTAGAAATAGAAATTATGTAAATTCCAATAGAAATCAATTTCTCAAACTTCAGCCCCCCACCATGCCTATAAAAAGAGAACACGAACTAAATTTTAGGTCGGACCACATTTTTCTCTTTAGATACATCTGAAGGAAAAGAACCTACCACATGGCAGTCCTGGCAATCGAATTTTTTTTTTTTGGGCCGGTGTTATTATTCATTAATTTAGATTTTGAAAGGGATATATAAATTAAACTTTTTTTAATTATTCAGTGTTGCGTGGTAAGAAATGTTAACATATTTACAGTTATGTAAAAACTAAACATTTTTATTATAGTTTTTTAATTAATATTTTTCACAAATTTAAAAGTCTCGCCAGAAGCAATAAACAATAATATTTCATAAATTTAAGATTTTAAAATCCATTTCTAAAGAAAAATAGCATTGTTAAATTACCAGATAAAAATTCATGACAATCAAAATGTTGGCATTTTTTAATTTCAATGTTTTTTATTTCCTTGGATCCAGAAGTCATGAACCAGAGAAAAAATTTTTTTTTTTTCAGAAAATTTGTGCTGCTAAAATTTAAATAAATAAGTAAACAATTTAACTTTTATTTTTTAAGGGGGTAGTCTGGTGTTCGAGCCTGTTTTAAACGCTTATTATAATAATTTTTTTTATTATAAAATAAAATATTATTACATTAAATCTTTTAACATCTTTTAGTTCATATTATAAATTGTCAATAAAAATTGTATTTTATAATTTTAAAATTAATGTTGATATATATATTTATAAATAATGTTTATAATAAAAAAACGAAGTAGGAGGCTGGCGCAGGTGATAACATCCGTTGGCGTTATCCAAAACAAAAAAATCAAATTGATTATTGTTCTGTATGTCAGCGGCTATCGCCTGAACTAGAATAAAACATTTTTGTTAATAAATAACAAAATGGCGGAATATAAAACAAAGAAATACAAAAATCGACCGTTTATTATTGATAAAAAGTTAAAAATAAAAAAAAGTTATTAAAAAAAATGCGTAATTCTAGTTCGGGCTAGAGCCATGGTTGTGTAGAATAAGCTGTAAAAAAATTAGAGCAATCGGTACGATAGATTCTTTTTAAATCACCTGCGCCGCTTAAAAAAATGTCATTTCGAGAAAAACGGGATTAAAGATAAACAATCATAATCAAGTATACTGAGTATACAACTTTTTCAAAAATGGTTCGATTCGACTAAAACTCGTTACTCGGGGGTTTTTAGGGTCGCTGATTACGAATCTGGTCTTAGTTTTTAAAAATTCAAAATGGCGGATCCAATATGGCGGACAATTTTTAAAAAAATTACTGAAATCAGCTGAGTATTGTTACTAGAAGGTTTTATGAAACGTATGCCCCGTCATACCTCATTCTGTACTAAAGATAGCCTTGGAAAATGCAGGAATAATTCTATCGTCCCAAATCTCTTTCCTTCGAGCTGGATTATCAAATCCAGGCTTTGCCCACATTATGAGTTTTCGAAGACAAGTTTACATCCACCCTGAAAACGTAGCATCATTACCAGAATCACTTCAAATAAACTATGATGACACTTCATATTGAATCTGCTTATCCACCGACACTGTCTCCTGTTTTATATGCAAAAAAACGGAACACGTTGCAAAACACTGTCCCACAAATGAAATTAAAATCCAAACGAACACTGATCTTGCAGAACACCTACTAACTCAAGAAACCCAAAACACGTCAAATAAAAATAAAATAAAAAACACACAGTTACTAGAATTTCCTAATTTAACCCCACCACAACAACCAACGACACAAATCAGCGGAACTAAGCGCCCCCTATCCACATCCTCAGCATCAAGAAAAACTTCTTCGCCACCAGAAAACAGAAATAAAAAAACTCTAGAAACTTCGGACATACAGAAAACAAATACTAGAGGAAAACAAAAAAAGCAAAAATCAAAAAAAAAAAAGGAAACTGAAGAAAAACAACCGACTACAAATAACGATCCCCCTGATAAATTACTAAACTCAATCAAAAGTACCCTCGATTACCCTTCAACCAAATTCGATTAAAATTACTTACAATTTAAAAGCTTTTTTGATAGGGCAACTGGCGCTCCTAATCCAGCAGATATAGCCGCCGAATTTACACAAGAAATACCAAACCTCTGTAACGAAGTGTTTCGTTACTTAAGAGTTGCAGTATTATTTTGAATAAGTTAAAAAAGGGAAAATTATTAGTTAAACATCTGCGCCAGGGTTCGACTTTCCTTGAGACGAGCCTGACTGACTGTTCTTTTCTGCTAATAAGTGGTTTCCCTCGTAAATTTTGGTTAATTTCTTAGTCGTTGAATATTCTGAATTCAGCAGTCACCTCTCCCCTTTCCCATCTGCGCCAGTCGTCAGTTTTCGCGTTACAGGTTCAAATCCGCGAGCAGCGTGACAACCAATCCTAGACGAAGGACGGACAAGAGGGCGACGGGTGAATAGGAAGTCGAAGGAGAGGAACCAATTTTCGGCGGGCAACGCAGAGCGGGACGAGAGGGAATTCGCCACGTGCTACCTCACTTTTAATCGGGCAATTGCCGAAGATAGTTGTGTTTTGAAAGAGGACTTGTTAATCGAGCGTGTTATGTGCGAGACGTGTTGTCGAATTAGTCGCGGTTAAATTGATTAGTTTGTTGGTTTTTCTGAGTAAAAGTTGGTGCTAAGAACTGTTTTGAGAGTGAACTCTTTTGAGACTGTGTGTGTAAAGTCTATTGACTAGATTAAAGAATATTAATAAAGGAGATTTGAGTTGGTTATTTGTGTGTGAAGACCATTTTCCTTTGCTCATCGCAGTAATTGGAGTTGCTGTGTCACATTCCCGGAGTACGGTTCCGAGAATCTCGTCGAGGGTTGTTGGAGTACATTCGTCGTTGGTGAGTCGTAAGTCTGTTGTCTTGGTGTCAAATTCACGTGAATCGTCGCATCTTCGTGGCCATCGGAGGTGGAATTTCCGCGGAATCTCCCCTGAGGTTCGAAATTGGTTTATCGTGTGTCGTCGTTCGAGTAGTTTCAATAAGAATGTAAATTGGACAATTATTTGGTTTAAAGTCAATTTTAAATCTAAATAAATAATTACTTCGTTACACCTCATATCCACAATGAGAAGCCTTTATACCTCCCTACAAGATAGAACAAAAAATAATCTACCAGCTTGTAAAAAATGCAATGACGTTATGTCTATGAAACACATCCTAATTAAATGCAATCACTACAGGAGAAAAAGGATTCACTATGGCATGGGAACTGACCTTTCTAAAATGCTAAACTGTCCTCACTTGTTCAACAATGTACTAAAATTCTTAGATGAAATTAAGCTCCGTAACTTCATATAAAAATTGACTCTACCCTACAATATGTAAAACTAACTATATCTAAATTACAACATTGAAAATAAAACACCACTGCAACAGTCGCTAATGACCTTGCAGTTTATGCGAATTTAAACATTTAATACAAAAAAACACAATTCTTTTTTTTAGTGTAGCACAACCCACTAATTCGCATCTCATGTTTTTTAGCAATTGCAATAATAGATCAAAATCTTCCTAAAATTATTCTGGAATAGTTCTAAACAATACTGGAGTTATTATAGGTCACACGAGAACATAAGTTGCAAATTAGTGAGTTGTGTTGCAGAAAATATTCAATTATAGCTCGTATACATCTTGCTGTCCCAAAACTACATTTAAGAGGTAAAAAGCCTATTAAATAAGGAACATTTCCGGATAATTTGAAAAAGAATCGCAAGGAAAGAAGTCATAAAAAATTTCATTAAAATATAATTTTTGCAGTTTTCTAGTCAAAACTAAGTTTTTGAAAATTAGCAGTTGTAGCTACAATTTAAAAGTTTAAAAAATTGTACGTAAAAAACTAATAATAAAATAGGATTTTTAAATTCAACGATTAGAAAACAAGTTATGTTCAGTTGAAAATTATGCTTTTTTAAAATTGAACCCCTGATAATATAGCAAAAACGCATTACACAGACCTCAAACTCTACTTTTTATATTTCTTTTTATGTATACTTTAACATGTATTATTACCAAAAAAATTTTTGGAGTGGCTTTTTTCCAGAGAATGCCTCATATGTAAAAAAATACTTATTAATTATTAATAAGTGTTGCAACTACATAACTAAATAGATAATTGGAGATAATTATGTGGTACAAAGATATTAAGGAACACCGATCTTAAACGCTAGCCCGTCTTAGGTTGCTTTTATCGACCAGTGGCGTAACTGTTAAGGGGCTAAGTGGGGCAGTGCCCCGGGCCCTTGATCTTAGGGGGCCCTTTGTCAGCCCTAATAGACCTTTTTCTTTTTAAAAATTCCGAAAACCTTACCAATTTTAATAATTTATAGTTAAATAAGGGCTTCATTTTCCTTTTTGCCCCAGGGCCCTTGTCCACCCAGTTACGCCACTGTGACCCAGGCATAAGAAGAATTCATTTGGTACTTACATTAAGTGTCAGAAACATAAATTTTTCAGCCAGTATTTTTTCTGAAGGATTAACTAAGCTTAGCGTGACCACACTCCAGTTAGTTGAAAAAGCAGGTTTAAAATATTTTCCATAATCTGTACAATTTACAAAATAAGGATACAACAATAATTAAAACGTTTTAAATTGACTGTGATTGGAAGAGCTACTTTTCTCAATAATGATGTTTTTACTAGTGCACTAATGAAATAAAAGTTTTAAAAAACTATAAAATTTAGTCCCTAATCGAAGGTATATATTTTATACTACCTAGCATAAAGTGTTGAGGAAAAAGAAAATCTGAAATTTAAGCGTTTCTATGAGGCAGGTCACACTATCTAGCTTATGATACGCTACTTCCAAAAAATCTCCTTATGATAAGCTAGCTTATATTACTGCGACTGCGCATTAGTTCGTCACCATGACAACTAACTTCTGCGCAGACGCCAACATAGGGAAAGAGCGTATCATAAGGTGATTTTTCGAAAGTAGCGTATCTTAAGGTAGACGGTGTAACCTGCCTCTATGATCACTATTTCATTCTTCATGCAAGGTAAACGGCCTACAAGGAAAAAAAATGTTTTGTTGTGTTCTGTGAAACTCACATCACAAATAGGTACATAAACTCTTGTGTGTGGGTGGACCGTTCTTTCTCCAAAGCTCGTGGAAATCACATGGAAGGTTTTAAATTTAAATTAAACAACGAAGAAAGGCGCCTAGACGCTCATAAAAACTCATGAAAACTTTGTGACTGTGTAAGGATTGGTGTATTTGGGTAGGTGGTAAACAGGAATTATTATTATTTTCAGTTACTTTTTTTGTGTTGTATGTAATGTGAAATCTTTTTAATTATTGTACTCATCCTTATAAAAGGGAATTTTGTTTTTTACAATGTGATTTGAGCCGTTCACTCAAAGAACCACCTAAATCGACTTAGGTTTTGGACAAAAAAATTGAATTAAACACCTAGAAACAAATTACATGTATAATTTACAGAAATATTACATTAGAATTTTTTAAAACTGATCATGCATTATTGAATCGCAAGTTTTAATAAAAAAAAGTTGAATAAAATTCTTTGAACTTTTTTAAAAACATTTATTTATAACAAATCATTTAAGTGGTTTTTCCGGCGAACGATAAAAAGCGAAACGAAAATAAATATTTTGATGAAATACACAAAATAAAATTACATGTTTTACACACTTTGTCTAAAATATTTTTCAATAGTTCTAGCTACTAACCAACGATTTTTAATTTGTTTAAACATTCTTAGTTAACAAATAAATAGCTTCAAAAGTTTTGCTTACTTTCATTTCGTTTCTTCTGTGAAAGTAACTAATTAATTTCGGCCTAGCGTTACAATGCAGAAGAAAATGTTTACTAAAAATTTTTAAATTGTTTGAACAATCTTAGTTAACAAATAAATAGGTTCAAAAGTTTTTCTTACTTAGATTTCGTGGGTCGCCCACATTTTCTCCAAAACTTAAGTGTCAGAATATCCATTTGACCGAATTTTATTTATCCAAAATTGCATTTATCAGATATCTCATTTATCTAAAAAAGCATTTATCAGAAATCTCTTTTGTCCGAAATTTAAATGATCAGAAATCTAATTTTGATGAAAATGCATTTACCAGAAATCTCGTTTGTTCGAAAGGTAAATTGTCAGAAATCTAATTTATCCAAAATTGTATTTATCAAAAATTTAATTTATCCGAAATAGCATTTATCTGAAATCTCGTTTGTCCAAAAATTGAATTATCCAAAATTATATTTATTAAAAATTACATTTATCAGTAATCTCAATTGTAAGGATTTTCAATTATCAAAAATCTAATTTGTTCGAAATTGAATTTATCAAAAATCTCCTATGTCCGAAATTTCATTTATCAGAAATCTTATTTGTCCGAAATAGCATTTAATAGAAATCTCGTACTTCAAAAAATTAAATTATTACGAATTTCATTTATCAAAAATTGTATTTATCAGAAATCTCATTAGTCCGAAACTGGATTTGTCAGAAACATAATTTATTAGACAAAGCATTTAACAGAAATCTCATCTGTCCGAAATAGCATTTATAAGAAATCTAGTTTTCCCAACATTGTAATTATCAAAAAACCCATTTATCCAAAAGTGCATTTTACAGAAATCTCATTTGTCCGGAATATTATATATCAGAAATTTCATTTGTCAAAAATGTCAATTATCAGTCTTTTTATTTATTGAAAATAGCATTTATCAGAAATCTCATTTATCAGGAATTGCAATTATTAGAAATCTCATTTGTCAGGAATGTCAATTATCAGTAATCTTATTTATCAAAAATTGCATTTATCAGAAATTTCATTTCTCAGAAATTGCAATTATTAAGAAATCCCATTTGTCCGATATTGCATTTATCAGAAATCTCATTTATCCGAAATATTATTTTTCAGAAGTCTCTTTTATCAAAAATGTTAATTATCAGTAATCTCATTTGTCAGGAAATTACATTAATCAGAAATCGCATTGCTCAAAAATTGTTATTATAAGAAGTCTCATTTGTCTGATAATGTATTTATCAGAAATCTCATTTGTCAAAAAATCAATTATCAAAAACCTCATATATCCAAATTTTAATTTGTCAAAAATCTAATTTATCAAAAATTGAATTTATCAGACTTCTTATTTGTCCGAAATTGCATTTAACAGAAATCTAATTTGTCAGAATTTCTAATTATCAAAAATCTAATTTGTCCAAAATTTCATTTATCAGAAATCATATTTGTCAAAACTTGCATTTATCAGAAATCGCATTTGTTCGAAATCGCACTTATCGGAAGTCTCATTTATCCAAAAGATTATTCTTCATAACCTTCAATTGTGCGAAAGTCCATGTACAAGAAATCTCATTTTCTCAAACTTCCATTATCCCAACCTTTCTCTTTCCAAGCGAGATGTCCGTTCCTGGTCTAATGGATCGTTTCGGTGAAACAAAATAGATGTCGCTCCGAATTCTTACTGAACTGCACTCTGTTTTACCGATTAGACCAGGGACGGGCAACTCGCTTCGAAAGAAGTCTGATAAATTCAATTTTTGATAAATTAGATTTTTGACAAATTAAAATCTGGATATATGAGGTTTTTGATAATTGATTTTTTGAAAAATTCAGATTTCTAATAAATACATTATCAGACAAATGAGACTTCTTATAATAACAATTTTTGAGCAATGCGATTTCTGATTAATGTAATTTCCTGACAAATGAGATTACTGATAATTAACATTTTTGATAAAAGAGACTTCTGAAAAATAATATTTCGGATAAATGAAATTTCTGATAAATGCAATATCGGACAAATGATAATTGCAATTTCTGAGAAATGAGATTTCTGATAAATGCAATTTTTGATAAATAAGATTACTGATAATTGACATTTCTGACAAATGAGATTTCTTAATAATTGCAATTTCTGAGAAATGAGATTTCTGATAAATGCAATTTTTGATAAATAAGATTACTGATAATTGACATTTCTGACAAATGAGATTTCTAATAATTGCAATTCCTGAGAAATGAGATTTCTGATAAATGCTATTTTCAATAAATAAAATGACTGATAATTGACATTTTTGACAAATGAAATTTCTGATATATAATATTCCGGACAAATGAGATTTCTGTAAAATGCACTTTTGGATAAATGGGTTTTTTGATAATTACAATGTTGGGAAAACTAGATTTCTTATAAATGCTATTTCGGACAGATGAGATTTCTGTTAAATGCTTTGTCTAATAAATTATGTTTCTGACAAATCCAGTTTCGGACTAATGAGATTTCTGATAAATACAATTTTTGATAAATGAAATTCGTAATAATTTAATTTTTTGAAGTACGAGATTTCTATTAAATGCTATTTCGGACAAATAAGATTTCTGATAAATGAAATTTCGGACATAGGAGATTTTTGATAAATTCAATTTCGAACAAATTAGATTTTTGATAATTGAAAATCCTTACAATTGAGATTACTGATAAATGTAATTTTTAATAAATACAATTTTTGATAATTTAATTTTTGGACAAACGAGATTTCAGATAAATGCTATTTCGGATAAATTAAATTTTTGATAAATACAATTTTAAATAAATTAGATTTCTGACAATTTACCTTTCGGACAAACGAGATTTCTGATAAATGCTTTTTTAGATAAATGAGATATCTGATAAATGCAATTTTGGATAAATAAAATTCGGTCAAATGGATATTCTGACACTTGAGTTTTGGAGAAAATGTGGGCGACCCAGATTTCGTTTTTTTTGTGAAACTAATTAATTAGTATTGGCCTTGAGTTACAATACAGAAGCAAATATTTACTTGCTTCTTTTTCTAACTTTGATTTCGTTTTTTTTGTGAAATTAATTAATTATTACACGCATAGAAGAAGTTTACTGTGGCAGTAAAGTATTCGCTGCCGCTTCAAAATAAGTTTGCAAATATAGGAACAGCGAACAAATTTGTTGTGAGAGTAAAAAAGGTTGCTCTAAGAGTGAATTTTAAAAAAATTTTCTAATATTGCTTATCACGGCAAACTTTGTTCATTGTCACAGGCAAGACTGTAACCAGAAAAAAATTTCGGGGGGGGGGGGTTTGTCAACAAACAGTCAAAGTGATGACCTTTTTTTTTTTTTTTTTTTGAAAACTTGAACAGCTGTCAAAAAAATTCGAAAGGGGTTCAAACACCCCTATCACCCCCCCCCCTGGCTATGGCCGATGAGTTGTTGACGCGTTTGTGAAGGGGAAATAGTTTTTTGGAAAATCTGATAATATTAATTGAAGGAAGGGTAGTGGAGTGATTGGTGAGTATAGAGTAAATGGATGTGAGTTGAATAAAAAAAGTGTATGTGAAAGTAACTGTGAAATGAATGGTAAAAAGACGTGAGATAGGAGGCAAAATTGTGAGGTTAGGATAAAAGCGTGTTGAGTGAGAGTGAGAGAGCGAGAGAGTGACAAAGATAAAAAGTAGTGCTTCTGGGTAGATAAGGTAGAGCTTGACAATGTCCAATAAAGAGGAAAGCAATGACGCAAGTGGTAAAGGCGGAAAAGAGTCTAAGGCGCGAAAATTTGAAAAGGGATTGTACAAGAAAAGTTTTGAATGCAAGGATTGTCAGGTTTTACTAAGTTTTATCAAAAGAACAGTGAATGAGAATGATGAGCAGTTTAATGAAGCCTGGGATGAAATGGAGGAAATAAGGAAACTGGAGAAAAAGAGGTTTAAACAAATTGAGGGATTACGAAAGGCTGTGAAAGCAATTTTAGAGAGGGTTGAACAGTCGGAGGCAAGTTGGGATAAGGAGGCGGAAGATATGTGGAAGAGAATGGATGAGTTATAGAAAGATATAATAGAGAGTGAGGAGAGGAGGAAGAGATAACTCGTAGAAAGGGAGAAGGTAACATTAAATGAAGGAGTAGAAGAAAGGGTGGGGAGTAGAGAAAAAGCAGATGATGATCTAAAAATCAAAATGGGGGAATTATCGATGAGAGTAGAAGTTATGGAGAATCAGAAAAGAAAAAGAAATATTGTGATTAAAGGTATGAAGGTAGAGTGGAGAAAAGGCAAAGAGGAGGTAGAAAAACTATTGTCAAGAGTTCGAGCGAAATTGGAGCGAAAAATGGCTGCTGGAACAAAAAGCGTGGGTGGAAAGAAGAAACGGAAGGGTAGTAAAAGTGAATAAAGAAAGTGTTTGGGTGGATGGAGTGGAATAGCTGGTGAAAGAGGATACATTAGGGGTTATCAAAGTGGGATTGGAAATAGGTTAGAAGAGAAAGGGAGAAGGTAAAAAGAGCAAGGAAAAGGAATAAAGTGCGTTAGTGGGTGAATGGAGATGTTGATAGGAGCGTATGAGAAATATATGGAGAGAAATGAGTGAATGGTTATGATTAGAAGGTGGGATATGACTGATTAAGGAAAGAGTGAAAATAGAGTTTTATAAAAGGGTGGGCGATGAGGTGGATAAACCCTGAAATGGTAAAAGGAACAGGAAACGGAAGCCCAGGCACTTGTCAGTTAGTTAAGTAAAATATTAGATGAGCGACGAGTAAATATGTGAATAATAGATATAAGTTAAACAGTTGTAATATAGATTAAGTGAGTTGTAAGCAGGTTAAGAAAAAATGTAAGACTCGAACCTGTTAAAAGGAGAATAAATAAGTATATAATGTAAATAGCATGCTATCAAGGTCTAAACCTCCCAAAGTTATTTCTATCGACCCTCAACTACCAGTCATAGCTGAGTGGTACTAATAGCGTGCGATTCCCGCGAGCGAATTAGACTATAGGGCCGTGGATTCGATCCCCTCTTGAGCGTGCGAAATTTTAATTAATAGGTTTAGTGTTTATATGTATTAAAATTGTTAATTAGTCTTAGGTCTTTAATAATTAAGTGTTTACATGTACAATTAATCTTAAATTATAAAAATAACAATCTGAAAAATATCAATTTAAATAATTATAGATTCTGTATGCGACTATGGAAACAGGCTGTGGAAACAGGATTGACCATACAACGTATGGTTTTTTTGCCATACAATCGTAAGGAAAAAATACAGCAAAATATACTAATATAACTATACATTGTATAGTTTTATTTCCATACAATTGTATGGAAAAATTACCGTAATGTAAGGGTTA
The DNA here is from genome assembly GCA_037103525.1 of Ganaspis brasiliensis. Taxonomy (NCBI): domain Eukaryota; kingdom Metazoa; phylum Arthropoda; class Insecta; order Hymenoptera; family Figitidae; genus Ganaspis; species Ganaspis brasiliensis. The sequence goes on from JAZKLR010000700.1 coordinate 208,311, forward strand.
ATTTACGTCCAGTACATGTATGGAAATTTTACCAGAAATTTTTTACAGTGTGGATATTGTAGGATATCTCTGAGATTTCCTTGCGATGTCCTAGAGATATTTATAAATAGCTTATAGATATTCCACAGATATTCAAAAACTTCCCTGAGATATCCCAAGAATATACCACATATGTCCCTGCGATCTAACATGAATACCCGTAAGATATTCCATAGATATCATTTGGATATCTGACCGGTAAAAAGAGGTAGATTAAAATCGATTAAAATGATTACAAATATTTCCCAAAGACAATTATGCCTTTGCTACTTTTTTTAAAATTATTCCAAACTAATATTCCAAAGCCAAAAATTAAGGTTTTTTTCAAAGAAAAATTATTATTATTTATTTTTCCAAAAATTTGAATAATAAAACAAACTGAATTTAAATGACAACGATGCTAGCGAACGTTGCTAGGCAACATAAATAAATTAACTGTTGTTTTTTGACAGTTAGTTTCTCATTCACCTTCTGAAAAATTTATTGTGGACAAATTTTTTGGGTAAAATTTTCAATACTTTAATTTTTATTCCTCTAATTTATCCCGTTGTTCAAGGTAAGAAATCACGTGGCGGGTTCCATTTCAAAACAGGCAGGATGAACACTTGTGATCACAGAATGTGATGAGGATGAAATATGTTGATTTTGAATGGAAATTAGGTGACACGTATTTTTGCAAATTGCGAAAAAAAATTTTTCTTGAAGTTATGAGCATTTGAATTTTGAAGACTTTTCAGTAAAAAAACTCAATTTTTTTCTTTAAATGTTCATATTTCTTGATCTAATTGAGATATTTAGGTTTTCTTTCCAAATTCTGATAGGGTTTTTCAATCTCTTTCAATATCCACAAGAAAATTTTAAAAACATTAAAAATTGACAAACTGACAATGGTTTTTTAAAAATATTAAAAAGTCGATTATCTCTGAAAACCCACACTTATATTTTTTTCTGATTTTTTTTAACTTTGTCTTATTATAAGGAATATATACTGTGAAAATTACATTGGCTAAACAATTTTTATAATAACTAAAAATTAAAAAAAAAATTTTTTTAAACGATTGTAAAATCTGTTTGAAAGAAAAGTAGAATTATATTTACCTAAAACATTTTATATTTCGCTTACTTTTTCAACTGTGATGTAAAAAATTACATTTTTTTTACAAGTCTATAGAAATCCAGTCGTGTGTAACAGTTTTGGCCATATAACAAGTAGTTCCTGTCCGGGATCTTGTACCTTCATTGTCATTTTTTATTTTCTACCTGACATTTTTAAAAACGAGCGATTGCCTGAACCTCTTCCACTGTGGAAATTGAAATGGATAATAATTTTTGAATTAACTAAAAATTAAAATAAAAAAAATTTCATTTTTTTTTTTAAATAAATGTAAAATTTTATTGAAGCAAAAGTAAAATTGTATTTAAAGGCATGTGATGGAGTATGATGCCACTGATATTGGCAAAAATTGTCCGTAAACTTCCTTATAAAATAACAAATATTTTCAAGCCAAACGTTGTAAAATTATTTAAAATATCATTAAAATGGTCTGTCTGGCCCAAATTTGTTTGAATTTTGCTTTAACATTAGCTTTTTAAAAAATTCTTTGATTTTTGGAAATTTTTAAAAATTAATTTAAACAGATTTAAATTTAAACATATTTAGGTCAAGCAGATGTTCTTAATGGTATTTTAAGTAATTTGACAAAGTTTATTTTAGGGGTAAATTCACTGACAAATTTGACCTTTACTAGAGATGTCATTCTCCATCACATGATTTTAATTAATATATTTCATATTTCGATTACTTTTTTAACTGTGATGGAAAAAATTAAGTTTTTTTCGATCCTTTTTAAAAATGTCAGGTAGAAAATAAAAAATGACAATGAAGGTACAAGATGCCCGACAGGATCTACTTGTTATATGGCCAGAACTGTTAAACACGACTGGATTTCTATAGACTTGTGAAAAAAAACTTAATTTTTTACATCACAGTTGAAGAAGTAAGCGAAATATAAAATATTTTAGGTAAATATAATTCTACTTTTCTTTAAAACAGATTTTACAATCGTTTAAAAAAAATTTTTTTTTTTAATTTTTAGGTATTATAAAAAATTGTTTAGCCAATGTTATTTCCACAGTATATATTCCTTATAATAAGACAAAGTTAAAAAAAATCAGAAAAAAATATAAGTGTGGGTTTTCCGAGATAATCGACTTTTTAATATCTTTAAAAAACCATTATCAGTTTGTCAATTTTTAATGTTTTTAAAATTTTCTTGTGGATATTGAAAGAGATTGAAAAACCCTATCAGAAGTTAATATAATAATATTTAATAAAAATGTGTTTTGTTTGCTTTATTTAATAAAATTTTTGTTTAATTTTGTATTATAATTAATATATTAATAAGCAATATTCAAATTATTCCAAACCATTTGGGTTTGGGAATAATGGATTAAGAAATACGTATAGTTTTTGGGAAATTGTCAATGGAATAAAGGGTTGAGAAAAACCGATTGGGAAAAGTGTCCGAAAAGGGCTGTGAATAACATAGAACTTTCTCATAAATGTTTCAGGAATATTCCATATACGTCCAAGGGATAAGCAAATACGTAGAAAGGATATCCAAATCACATCGTAGGGATATCTAAGGGACATTCTAGAAAAGTCCCAGAAAGCGCACAATGGGACCAAACTGGAATTTATTGTTTAAAACCGTCTAGAGCCTTCATTTTTAAACGATTTTACTTTTTTTGGTCTTAAATGAAATAGTATTTAATTTGGAAGAGTTTGGTTGAGGTTTATTTTTAAATTTTTATTTTTTTATGTTAATTTTTTTATTGCAAAGTTTAACAAAAGTTGCAATTTTTAAGAAAATGTTATCTCCAGTTGCTACAATTAAATAATACATGCTAAAAACTATTTAAAAACACACCTAGAGTACTCCCTAAAATGTAAAAAAACTACACAAGTGAAAATTTGAATTTTATAAATAAATTATGTTAACAAATAATTAAAGTTGCAACAAATCGTTAATGTTGACGAAGCTTTCGTTAGATTTTGATGAAATTGTTTACTTTTTTTTTTAATAAGAGATTATTAAGAAAAATTAAATAAATATTTAATTTAATTATATTCAGTTTTAGATTATTTTTTTACAATTTTATTTGTATTACTATTTTTATTTTATTATTGTAAAAATTATAAGAATATAATCTTTTAGAAAGTATGATCTATCATTGAAATACGCTTAAAAGTATCAATGTACATATTTTTTCTTGCAATTTGAAAAATGTGATTTGCATAAACAATTTTTTTAACATATTCGTATTGTTGAAATTCTCTATTAATTCTGCATGGTGCACAAATATGACAGATTGCCATTATTTATTGGAATTTTTGCGACAAAAGTATGAGCTTCATATCTTAGCCGCCAGATGGCTTCAAGCCAAAAAACCCCTAAAACTCCCTAAGTAACAAATTTTAAGCAAATTGATTTTTAACAAATTTGTCCGCCATACTGAATCCGCCATTTTGAATTTTGCAAAACTGATAACGGATGCGTAATCAGCGATCCCAGAAACCCCCGAGGAACAAATTTTAAGCAAATTGGATTGATTTTTAAAAATGTCATCCGTCATATTGGATCCGCTATTTTGAATTTTGAAAAACTGATAACGGATTCGTAATCAGCGACCCCAAAAACCCCCGAGTAAATAATTTCATCAAAATCTAATGAAGCAACTAGAGTTTTTCTAAATGAATTACAACTAGAGTAATTCACATGTGTAATTTTTTTTAAATTTTAGGGAGTACTCTAGGTGTTTTTTAAAAATAGTTTTTAGCATGTATTATTTAATTGTAGCAACTGGAGATAACATTTTCTTAAAAATTACTACTTTTTTTCAACTTTACAATAAAAAAATTAATAGAAACAAATAGAAATTTAAAAATAAGCCTCGAAAAATCTTTTCCAAATTTAATACTCTTTTATTCAAGACCAAAAAGAGTAAAATCGTTCAAAAATTAAGGCTCTAGACGATTTTGAACAGTAAAGTCCAGTTTGGATATCTCTGAGATGTTCAATGGATATCCCTGGATACATGTGGGATGCTTTTAGGATATCGAATCTCAACCTACGGTATCGCATGGATGTGAATACTCTATTAAAGTTTTTAAGCAAAGTTGTTTGTGTGCCTGTGTATTTAACAGCATGTACCTGTTAGCACCCACACTTATGAGTTAATGTACATATTAAATAAGCATAACAGTAAAATAACGATTTATTTGGCAAAAGCAGGAGCTCATATTCAAATAGCTGATTAAATGATTTTAAAAAAAGTTTTTTCTTACTATTTGAACTTTAAAGAATACATTTGCACAAAAAAATCGGAATTAGCAGAATCTTTTGTCATAAAAAGTCTTTTTATGGCAGTTTTTTATTTGATCACGTTGATGTTCGTAAACAAATTGGACTGACTTTAAACCCATGGTACTTACAATATATTTTGTTCCAAAGGCACAAACGAGACGCTTTTAAATGCCTAGGCAGGGTCTAAATGAGTCGCTCGCTCAAAGAACCACCTAAGTCGACTTAGGTGGTTTTTTCAAATTCGGTTATCTACGTAAGTTAACAACATATATAGAACAAATCTGTTAAGTCTCCGAAGTTTTCAACCATTATTTCTGATTTAATGAAGATTTTAAGTACGCAAGAACGACCAAAAGCGCGCCCGCAAGAACCATCTCCAGGCTAGGCGCAGCGCACAATATGACTAAAGTCACTATTTTTGGACAAAAATCTGCCGATAACTAAAAAATGAACCGATTTTAATATTTCTTTTTAAGTACTCATAAATTTTTCTACCACAACGTTTAACAGACAATTTGTAAATTGTTTAAACAATCTTAGTTAACAAATAAAGAACTTCAAAAGTTCCATTGCTTAGATTTCGTTTCTTTTGTAAAATTAAATAATTACTGTTGGCCTAGAGTTACAAAACAGTTTAAAATGTTTGCGAACAATTTTTAAGTTGTTTAAACAATTATAGTTTAAATAAATAACTTTGAAAATTTTCTTACCTTAGATTACCTAGTAATTCTAGGCCAATTATAGTAATTAATTAATTTTACAAAAGAAACGGAATCAAACTAAGGAAAACTTTTGAAGTTCTTTATTTGTTAATTAGGATTGTTTAAACAATTTAAAAATTGTTTGCATACATTTTCTGAATATTTTAATTCTGGGCCAATAGTAATTAATTAATTTCCCGAAAGAGACGAAATCTAAGTAAGGAAAACTTTTGAAGTTCTTTATTTGTTAATTAGGATTGTTTAAACAATTGAAAAATTGTTTGGATACAGTTTCTTCTGTATTTTAATTCCAGACCAATAGTAATTAATTAATTTCACAAAAGAGACGAAATCTAAGTAATGAAAACTTTTTAAGTTCTTTATTTGTTAATTAGGATTGTTTAAACAACTTAAAAATTGTTTGCATACATTTTCTTGTGTATTTTAAATCTAGGCTAATGGTAATTAATTAATTTCACAAAAGAAACAAAATGAAAGTAAGTAAATCTTTTGAAGTTCTTTATTTGTTAACTAAGATTGTTTAAACAAATTAAAAATCGTTGGTTTGTACCTAGAACTATTTAAAATATTTTAGACAAATTTTGTGTGTAAAATATATAATTTTATTTTGTGTATATCAGCAAAAGAGTTATTTTTGTTTCGTTTTTATAGTTCGCCTGAAAAACCACTTAAGTGCTTTGTTATAAATAAATGTTTTTAAAATAGTTAGAATAATTTTATTCAACTTTTTTTTGTCAAAACTTGTGATTCGATAATGCATCATCAGTTTTAAAAAAATTTCAAGGTATTAATTATGTAAATTACACATGTAATTTGTTTCTAGATGTTTAATATAAGTTTTTTGTCAAAAACCTAAGTCGACTTAGGTGGTTCTTTGAGCGAACGGCTCAAATGCTTTCATTTGTCTGACTGTTTGATAATGGTGTTTATTTCTTCATTAAGACAAAAAAATACATGAGTCTACTGTTCATTTTTTTTCATACGGTCGAATAAATACATGCGTTTAGACCCTGTCCACAGGCATCTAAAAGCGCCACGTTTGTGCCTGTGGGATAAAAAATAGTTTTAGTAGGCTAGATAGACGTTTTAAAATTTTGACCCATCCTGGGGGTAAATGTTAAAAAATTGAAGTTTGGGAAAACAGACAAAACACACATTTTTTTTAAAAACGTCAAGAATTATATTATAAAAATTTTTTTGATGATAGATTTTTCTACAAGGTACTGTGACGCGGTAAACAGTTACCGTGCACAATATTTTTAAATTAATTTAAAAATAAATTATTACACTCCAGTCTAGAAATAATTCCAGGCTATTGTTCAGCTTTAATGTAAACTTGGCGATTTGTGCCTGTTATTATTTTGAGTTTGCATTATTTAATTTTATTAAATATTTAAAATTTACTTTAATTTATATTTATTTTGATTCTTTAAAATTTTAAGATTTAGTTAAATTAGGATTTATTTCTATTTTGATTTGGTATTTAATTAATTAAATAAATTGAATAATATTATTATATGAACTTCCGGTTTTTGCCTGCCAACTTGGCAGATCGGCCAATTATTTGTTTTGTGAGATAAACATTAAACGTTTGCACCTTTATTTTACAAGCACAAACATTGCTTGCTTTGATGTGAAGTTTTCCACATCATAATGAATCGTCGAGGAGGTGGTCCTGGTGGTCGTCATCGTCATGGTTGTCATTCCTGATCGTCGTGGGATTATCCTAGCACATGGGTCCGGATGTTAGCCCCATTCTTTTAAGAGTGCCAGGGACAGAAAATCATTACCTACAACTGATTTACGTTCCTCGGTCGATTGCCGCTCGATTTTGAAACGTGATTCGTGAGAGCGGCACCGCGGCGCGTGTATCGCCGCATACTGACTTGACCACGATGCGTTGAGTTCTCGCTATCGTCGTCATTCTGAACTGGTCTGTTCGACCGTATGGTCATGAATTATTAAAAGTGTAAAACTTTCTTTGTAAAGGTATAATTAAAACTACTGACGGGCCCCTTCGTGGCCATTGTGCCCGCCCAAGTGAGCTCCTATATTAACAATTTATTTGTTTTTCTTTGATCCAGTTGATCTCCAATAATGGACATTAAATTTAGAATCAGTATTCAGTGCGCGTATTTTTGTAAATGTCTGTGCCATGCGGCCGGATAATTTTGATTTCTTGTAAACTTTTGAAATGGTTTCCATTTAATAAATTTGTTATGTTGTGGTTTAATTTAAATTCTTAGGTTGTTGATACTCCTTACTTCCCACTCTCCGGCAATTTGGTTAGTCGTGGCTTGTTAGTTTTAATTTAATTTTATTAAATAGAGTAATTTGATTGAATTCATTAGTCTATTATTTTAGTTATTTTGTTTAGTTATTTTTCGTTAAAATAACTTGGCGCTCGGGTTTTGTTTTTGTATTGTTTATTTGTTTTTATTCAATATTATAATTTAAAACATTAAACATCAAGCATAAGCTGAAACAATGCATCACAAATGGCGCCTGTAACAATGGGGCTTTGAGCAGCACAAACTTCGAAAATTTTGTGAGTATAGTCGAGCAAATCCGTACACAAAGGAAGAGCGATAAGAGTCGTGACTACACGCGAAAAACTTTTAGACAGCCGCTGCGCCTTTGAATGCGCAACTGCTGTCTGTTTACTATGTTAAACTGCTGCTCAACTTCGGGACGTCTCACAGTGGGATGAATCTGGAATTTACTGTTCAAAAATGTCCAGAGCCTCTAATTCTTAACCACATTTAAAGTTCTTTTTTTTAAATTAAAGCTTAATAAATTTCTAAAAACATTGTCGGAGCCGATTTTTGAAAAAAAAATTTTTTAACTTTTTTATTATTGTTTAAATGTAATAAAAGAGCTAATTATCAACATTCCACACGTTTAATCTATGTCACTTAGTAATACTTAAGCAAAAAAAATTAATAACTTTACTTTCAGGAAAGTTAAATTTTACTTAATAAATAAAATTTCACAATTTTCCTGATTGTTACAAACAAATTATTGCAGAAGAGACATATATTCAGTATTTATTAAGATTAAAGGTAATGAGTAAGGTTTTTTTTCTATCTGATCACATAGTATTAAATAAAATTTTACTTTCCTGAAAGTAAAGTTATTAATTTTTTTTTGCTTAAGTATTACTGACGTAGATTAAGTGACGTAGATTAAACGTGTGGAATGTTGATAATTAGCTCTTTTATTACATTTAAACAATAATAAAAAAGTTAAAAATTTTTTTTTTCAAAAATCGGCTCCGACAATGTTTTTAGAAATTTATTAAGCTTCAATTTAAAAAAAAAGAACTTTAAATTTGGTTAAGAATTAGAGGCTCTGGACATTTTTGAACAGTAAATTCCAGATTCATCTCACAGTGCGTCTGCTATCTAACTTTGGGACCTCTGGTGTCCAATAGAGGCGCACGAGCTGTCCAGGCATCGTCTACCTATGTTTATTGGGTACGAGCTGCCGAAAAAATGGACTGCCGGAATCCAGAAAATGCGAGCAGCTGTTACACATAACCTATAGTGCAACCGCTGTACTATAGGTTAGTACGCGTAGTGTACAATATTTTTCCCCGTGTAAGAGTCACACAATGAATTGGTCATTTCGTTCTTTAACTTTGATTAAAGCTTAACAATTATTTGACTAAAAATATTAAAGTATTATCCAACCAAAGTTCATTGTTGCTTACATGATATATCTAATTCCTTAAATTATTAAAGATTAAAAAAATTAATTTATTTTTTAAAAACAACATACTGAAACACAGGGCTCTTCTAATCACAGTGGAATTCATTGCGCACATAACTCATTACCTTTAGGATTGATCGAAAAAGTCATTTTTAAACCTGGTTCAACACCTCGTATTATTGATATTTCATTATTAAATTGTACACGGCTATCCTATAATGATACCAAATTACAAAATAAAAAACACGTGTTTAAAGTATTAAAAGTAGATATATTAGCAAATTTGTAAAGTATAATACCTTTCCAACTTCAGCAGTTCTACAATTAGCAACGTATAATGCTTCTGAAAATTTAAGAGAAGAATCAGCCTTGTTAACTTTAATAGTTACAGTAGTGTTTGTTAGTTGACTTGTATTTCCTCCATGATCCTTTAACAAAAATTAAAACATAAACAATGTCAATATTTTAGTTATATACATTACTGGACACAATTGAGTAGATACTTCGTGGTGCAAAACCCCACTGTTTTTAAACAGTGATAAATCTGCGAAAAATATTGCTATAAAAATTTTCAAAATGGATTCGGAAAGCCTATAGAACTTCTGATAATATAATTGGTATCTGAAAGCAATCGCTGTAACAGTTTTTTAATTATCAAGAGAGAAATATTAAGTAATTTTGCAATTTTCGTAAACTTTTAACTTTAAGTTCTACTCTGTCTCTGTTGCATCTCGAGCTAAAGGCGTGGTTAGATATTAATTAAAAAAAAGTTTCCTTAATCTAAAACTAATAACTGGAGGAATGGTAGCCTGATTAAGTCAAGTTGGCAAAGCTTGACCATTTATTTTTATGTGAGTCCGTTGTTCTCTATCGCTCCTATGAGGGGCATCTTTGTCAATTGTTAAATGGTTTGAACGTTTATAAAAGATAGCTAAGAAATACTAAACTTTAAAAGGGTTTGAATAAATAAACAAAGATTTTATTGAAAGCTTTGGTTTAATGTACGTTTCTTATGATTAAAATAGTAATTGAATGAATTGAGAACATTATAATAAGGCTTAATAAGTTTCGTTTGGTGATTTAAACTGTTTCTACATTGTGAAATGGTAAAATTACTGACATACTAGATTTTCTTAAAAAGAAAAGGGGAATTTTAATGGTAGAGATGAGACGGATGAATGTTGATGACAAAACCCGCATATCTGTAGTTGACACGTGTTGCTTTTTGCACATCGGAGTTACGAACGGTTGTGACTTTGCACACACTGATTTAGTTTATGTTTCCTGAATGTAAAACCGTTACGTTCACAATCGTTCTACAGAAACACACTAATACGACGGTAAACAGTCAAGCTTCTAATATCAACTTACAACAGGTAACGAGTATTACGATGATCGAAGGAAGCTGAAGACCGAAGGGTCACTCGATGTGTACAAGGAACTTCCTGCACTAAACGTTGACAAGAAGAAAACTGAATTACAACAACTGGGGCTGCACGGTTACTGTTCCGAGGTGTCGTTCGATATGAGCCGAGAAGACTTACACAAAGTATTTGACGACTCCCTGCTGGAAGCTTTTTGCTTTTACAGTGGCAAACCTCCTCGGGTCATGTGCAAAAGCCACCTCCGGTCCTCGCATCAGAGATGCCAGAGACCGTCCGTATGCACATCGACGCATGCCCCCGACAATATTTTTGATTGGTGGAAGGTCTTTGGACAAATATTTTAAATAAATTCACCAATCGAAAATGTTCTAAGAAGCATGCGCAGTTACGAATGCGAGACGATGGAAAAAAAATCGTAAGGAAACATTCCGGCTTCATAAGAAAGACACGTGTACTTGGATTCCTAGAAGATTACTAGCTTCCTTCGCGTAAAGCTATATGTCATGTCGTCCGCGTGGTGACTCATCGATATCAGATCGTCAAACGCAATTTTAGTTCATTATTAGCGGAAAGATCATATTACCGAAAGTATGCGACGAGCATTTAGTTTTTATAATGCTGTTTTCGAATATAGGGAAGGCATGAGAGCTTGTAATAAGAGAAATTACTTCAAGGTTCTTTCGATTCAACACGTGCAGTGATAAGTATTCATGTGACTCATCAGTGCGTTTCAGAAAGCACGCATTTCCTTCCCATTTAAATAATAATGTCACAATATTATATTTCCGTCCTATCAATACGGTTTTCAGACAGTTCGTATATCATCTGTAGCAATTTATAAATAAGAATGGGACTTCAAAGTATCTACTTTTGATAAAGAATTTCAATAATAAGAAAATTACCATGGTAAATAATATAATCCTAGGAATCACAATATACGATATGTCCCACATTCAATAAGAAATAAAAAAAAAAAAAAAAAAAAAAAAGTGAAATAAAATGCAGATGCAGGTGCTTGTAACCTGAGACGCTCGCCCTCTTATCTCGCGTAAGGCGTCAAGAGTCCGAGCAACTCATAGACCCGCACCTGCAACTATTGCTATTATTGAATATATTACCTTATATTGAAATTTATTTGCTGTAAATCTTATTAAATGTGTATATTCATTTGCAATAATGTTCCAACATTAAAACCTTTGGTTTTAGACTTTAGACTTTAAAAATTAAGTCAATATATCTTCTTTGACTTTTAATTGTAACCCTTCTCTTAATTAATTTTATTTATTTGATCATATTAACCTTTATGATACTATATTATAATTCTCGTGATGCTTTCCTCAGCCACTTCGCAATTCGACTTCATGACATCATATTACCATTAGAACTCTACTCTACCCGTAAAAGATAAAGTAGGATTCCAATGTATATTCACCAACAGGTGATTGTTATCTGAAGGAGGTCACAATGCAAAGTAGTTTTTCAAGCCATAAAGGCAATACCCTTTTCAAAAATTTATGTTACTGGGATGTAACATCTCTAAGCCAAAGAAAATTAAAGGAAGAAATTAAAACTTTGCAGGCATAATAATTTTCTTTTTCCCTTTAATTAGAGCATTATTAACTTAAGAAATCTGAACTTATTTTGGAGTTATGACTTAAAAGGTGGAGCTCTACATTTTCAAGTTCATGCACAGAGTTAATTGAATTGGCGGTTTTATTTTCTACTTTTTTGTTTAGCTTCTTCGTGATGGCAAAGAAAGATTTCTTATTTTCCTTCAACTTTTCTGGTTTAAAAAAAAATTAAACTTGAAATTACAAATTTTCGAAAATTGAAAAATTACTGATTATTTCTCTTGATAATTAAAATACTATGAAAGCGTTGCTTCTAAATAACGAGTTCCTTTTTAAAAATTGTACAAGCTTTCAAAATCTGTTTTAAAAATTTTCCTATAATTATTGTTGGCGGATTTATCATAGTACAAGTGTAGACGTGTTTTAAATCTTGCTCCGCGAAGTGGACACTCAATGGTGGCCGGTAGTGTACCTGACAAATAATAGTAAATTTTCAATAGCAGCGGATAAATGACAGTATTCCAGTTGCACAATATTCTAGCAATAACAATCTTACGTGTGACAACAAATATAGTGTTATGACAATTTAAAACTTAAGATTTCTGATTTGAAATAAAATATGTCCTTCTACAGAAGATATTGCAAGTGAATATTTTTCATTTCTATTTGTACTTTCCCATTTTTTAAATGTTTACATTTTTTAATCTTTCCCCAAGAAGAAGAATTCGCTTAGGATATAAATTAGCTATATCACCGTCCGACAAAATTCAACTTTTGGTTGTCCACATAAGAAAATCCAATGAAATCTCGTAGAACACATTCCAAAAATCGAAATTTTTTTTTTCATTTTTGGTTAGTATAAATATCTAAAAAACGGGAAAGATAATCTATAGTAAAAAAAACCTTGAAAACCATAAAACAAACCTTTTGTTTGTTTTAACTGATCTGAGTTATTAAAGGATTTATTTTAATTTTCTTTATAAAGAAAATAAAATCACATTTTTAGCTTTCGTCTCTCTAAGAGAAACCTCTTCAGAAATTGACAATTTTTGGATTTCTAGTTACACTGAAAATTTATATAAATTGGTAATTATAATCATATAAGGACCTATCCTTGTACGAATGGGAAAAGGACGCGGATACCAGTCTCGAAAGGCATATATTGCTTTATTTGTATGCATGGCAACAAAAGCTTTACATTTGGAACTGGTATCAGATTATACGTCAGAAGCTTTCCTTGCTGCCTTGAAACGTTTTGTCTCTCGTCGCGGCTTACCTTCCAATCTGTACAGCGATAATGGTACCAATTTTCAAGGAGCAGACAAGATTTTAAAACGAACATTGCGTACCTTATTGCAGAATGAAAATATACAATCTTATATTGCTCATAACAATATCGAATGGAACATCATTCCTCTCAATGCACCTCACTTTGGAGGCTTTGGAAGCCGGAGTGAAGTGCATTAAATCTCATCTGAGACGCATTGTTGGAACACATACCCTTACTTTGAGGAACTAACTACCTTATTATGCCAGATAGAAACCTGTGTAAATTCAAGACCTCTGGGATCATTTTCAAACGATCCCAACGATTTAAATTATCTTACTCCTGGAAATTTTTTAGTGGGCGGCAAGACCGTAGCCAGAAAAAAATTTCGGGGGGGGGGGGTTTTGTCAACAAACAGTCAAAGTGATAACCTTTTTTTTTAAACTTGAACATCTGTCAAAAAATTTCGGGGGGGGGTTCAAACACCCCTATCACCCCTCCTGGCTACGGCCTTGGTGGGCGGACCCCCACGGGTCAATTTGAAATTGAATTAACTTTCTCGATGGCAGAAGGTGCAACATCTTACTGAACAATTCTGGAAGAGGTGGTCTTGTGAGTATCAACACACTCTTCTACAAAGATACAAATGAACCCACCGCGATCAAAAGGGCTTACGCTTGACTTTCGTTGGCCTCTCGTACAGCGAGCCTACGGCTGCGCCAGGGGACCTGCGCACTCGTTCATATGCCCTTTTGATCGCGGACGGTTCAAATGATGTCAAAGGAAGGATGATTTAAAACTAGTTGACTTGGTTCTCATTCGTGATAATCTTCTCCCAAAATCTAAATGGAAATTAGGTCGTGTTATTAAATGTCATATGGGACAAGACAATCTAGTAAGAGTTTTTACTCTAAAAACACAAACTGGAGAGTGCAAACGGCCTATTTCTCAATTATGTAAATTGCCCCCAGTGAAAGATTGATATTTTCACGGCGGGCGGTAATTATAATTTTATTTGCTTAATAATAAATATGGATATTCGTTTCTTAGTTAGAAACGAGGCGGGCGGTATGTTTAGGTGTTTACTTTGTTATGTGTTCGGTTTTGAGAAAATTGATTATCGTTTTGAGTTTATCTTTATTGTTTTGAATTATTGTGATAAAAGGATGTATATTTATGTTATTTTCTTTGCAAAGTGCAATTGTGGGCCCTTGCCTTGATTCATGCTATCAGTTCCCTGAACTGATTGATGGTTTTCTCTGTTACCTCCCGTCATTGGGTCTTGTTAATTGAAAAATTCCGAAAGATGCTTAATGATGCTTAATGATCTATACTCAGGATTACTTAAAATTCCTAGTACAAAGGCTAAATCTTTATTGCTATTGTTGTTGCCTTCCTAGAGGTCCCTTCTTTTGTTTACAGGTACACAACTACGCTGATGTTAAACCTTTATTCCTACCTGCTCTGAGAAAAGAAGAGACCGAGATTTGTGACAAGAGTTGTACGAACTCGGCAGTTGAAATTTGATAGTGAAATATTTAACATGTAGAAAAAAGGTTAAAAATAAACTATTTGTATAATTTAATAAAGACTATTCATTTTTGTAGTGAAATTACATTGGTGTTTTTCTTAACATTAATAAATATTTTTTATCCTAACACGATAGCCAAAATGGTACAGACTAAGAAACTACTTAATGTTTTTATTTCACATGAAACGTTGCAGAGAAAAAGTGTAAACAACGTTTAGAGAGGACTAGGGATTGCAATCCCGCACAGTTTTCAATCCCGCGGTGTTTTTGGAATTTTTCCCGCGTCCATGGTTTTTTCTGCGTGTAAGTCCATAATTAAATAAATAAATTCTGTTAATTAGATAATTCTAATATGATGGGAACTTCAAAATTAAAACTATTTTTATTAAAAAAAGATAATAATAAAAAGACTATTGTACTGTACAATTAGACTCACTTTTGTAATCAAGAAAGAAAATATGTATGTTTATGTTTAAGTAATAGATATTTATTGAGATTGGAAAATATAATTATAATCTCTAATTAATTGCTGCTGAAAACGCTCTTTCTGCTTCTACACTGGTTGGCGTTATAGATTTTAAATAGTCGTAAACAATAGACAAATGTTTGCCCTTTATTCATTAGGTGATGTAAAAAAAGATGAGTAAACAAGACACACTCATATTTAAGTTTAAGCCAATCATGATTAAACACGAGGTATTTATAATGAGGTATTTATATATTTTTTTGACCAACGGAGGTAGCTCAGTTGGATAAAGCGCTGGCTCTGCGGCCGCGTCGAGCCAAACATAGCTGTTTCGCGCCCCTTTAGCCTGGGTTTTTTTTTCGACTTATGAGGTAATCCGAGTGGAAGGTTTAGCGTCGAGGTTCAACGATGTGCGCTGTCGACAATTTATCCGGCACACACCGTTGAAACCCGACTGTCGGTAACCGGTTGTACTCGGGGGTGGTTTTGACACAGTTTTCCAGCCCTACTGGCGAGCAAGCCTATTACAGGCGGTCCAGGCAAATGAAAGTACTCCTAATAAAAGTCGTTCTGTGGACGCAAGTTGAGGTTGAGGAACGAGGCTTGAAAAAGGTAGTACCCCTTGGGACGTAGAAAAAGCCGTCAGCAAGGGGTACAGTAGGGAGAAAGGCTAGAAAAAAGGAAAAAGGAGAAGGCTATGGGTGTTTCAACCCCGACTTGAAGCCAAAAATGGCAAAGTCAAAAAACCCTCAACCTCGCCCCTAACATTAACTTTAACTTATATATTTTTTTGACCAAAAAAATTTTATTTTTTTATATACATATCACCAATCGAAAAACCATGAAAAACTCTATCGAAACTGAAAGTAGCAAAAATTTTTTAATTTATTGTTAAATATAAAAAAATTACTAAAATTTGAGTTGTGCCGTAAAACCTAGAAAAATTACCCCCTCCCACTCGGAAAATATTGGACAAAAAAATCAACATAGCTTACCATCTGTACGCACTATATATACTTCGAATTTAAACATGACTGGCTAACAATTTTTTTTACTTTGATCACTTCATATGGAATCTCTCATATAAAAAACAAATGTCAGTTTTACGGATCCCGCATAATTTTGCGGATCCCGCAAAATATTATGCGGGATTGCAATCCCTAGAGAGGACCACATTCGGCAGCCATTTTCTAAGACTCCATTAAAAAAAAAATGTTTTTAATTACTATAAGAGTTTGTTGTATTTTCTGTCGCTTTGGACCTTCGGGGCGGATCGTGTGACTTCGTGTTTCGACTTCGGTCAGGGGAGCGGCTCCTCAGCCTATCCTGTCCCTTCTCGGATAGCCGACGAGAGGGAGTGGGATGAGAATTGAGAGGCGAGTTCGCGTCGTGTGAGAGAGCGGATGCTCCCGGTCCGAAAGCCACAGCCCAAAAAACCGTTTTGGGATGGATCATCTCGGGACCAGTGCAGACTGAGGGTTTACGGCGGGCGGATCCATCTGAATCCAGGTCAGTCTCAACACTGCATTGCGCTTCTGTAGAAAATCTGCAAGATCAATTGCAACAATTTTGGGAACTGGAAAGCATCCCAAATAAACAGACATCAAAACAAGACGATGATTCCTGCGAAAAGCATTACATCAACACTCACACACGCACCCCTGAGGGCAGATATCTCGTTCGACTCCCGTTGAAGTGTCAACCTCCAGAGGCTTCAATGGAAACTCGTCGAATCGCATTCAGTAGCTTGATGGCCATGGAACGCCGATTTCAGCAAGATCTTAAGTTGCATGAAGCCTATTGTGAGTTCATGGAAAAATACGAATCGGAAGGACACATGGAACGAGTTCCAGAAGAGGAATTAGACGTTCCTCAAGCTTGGTACATGCCACACCACGCCGTAATTCAATCAAGTAATCTCAGCTGGAAGCTTTGAGTGGTCTTCAATGCCTCCAGATTAACTTCACAAAAAAAATGTCTAAACGACTTCCTCTACTCTGGACCCCATACTTGGCAATTCGCACACTAAGGCAATTATCAATGGACGAAGGGGCTCAATTTCCACTTGCAGCCGAATCCTTGAAACAAAATATCTATGTTGACGATATTTTTGAAGGTGCTGACAATTGCATTTTAGCCAAACAGAAACGGGACCAATTAATAGCTCTCTGTGAAAGAGGAGGTCTGACTTTAGATAAATGGGCTTCAAATCATCCAGAAATCACTCCCTTTAAAACGAGTTCATCCCAAGAGACATCAGAAGGAGAGACAAAGTTTATAGACATAAATTTAGTCGTGAAGACATTAGGAATACTTTGGGATTCAAGAGCTGAAGAATTTTCTTTTAACATCTTTCAAGGAATGATGGTCGCTGAAAATACGACAAAAAAAATCATATCGTCTCATATCGCTAGGCTGTATGATCCAAATGGGTGGCTAGCACCAATTACCGTGGTTGCCAAGATCACGCTTCAAGACATATGGATTTTAAAAATGGATTGGGATGCTGTACTCCCAACTGACGTTCAAGAGCGCTGGACGCAATTCTGTCGATCCTTAGCATTTCTGCCTAGCGTTAAGATACCTCGCTGGCTGGGTACCATTTCAAACTCGCTGTACGAGATTCATGGATTCTCCGACGCCTCCTGCCGAGCATACGCTGCAGCTGTTTATTTACGAGTTACCACAGACTGTGGAAACGCCCAAGTTACACTTCTAATGGCAAAGACAAAAATTAGTCCTGTAAAAACGGTAACAATACCCAATCTTGAACTTTGCGGAGCTGTCCTCCTAATCAAACTCCTAAAGCACGTCAGAAGGTTACCACATCTAAAGAATGCTTCAGTAGTAGCTTGGTCTGATAGTCAAGTAGTGTTAGCTTGGTTAAACCAACACCCCTCGAAATGGAAAACATTTGTGGCCAATCGGGTCTCATACATTCAAACTGAACTGCCTTCGGCAATATGGCGGCACGTTCCAAGCCAAGATAACCCAGCTGACCTGGCTACTAGAGGTGTTCAGCCAAAAACCCTCCGAAGTTGATGATGATCTCTTCCCGGTTTTCTTCCTTATCACGATTATACAGAGCGGTCGCATATTGCCTACGAGTTTATGGAAATTTCAAAAAAGGCGAGCTGGGAACTCCAATAAAGATGGAACTCTTACAGCGACTGAATTAGAAGTAGCTCGTGTCAAGGTCTTATTGTTGGCGCAAAGGAATGCATTCGCAGATGAAACTGCTTCTTTAAGAAAGGGACAAGTTATACCCAAGTACGGTGTCATACGAAACCTCAACCCTTTCTTAGATAAACAGGGAGTGCCGAGGGTTGGAGGTCGATTAAGTCATTCTTCTTTACCCTTCTCCACTAAACATCCACCAATACTCTTAAAGAATTCACCGTTGACACCACTATATGTGAATTTAGCACATCAAATTTCATGTCATGGTGGACCAAAGTTGACCTTAAGCATCCTACTAAATTTAGTATGGATAGTCGGTGCACCTTTGCTGGTCAGAAAACTAGTTCGCAAGTGCGTATTATGTCATAGAGCCAAACCTCGTTTCCCAATGCAGCTAATGGGAGATCTGCCACCCCCTAGAATTGAACCAGCTCGCCCCTTCACGAATACAGGTCTTGATTATGCTGGACCGTTTCAACTACGCACCACCAAAGGACGGGGATTTAAATCATATAAGGGATATTTAGTTATTTTCATTTGCCTCGCTACAAAGGCAATACATTTAGAAGCGGTGAGTGATCTGACAACAGCTGCATTTCTTGCAGCTTACCGGAGATTTGCAGGACGAAGAGGAGTTTGCCGACGAATTTATAGTGATAATGGATCTACTTTTCACGGGGCTGACCGGGAACTACGATCAATGTTCAAAAAGGCGTCCACTTTTTACTCCGAGGCTGCAGCAACCCTTGCCAACGATGGAACGGAGTGGCATTTTATCCCTCCAAATTCACCCCACTTCGGCGGCTTGTGGGAAGCTGGTGTGAAATCTGCGAAACATCATCTATTACGATTGATGATTTCCCGTACACTTACCTTTGAAGAATTCAGCACTCCACTTGTTCAAATAGAAGCCTGTTTAAATTCCAGACCTTTATGTGCCATGTCTACTGATCCTGAAGAACTCAACGCTCTGACCCCGGCACATTTTCTTATTGGAAGCACCTTAGCCATTATCCCTGATGAGGGACCACCGACTGTACCAGAGAATCGACTAGGCAAATACCAAATTCTGCAAAAAATGCAAAGCAACTTCTGGAAGAAATGGTCTCAGGAATATCTCCAATCATTGCAAGCTCGAAGCAAATGGCCAAAACGTTCTGAAAATCTTCGCATCGATTTTATTTATTAGATTTATATATTTTATTTATATATTTTATTTATATATTTTATTTATATATTTTATTATTTATTATCGATTTATTTAGTAGAGGTGGACACTAGTATTTTTTACAAAATGAGCCGTTAAAAAATGCAATTTGATAAAAATTAATAAAAATTGACGTTGGAAACGATTAACCAATTTGAGGTTCAAATTAACCCAAATTGAATAATCGTTTCCAACGTCAATCTTTTTAAATTTTCATCAAATTGCAATTTTTAACGGCTCATTTTGTAAAAAATTCAAGTGTCCACACTTCCACTAAAAAAAATTTTATTCACTTATGTGTCTTCTTTATCAAAAATCAAAATTATTTATTTGGATTCACTTTTGTTTCGATTGTTTGTCCGATTCATCCTTAACCTCAAATTGTAAAAATCTTGACTTTTCTAAACTACCTAAGTACCCAACAGATGTCCAGGTCATTTACTGCCCACTTCTACATGAAAGTTAACCTCAAAATGTGAAAATCAACAAATCTGGAATACTGAAGTACCTATCTGATATCTAGGTCACATTCGTTTAACTTCCTCAGAGGAGTTAACATAAAAAAGTGGAAATCGACTACGCAAAAGTACACCAATACACAACTAATGTCCAGGCTTCTTCCGGACAACTTCTTCAGAGAAGATCACCTTTAAAATATGAAAATCGACATCTCTGAAGTACCCAAGTACCCAACCGATGTCCACGTCATTTTCGAACAACTTCAACAGGGAAGTTAACCTCAAAATTTCAAAATCGACATCTCTAAAATACTCCAGTACCTATCTGATATCTAGGTCATTTTTGGTCAAATTCCTCAAAGGAAAGTTAACCTATAAATGTGAAAATCGACTTCCCAGAAGTACCCCACTTTCTGACTGATGTCCAACTGTTTTCCGGTTAACTTCTTCACGAAAGTTAACCTTAAAATATATAATTCGACTTTTCTGAAGTACCGAAGTACTCAACCGATGTCCAGGTCATTTCCGGACAACTTCAACAGGGAAGCTAACTTGAAAATGTAAAAATCGACATCTTTAAAATGCTCAAGTACCTATCTGATATCCAGGTCATTTGCGGTCAACTTTCTCAGATGTGTTAACCTCAAATTGTAAAAATCGTCTTCTCTAAAGTACCCAAGTTGCTATCCGATGTTCACGTCATTTCCGAGCAAATTCAAGAGGAAAGTTAACCTTAAAATGTGAAAATTGACATTTCTAAAATACTCAAGTACCTTTTGATATCCAGATCATTTTCGATCAACTTCTTCAGAGGAGTTGACTAAAAAATGTAGAAATCGACTTCTCAGAAGTACCCCACTACCCAACCGATGTGCAGTCCTCTTCCGGTCAACTTCTTCAGGGAAGTTAACCTCAAAAGATGAAAATCGACATCTCTAAAGTACCCAACTACCAATCCGATGTCCAGGTCATCCCTAGACAACAATTTACTTTTTCAGGGACGTTAACGCATCAAAATGACAATATTTACTTATTAGAAGTACCCCAGTTCCCAACTAATGTACAGGTTACCTTCAGTCTACTTCTTCAGAGAAGATAACCTCAAAATGTGAAAATTGACTTCCCTAAAGTAACCAAGTACCCAACCGATGTCCACGTCATTTCCGATCAACTTGAACAGGGAAGTTAACCTGATAATGTAAAAATCGACATCTTAAAAATACTCAAGTGCCTATCTGATATCAAGGTCATTTATGTTCAACTTCCTCAGAGGAGTTAACCTAAAATTGTTGATATCGACTTTTTAGAAGTACCCCACTTCCCTACCGAAATCCAGGTGTTTTCTGGGCAACTTCTTCTGGGATGTTATCTTCAAAATATGAAATTCGACTTCTCTGAAGTACTGAAGTACTCAACCGATATCTAGGTCATTTCCGAACAACTTCATCAGGGAAGTTAATATCAAAATGTGACTGGCGAAAATGACTGAATGGATTCAGTCATTTTTAAAGGCACGATTTGAATGATTTCGTACCTACAAAATGTCGTAGGATTTTTTTCTTTTTAACATTGCTTTTAGACCATTTTAAATGCAACCGAGCTTTGTGATTCTTTATGAAAGTGTTCCAGCGCATTTCAGAAATGGTTTATAACATTAAAACAATAAAACAAAATATTTAACAAAAAATTTAAATAAATAATAAAAAAATTAACAACTTTCATTGTTTATTCTAAAAATATGAAGCGAATATAATCCTAAGAGCACATTTAATAGTATTTAACAAATTTATTATTAAATAGATTATTTTTCATATATTTCAAAATAAAAATGACTGAAAAATGACTGACTAGACATTTTTCAGTCATTTTCTAGTCACTTTCTATCGATAGGGTTTCCTGGAGAAATTGACCGGAAATGACCTAGAGATCGGTTGGGTTCTTGTATACTTCAGAGAAATCGATTTTTACATTTTGAGGTTAACTTTCCCGAAAAAATTGTCCGGAAATGACCTAGACATCGGTTTGGTGTTTCGGCACTTCAGAGAAGTCGATTCGCACATTTTAAGGTTAACTTCCCTGAAGAAGTTGACCGGAAGTGGCCTGGACATTGGTTGGGAACTTAGCTACTTTAGAGAAGTCGATTGTCCCAATTTAAAGTTAACTTCCCTAAAGAAGTTGATCGGAAGAGACGTGGACATTTTTTGGGTACTGGGATACTTCTAAAAAGGAAATTTTTTCATTTTAAAGTTAACTTTCCTGCAGAAGTTGTCCGGAAATGACCTGGACATCAGGTGGGTTCTTGGGTACCTTAGACCCTGTCGATAGAAAGTACCTGAAAAATGACTGGTTAAAATAACTGAGTGTTTTTAGGTTCTTTTGAGGTACTATTTGAATGATATCGTTATTAGAAAAGTAGAAAAAAAGCGCGCGCTAAAGCACACGCCAAATTTTACGATTTCTTAAAATAATATCAATTTGCAAATTTTGATTAACTAAAAATTTATTAAATAAAATAAAAATAAAGAATAAAATGAAGAATATGACGAATAATTATAAAAAATTATGATATACCTAAAACCATTTAAAAACTTTACTTTAAAAAGTTTACCGATCAACACTCTCTGCTCTTAATATTTAAGAACCTTCTTCCAATATAACCAATAAATGAATGTGTGGTAAACCGCGCTTTTGAAATTCAATAACATAAACATAAGACTTTACTTCTCCAAATAGTTTCTCATCTACTATAGTTTCGATTAATTTTTTTACTTTTGAATGAAAGACTCTTGCAACCGTGTCAGGTTTATTAGAAGCTGACTGATTAAGTAATAAATTTTCTTAAATTTCTTTCCATTTTGAACTACATGTCATTATAAGAAATAAATCTGGTCTACCATGAAAAGCTACATAATGGTCATTGCATATGAATATTATTTTAACATGTTACGAGGTGATCCTATAAATGTTGAAGACAGTATCAGCATCTTACCGACATGTACATTATTTTCAATTTCTTGATTATCTAAATGATCAATTAATCCTTTGTAAGTTTCACTTCTTAATTTTGTTTGATCATTTTTACAAAAACGTAATCTAACTTTTTCAACTTTGACATAATTATCAACTAACCATTGCTGAAACATTCTTCCACCATATAAAAATTGATTGAAGGTATGATCTCTTACTCCTATTTTATATTTTATATAAGCAGATCTGGACAGTTTGATTTCTGGTTGACTTGTCACTATGCGTACGAATCATATCGAGACTATAATCCTTGCTTCCTAGAGGATAAAGGATAGGATATATCCAAGGTTCAACATTTGGATCTAAATGACTAATTGTACTTGTTAAATCGATGTATTATAAATCGTTACATAAGACTCTGGTATTAAACCTTCAGCATTCATATTAAAAATAGCATGAACTTAATTACACCTTTAAAAATTGTAAATTAAATTATTTTTTTTTGCTAACGCAATTTCCATTTTAATGATCTCAGACATCATTAAAAAAGACTTTGTATATGCGTTAAAATCTCTCAATAATTTAAGAATACTAAATAATATATCCACATCTAAGTTGTCATGTTTGTTTAATCTACCGGGTGTCCCAGCATGTCGTGAACATATTTTAGGGTTGATATCAGCTCAAAAAATTAAGTAATCAAACTGCTATTCATTTTTTGATTGAACTTTAATTGCTCGAGTTATTTGCAATTCCAAATTGGCCAACCACGCATCGCCTTTACCTTAGAGGGCATGTTTTACTTCACAGTTTATTTCCTTAAAGCTGAAAAAAAGAGTTGAAGGTGTCAACTTTTGGCAATACAAAGAGTGAAGGCGGATCACCCCCTGGACCGAAAGATCCCCGTGGCCTTCGAACCCTATTGTGCTTGATTTTCGTTTTCTTCACGCTTATTAAGACTCTTTTTTTCAACTCTTTTTTTCAGCTTTGAGGGAATAAACTGTGAAGTAGAACATTCCCTCTAAGGTAAAGGCGATGCGTGATTGGCCAATTTGGAATTGCAAATAACTCGAGCAATTAAAGTTCAATCAAAAAACGAGCAACTCTTTGATTACTTAATTTTTTGAGCTGATATCAACCCTAAAATATGTTCACGACATGCTGGGACACCCGGTATAGCAAATTGCTTCTTTTGGATCTAACAGCAATAATTGATCAAAAGATGGATCATTATCAATTTCAAGAAAAAGGAAATTGTTGATTTGATAATAAATTCGACCTGGAATAATTTATCAAAATGGTCCCCGCCTTCTATTATAGAAATTAACTACATTAGCATTTTAAGATGCAAAAGCAATTGAATTATTGTAAAGTCTTATGTTATTCCTTAAATGTCCATAACTTACTTTATTGTTTTTGTTATTTTGCGTGACTTTTTTCATTTTCTCATCACAAATTCTTACATCTTTCTTCTTCATATCTTTTGAATATAGTATTTCATTATTTTCATCCTTATCATGGCACATATTCTGTTTCAATTTGAATCTTTGAGGATAGCCTTTTTTATATTCTGCTCTACTTATTTTTAATTATCTGTTTAGAGGTGTTACTAATTTTTGTCTGGTTCACTTTTCTTTGTAATTTCTCATTTTTATCATCTTCTCGTACTTCTTTAAGATACTTTAACTGACTTTCAACATTTTTTAATATTCTCAAAGATTTTTTTTACTTGTCTCATTACAATCGCTAGAAATTATTAATTGGTCAGAATTATTATCTCTCTTTCCTTCTTTAACAGCACTATCTATGTGTTTTTTTTAGAAAAATTTAAATCTGTTTCACTACTTAAATATACATCTTCCATAACTGATATTTTTGTTACTTTGTTATTAATTCTTTTTCGTTTTAATTTCATCATTTCACTATATTCTTTCTGATATTCTGCTCTAGTTTTTCTACTCTTCTCATTAGCATTGCTAAAACATATCTTCTTACTACTATTGTTTCCAATATTTTATAATTATTACCTTCTTTTACTACTTAAATAGAATTTGATGCATTTTCCACATGTTTTTCTTACAAACATTTATATTCTGTCACTATTTACACTTTCTATATTTGTTAATTGTCTCTCTTTCCCATCTCTCCTTTTAACTTAGGTGTTTTACAATACATTTTTTCATATTTAATACTGCTTTTTCTAGTTTCTTAGTCAGGAATATTAACAACTTTTTTCTGTTCTATTTTTGTATGTAGTGAAGGACTACTACTATCTCCTTTCATTTCTGTAAAGCCGTCATTAGTTTGATAATCAAATTTTCTTTTCTGTGTCGCATCTTTTACATTCCTCACATGTAAATTATTGTTGTTTATTTATTCGATATTGCCAATTCCAAGTTTATACAATTTTGTAAAATTAACCGAAAATGAGATGACACATTTTTTTCAAACATCATATACAATTGAGTTCTCACTAAAGCATGATTATATACAACATTTTTAGGTTTAATATTAAAATATAAAGAAACAGCAAACGCAATGGCGTGTACACCACAATCAACAAAATTTGGTTGTTGTACTTTTAAAAAAACTACATTAGGTTTAAATAGATATGACTTGCATAAATATTCTCTTTAATCTTCATTTAAATAACCTTCATGAAGACTATTATAAACAAAATTTCATTTCCATTATAGTAAGTGCAAATCCAGTGACCCAAAAGTCGATTTCCACTAAACAATATTTGAACATGTGATTTGTTCTTATTAATTGCTTTTATTTTATCTAACATTTCTGAATATCCTGTAATTTGTTTTTGGAAACTACCACCTGATGCAAGTTCCAATAATTGCTGAAACTTATACATGTGATTGTCATTTAGAATTTCCCAATTACGAATAATATCCTTATCTTTATCATTTAAATTAAAGTATCTCTTCTTTAACTGAGATCTCATTTTTCAAAAACAACTTTTAAAAAAACTAACAAAAAATGAATTTTTTATGACTCACGATCTAACTCCATATTGACCTCTTTATCCTACATGTCATCAAAGTATCTTTATATTTCAAGCCTTAATGTTTTTTTGTTTCTGTATCTCATATGTTTATCTTATATCTATTTATCTCATATCATTATCTCATCTCTTTACCTGATCTCTCTCATTGTTTTACATGTTTATCTCATCTCATTGTCTCATGCTATTGTCTCATATTTTTACCTCATTTTTCTCATTGTCTCATCTGTTTATTGCATATCATACTCTCATGTTATTATCTCATATCTTTATCTCAACTTCTTTTATATAATTATATTATTAAAACTTATTTTACACTGTAACGACTATAACGACGAATTATAATGTTTAGAAGCATTATAATCACTTTATTATTCATTAAACATTCACAATTAATTTATTTATTGAACAGTTATCAATCACTTCTCTAATGAAATCACAATTACATTTTATGGACATTTTTAACATTTCATAACACCAACACTTTATTGAAAATAAGAAGAAAATATAAAATTTGAACACTTTTTAAACATTGTTTCTTTAGTCAACACATTATTTTGCACACTTTCAGTTGAATCATTATCACTTTTTAAGAGTCACTTTATTATTTGTTATTATACACTTACAGTTAATTTCTTTAATAAACACTTTTCGTTCAGCGTATTAAGAACTATACAACACAAACTCTTAATAAACAAAGCATATTTATACTATACACTTTCACATTAAACACATTTCTGTTATAAACTCATAATAAAAAATACACTATTATAAGCATTCTTCACTTCCACATTATACACACTCAAGTTTTATTTATTAATAACTTTCACTACCATGCACTTCTATACCACGCACTGATGTATTTATCTCTCTTTTCGTTATTTTCATTAGAGTTTGAAAATTTTTCCAAAACCAATTATAAACTCATTATGCAAGAGTTGACTCGAAAACCGATGAGCTTATTTAGTCTATTGTTCGTATTTAGAAAGAAATTTTTTAATTTGAAGAATATTTGAGTTAGGAGGTAAAATTCCAAAATATAATTTATTTTCTCTCTTTTCAATAATACTTGAAAATTTTATCTCTTTTCTTAAAGCCATCAACCCTCATTATACAAGGGTTTGCTCTAATGATGATGACTCTCTGCAGGTAGTCTATTGTTTGTATTAAGAAATAAAATTTAAATTTCAAGGTAATTTGTATAATGAGCTAAGAGTTTCCTTTTCGTAAACTTTTAACAAATACCTTCTCTCCCTAACCAAGGAACCAGGTATAAAATATCTGTTAACGCTTTTCCGTTAACTTTTAACGCTGACCTGCAGTACTCGTTTCTTATATAGGATACCGAACATTTCAGGTCTTTATTAGGGTTACTTTATGGCCTTTTAAAACCCTGAAAAATTTTATTATGCTTTTACCCTCATAAAATAAAAGGTTCTTCTACAATTATTTTTTAAATTTTAAATTATTGATATTATTTATTTTAATTTTATACTCGTTTTTCAATAAATTAGTTATTTACATATTTGTATGAAAAAGATATATTCTTCTAAAATAAAATTAAAAAATGATATCAGTCTTCTGATATCTTTTACTGTTTACGAGTTACGCTACTATTCATTTAAATGTAAGGCTTTTACCAAAAATTTTATATCGCCGTAATTGTTAGAATTTACAGATTCAAAATTTCAAAAACCAAAATTCTGACTTAAATATTAAAACAATTTTATTTATTAAGAAATAAATTCTTTTACCAGTACATTTGTTAAATTTCAGATGTCAAAAAGGGGACAAAAGAGGTCGTGAAGCTTTGAAACATCTGAAAAGAATTAAAAATTACTCCAATTTTGTAATTAGAAATTTATAAACTGAGAATTTGCATTCTACGTGTTTTAACGATTCTCTGTATCTAAATTTTTCCTAAAAAATGTTGTTTGTAATGAAAAATATCAATATTTATAATAATTGACTGTCGTTTAATTTGATTGGTTTTAAGAAAAATTTTAGATATTCATAATCGTCAAGAACAAAAGATTTAAAAATTTTATGTTCCCAATTTAAAATTTGCAAATTGCAAAATTTTTGAGTCATAACACTTTTGGGTTACAGAAACCATATCTGTATTTCAGTTCAACGTAGATTTATGATCCTATTCAAGCTTAAATAAGTAATCGCGACATTTAAAAGGACTACCTATGCAAAGCAAAAAATGGTACCTGGTATTGTAAGAGTAAAAATGACTAAAGAATAGCGAATCAGTCATTTTTTTTAGGTATTTTTGGGGCATTTTCTATCGACAGGGGAGAAGTCGATTATCACATTGTGAGATTAACTTCCTTGAAGAAGTTGACCGGAAATGATCTGGACATCTGTTGGGTACATGGGTACTTTAGTGTAGTCGATCTTAACTTCCCTGAAGATATTGATCGGGAAAATCCAGTTATGCTTTAAATACACGAAGCCCAGCCAGTTCCCTACTATTTTTGATTTACTCATTTTGAAAAAAAATTAGCTCTTCCAGCCCCTGACCAGAAAGCAATTTCTGGTCTAGGGATATTTCTACACAGGAAGTGAACTGCGCTAATAGTGGATCAAAATCTTGCATAATGAGAATACGATTGGTAAAAAAGTTTAATAAATTCCAAACGAGTCATAAGTTAACTAAGTAGCACGTAATATTACGTGAATGTCGTAGTAATATTACATTTAATATTACTTATATTACGGGATGAAGCTACAGTGATATTGACGTGACATTAAAATGTCCGCGTTAAGGTAATATTATAGGGTAATGTTAAAGTAATATTACACTAATATTACAAATCTTCTTGTCATATTACAGTAATATTACAAATCTTCCTGCAATATTGCAAATATTATACAGTACCTTATTTTACAGTAATATTACAAGTATATAGTAAAATATGAAAAACACTTTCTAAAATGTATTCTAAGAGCTAAATATCCGAGAGAGGCGTCTATACCTTCTTGGTCAGTTTGTTTACTTACAAAGGTTCAAAATGTTAGGGCTTTCAGACAGGAATGATAGTAATTATTGATTTTATCCAAAAACAAAATAGCGCCTCCAAAATGGCCGCCAAAAATTGAAAGTATTGAAAAATATTGTAATAAAAAAATTAACATATTTTTTTAACGAAAAAAGCTTGAATTACATAGAAAACTACCGTATCATAACAAAATTTTGGTTTGTTGATGTTTTTAAACAATGTTATAAACAATTGTTATAAACAATTAGCAATGTAGCGATTTTTAAAGGTACAAAAAAATAGTTTTTTTGCAGATTATTTTATTTCAACATAGAAGAGCTCTGAGAGATACAAAATTTTATTTGTCATTATTTAACAATATTTAACAATGTTTAACAATGTTATAAACAATTCTTATAAACAATTAGTAAGATAGCGATTTCTGATGGTACAAAAAATAATTTTTTTTGGCAAATTATTTTATTTCAACATGGAAAAGCTCTCATAACTTTAGACTTTTATCCGTCATTGTTTAACAATGGTTAACAATGTTATAAACAATTTTTATAAACAATTAGCAATGTAGCGATTTTTAAAGGTACAATAAAATAGTTTTTTTGGCAGATTATTTTGTTTCAACATAGAAGAGCTCTTAAAGCTACAAAATTCCATTTGTCATTATTCAACAATGTTTAACAATGTTATAAACAATTCTTATAAACAATTAGTAAGATAACGATTTCTGATGGTACAAAAAATAATTTTTTTTGGCAAATTATTTTATTTCAAGATGGAAAAGCTCTCATAACTTTAGACTTCCATCCGTCATTGTTTAACAATGGTTAACAATGTTATAAACAATTTTTATAAACAATTAGCAATGTAGCGATTTTTAAAGGTACAAAAAAATAGTTTTTTTGGCAGATTATTTTGTTTCAACATAGAAGAGGTCTAAACGCTACAAAATTCCATTTGTCATTATTTAACAATGTTTAACAATGTTATAAACAATTCTTATAAACAAATAGTAAGATAGCGATTTCTGATGGTACAAAAAATAGTTTTTTTTGGCAAATTATTTTATTTCAACATGGAAAAGCTCTCATAACTTTAGACTTTTATCCGTCATTGTTTAACAATGGTTAACAATGTTATAAACAATTTTTATAAACAATTAGCAATGTAGCGATTTTTAAAGGTACAATAAAATAGTTTTTTTGGCAGATTATTTTGTTTCAACATAGAAGAGCTCTTAAAGCTACAAAATTCCATTTGTCATTATTCAACAATGTTTAACAATGTTATAAACAATTCTTATAAACAATTAGTAAGATAACGATTTCTGATGGTACAAAAAAATAGTTTTTTTTTGAAAATTATTTTATCTCAACATGGAAAAGCTCTCATAACTTTAGCCTTTTATCCGGAACTGTTTAACAATGGTTAACAATCTTATAAACAATTTTTATAAACAATTAGCATGGTGGCCATTTCTGAAGGTAAAAAATAATAATTTTGTTTGGCAGATAATTTTGTTTAAACGTAAAAGAGCTTTTAAAGCCGCAGACTTTCATCCGTTATTGTTTAACAATGTTTAAGTATGTTATAAACAAATTTTATAAACAATTAGCAAGATAGCGATTTCTGATGGTAAAAATAAATAGTTTTTTTTTGACAGATTATTATGTTTCAACATGGAAAAGCTCTCAAACCTTCAGAATATTATCCGTCACTGTTTAACAATGTTTTACAATGCTATAAACAATTTTTATAAACAATTAGCAAGGTAGCGATGACTATAGGTACAA
Source organism: Ganaspis brasiliensis (assembly GCA_037103525.1). Taxonomy (NCBI): domain Eukaryota; kingdom Metazoa; phylum Arthropoda; class Insecta; order Hymenoptera; family Figitidae; genus Ganaspis; species Ganaspis brasiliensis. Next base: position 238,993 of record JAZKLR010000700.1, read on the forward strand.
AAAAATATTTTGTTTGGGAGGTTATTTGGTTTCAACATGAATGAGCTCTTAAAGCTGCATACTCTCATTGTTAAACGTTGTTTAACAATGACGGATGCAAATCTATGGCTTTAAGAGGTATCTTATGTTGAAACAAAATAATTTCCCAAACAAACTATTTTTCGTGCTTTTAGAAATCGCTACCATGCTAATTTTTTATGAAAATTGTTTATAACAATGTTACACAATGACGGATGAATGTCTGCAGCTTTAAGAGCTCTTTTACGTTGAAACAGAATAATCAGTCCAAAAAAACTTTTTTTTGTGCTATCAGAAAACGATATTTTGCTTATTGTTTATAAAAATTGTTTATAACATTGTTAAACAACAACGGATGAATGTCTGCAGCTTTAAGAGCTCTTCCACGTTGAAACAAAATAATCTAATAAAAAAAACTTTTTTTTTGTACCTTCAGAAATGGCTACCTTGCTAATTGTTTATAAAAATTGTTTATAGCATTGTAAAACATTGTTTAACAGTGATGGATAATAGTCTGAAGGTTTGAGAGCATTTCCATGTTGAAACAAAATATTCTGTTAAAAAAAAACTATTTATTTGTACCATCAGAAATCGCTATCTTGCTAATTGTTTATAAAATTTGTTTATAACATACTTAAACATTGTTGAACAATAACGGATGAGAGTCTGCAGCTTTAAGAGCTCTTCCACGTTGAAACAAAATAATCTGACAAAAAAAACTTCTTTTTTGTACCTTCAAAAATCGCTACCTTGCTAATTGTTTATAACAATTGTTTATAACATTGTTAACCATTGTTAAACTAAAGTTATGAGAGCTTTTCCATGTTGAGATCAAATAATTTTTAAAAAAAAACTATTTTTTTGTACCATCAGAAATCGCTATCTTACTAATTGTTTATAAGAATTGTTTATAACATTGTTAAATATTGTTAAATAATGACAAATGAAATTTTGTAGCTCTTAGAGCTCTTCTATGTTGAAACAAAATAATCTGCAAAAAAACTATTTTTTTGTACCTTTAAAAATCGCTACATTGCTAATTTTTTATAACAATTGTTTATAACATTGTTCAAAAACATCAACAAACCAAAATTTTGTTATGATACGGTAGTTTTCTATGTAATTCAAGCATTCTTCGTTAAAAAAATATGTTAATTGTTTTATTACAATATTTTTCAAAACTTTCAATTTTTGGCGGCCATTTTGGAGGCGCCATTTTGTTTTTGGATAAAATCAATAATTACTATCATTCCTATCTGAAAGCCCTAACATTTTGGACGCGATATTTTGCTAATCCAAAATTTTCCTACATCGGTTTCGATTAGAAAATTTTATTTAAAGCAAAAAAAATATTAAAAAATCACGCTCTTTTTTTGTTTAAACAATCGTAACTTTTTTTCCTTAAGTCCGATGTCAAATTTTCTTACAGATTCTGAAAGAGGACACTTAAATACATAAAAAATACCTTATGCTTATTTTTTTCTACAGCTCAAACATGTAAAACGATAAGCCTGAATGTAGACAAGAAAAAACGGACATTTGGGACTAAATGGGTTAAGTGTGTCAAAATAATTAATTTTTTTGTTTAAAATTTTAAAATATAACTTTTTCTCTGTTATTAGTTTGAAGCTATATAAATTCTGAAAAAATAGGCCCAGGACGAAGTTATTTTGTCAATTTCTTTAACGTGTATTGTAAAAATAGTGTAAATCGCAATGTTTCTTTTTATTTTTAAATATAACTTATGAAATAATAAAATTTTTTATGTTCTTGGTCTTATTTAGAAGCTAATTTGCTATAGTATTTGATAATATTATCACTAACGTTGAAGAACTTTTTTCTTACATTAGGAAAAAGCTGAATTGATAATTATTTGGTCTGTCTAAAAAAATAATATAAATCAAATAAATATTTAATAGAAATATTTATAAATACTGTGCAATAATTAATTTCAAATATTTTTTAAAAATATTTTTACTAGTAACAATGTTGTTTAAATTTTTAGCATTCCTTCGAATCAAATTCAACTTCTACCCTAAAATCAGAAAAAAATTATGCAATAATACCAATAAGACAGTCTAATTCTATGAAAAACTAAGTTTAAAATGAGACTAAGAACTTAAAAAAATCTTTAATATTTCATAAGTTATTTAAAAATTAAAAAAAATCATTGCAATTTACAATATTTTTACAATAAACGGTATGGTATACAGTACCGGCCAGTAGTATATGGCCACCTTTTTTGACTGACTAAGATTAATGAAATTTTCTTCGATCTATTTCTAAAATAAAATTTTTTTTTTGTAATTGGTTAAAAACTAACTAAATTCTGAATAAAATGAGCCCAGAATGAAGTCGTTTTGTCCACTCTAAAAAAAGTTATTGTAAAAAAGTGTAAATTACAGCGTTTTTTTTAATTATTTATAACTTTTAAAATAATAAAGATCTTCTTACGTTCTTGGAGTGATTTTAAAATTAATTTTCTATAGAATTTAAAAAATACATCACTATTGTTGCACATTTTTTTCTTAAGAATATCTCAGGAAAAATCTAAGAAAAAAATTATGCAACAATAGTGATGCATTTTTTAAATTTTATAGAAAATTATTTTTATAATCACATTGAGAACATCAAGAGCTCTTCATTATTTTAAAAGTTATTAATAATTGAAAAAAACGCTGTAATTAACATTTTTTCTACAATAAATTATTTTAGAGTGGACAAAAGGACTTCATCCTAGGCACTTTTTATTCAGAATTTACTAAGTTTTGAATCAATTACAGAGAAAAAATTTTATTTTAAAATAAGATCGAAGAAAAATTAATTAATCTGAATCACTCAAAACAGGTGGCCACATACTAATGGCCGGTAATGTATCTCTTGATTAAATACAGCCTATCAGAAAAAAATTCCAGTGTCCTTCAAAGGACTTAAAAGTTTTCGGAAACTATATTTTTGTAAAGGAAAAATGTTCTTTTTTAGGAAAAAAATTTGAAAGGTTAAAAATGGTTTATTTACACACATTTTTAGACAATCAAACTTTTCTCTCACAACGCTTTTTTATAAACTTTAAAATTGATTCGATTTTGATCTACAATAGCTCATTTTCTTCAGAAATAGATTATTTACAAATTCGAGAAAGTTAATTTTTAAAAAACCTAAACTGTTTTTTAAATATGATTATTTGTTTAACAAATGAAGTAAAATTTTTTTATACAAATAATATGATTCGAAAAACGGTGCAGTTTTTTTAAAATTCACTTCCAATAATAACTGAAAAAATTCTTATCAGATTTTACTACTTTTCTAGTACTTTTCTTAGTTCAATAAGTCCCCAATGAAATTTGGTCTTTTACGTCAACTACTACTTAAGTGGTTAATCGAAATAATAATTTAATTGTTACAATAATTTTTCTTAATTGATTTTAGTAAGTTAATCAAGTAGAAACAACAAAATTTTTCTTAGTAAAAATTACAACTTTTCTTAGTTCAATAAGGCATAATGACATTTTTGCAATTAAGTTAACGGTAATGTTGCAGTTAAAGTTAATAAAATTATCTATAGATTTAACCAATTCTCTTAGCAAATTTTACTACTTAAAGTAGTGAAATAAATTTACTTATTATTATTATTATTTATTATGATTATAAAGATACATTTTTCCACTCTTTCTCCTACTACTTCTGTTTAATGAAACCTTATATTATTTAATTATTATATTAATAACAGAAAAATCCCTTATTGCTGGGGATTGAACGCACGACCCTAACATTCGCAAGCCAATACCTTAATCATCTAACCACGCACGCACGCTACGATGGCTAGCATAAAACATAAGGACATTCTACTCATCCGCAGTTACCTTTACTATCGAAAGTAGTAAATTTTACTACATTTCTTAGTTCAATAACGAACAATGACATTTTTGCAATTAAGTTAACGGTAAAGTTAAGGTTAAAAGTAATTAAGATTATCTCTAGATTTAACCAACTTTCTTAGTAAAACTTACTACTTTTCTTAGTTTAATAAGGAACAATGACATTTTTGCAATTAAGTTATCGCTATAGTTACAGTTAAAAGTAACTAAGATTATCTCTACATTTAACCAACCCGCGCAGGGAAATAACAATGGGACAAATCATTCAAACTATGGGCTAAATCGTTTGCTAATAAGGAGCCATTGCTAACATGATTTCACCCACGGTCCGACCATGGGAAATATCAAGCTAACCATTGCTTACTTTCCATACACTCTGTCAAAGACTTCTAAAGTTATAAAACGACAAAAAAATGCCAAAGTTCTTTTTCAAAACACTAATTCCTATGAATAATTTTAATTTTTCCAATTTTCAAAATTTACAACACCAAATAACAGAGCCCATGGGGCAAATCGTGACAACAATGGGCACAGAAAAAAATCAAAACTCAAACTTCTCTTCATTTTTTATAAATTAAAAAACATTCTAAAAATCACCAAAATTGAATTCAAACATAAAAATTACATTTTTCAGATTATTATAATTTACAAGTCTAAGTCCAAAGCACCATGGCATAAGTCGTACCAAACATGGGTCTAGAAAAAAATCAAACAATCTCCTATTCAATTTTTCAAACAGCAAAATGATACAAAACAAATAAAAAAAAGATAATGCCAAAAAAAAATTATTTTTCACAAGTTTCAAAATATACAAAAACCAAACTCCAAGGACTATGTCACAAATTGTACCAAACATGGGTCGAGGAAAAAGTCAAATTGAAAACTTCTATTCAGTTTTTTTCATAGTAAAAATGATATTTATAACATAGCATTCGGTTATACTGATGGTGTCCCCTACTAGTGGAAAAAGCAGTCTTGTGTCTGTCTCGTGGGTTTGTCTCTAATTAGTGAAATCCGGACGATAAAAATATTGCGCATTTCCTAAGCACTCGAGAATAGAATTTATCTGTGGCAAAGGATAAGCATCGCCTACCGTCTTTTCGTTGAGAGCACGGAAATCAGTAACTAGTCGCCATTTTGTTCTACCCTGGGAATCGGTCTTTTTAGGGACTATCAGCATGGGTGCGTTGTAGGGCGAGGTCGATGCGAAGAGGAGGTCGTCAAGGTACATGTGATTGATATTTTCTTCCACAAGCTTTTCTTGTGTTTGAGTTAAACGGTATTGCTTGATCTTAACGGGGATCTCGCCTGTTGTGGGTATGCGATGTTTAACTAGGGGGATGACGGGAAGCTTGTCTGTTGACAACTTAAACCAATCGTTTGTGATTAGACTATTGTGGTAAAAGGAAACCTTGGACTTTTCTTGGCGCAAAAATGGCCTTCCGAGAATACCTTCTACTGAAATGGGGAAATTCGGTTTTACAACGTGGAATGGTATTACTTTTCCTAACAACCCCAATTCGCAAGTGCCCAGGGTATCGGTACGTGTCAAGGTAACTCCTGTGACAGTAGCTGCGTTATTGGTTCTAACAAGGATGTGACTGTCTAGAGCCGAAATCTTTATTAGATTGACGTCGGCGCCAGTATCAATCAGGAATTTCCCATAATCCAATTTTAGTTCTTGGGTATCTAGTTTAACTACCGGTGATTCTTCTGTTTCGGTACTTGTGAAATGGCTTAATGATTCTCTAGAAATCGAACTGCTGTGGGACGCTCTACGGTTTGGCTCGGCGGTGCGTCTGTCCGACGAGCACAATTGCAGTTTAAATGTTCGGTCGTTGGACCTGGCGAATGACGCCGATTGTTAGCATTCCCATCTTTTGGGCATTGATCATATCTTCAAGGTGACTCTGGTCGCCTTAGTATTCTGGAAATTTGGATATTAAAACTCCGATTATCCCTATATGAAGAGGGGCTATTATGACGTTTTTCGTCTGGATAATACCTATTGCTATCCTGATTCCGCATTCCGGAGTATCGGTTTTCCCTGCGGTAACTGTAACTGTCATTAGGAGGTTGATTGTCACGATAATTCCCGCGATTTCTGTCCGGTTCATATAGTCTGACATCTTCGACTGGATGTCGATGATAACGAGGGTCGTAATGGCTTGGCCCTTGATAATCGTCGTACCGAGATCGATGCGTTACGCGGTAAGAAGAGTTCGTATTATGACGTCGTTCTTCCGCATGCTTTGCGTGCTTTAAGATCTCCGCAAGATTAGCAGGGTCGCGGGCATCAAAAGTCGACGATATGTCATCGGGAAGTCCTCTGATGAACGCAGCTGGGGCCGCTAGTTTTGTTGGAATCATCGTACTTTCCGTGATACACTTGTTGTGCAACGCTACAATAGCTGCCCTAGCTCCGCTAAGATAAGAGTTTATACGTTCGTAATATTTATTGACAGACGTCGCATAACATTGTGATAAATTTCGTTGAAGTAATATTCAAAGGGTTTACCCGGAGCAAACCTTTCCTTGTGCAGTTCGATAATATCCGTTATTTTCGTAAAAAGTTTATTTCTCGTACATTCCCGTGCAGGACCGTGAAGTTTCCCTAGCACCGCCGTTATTAGGGAGCTCTCGCTTGAAGCTGGGACATACGTTGCAGCATTGATAATATCCTGCAGGAAATCCCTAGTCGGGATATTCTTACCATCAAACTGCGGGATATGACCGCCTGCTTGTTGTCTGGCCAGCGTGCTAACAATGCTTTGCGAGACTTGCATTGCGCAGCTTTCTAGGCCACCGTCTGCACTAGGTTTTTTATTTCCTCGAACGCTGGGTTGAAATCCTATATCTTGGCGAGTGCTGTACATCTCCGCTACTGAAGATGTATCCGGGTCGGCCCTTCCGGGCGCTTGTTTTTGTCTTTATTCTCGTTTGTCATGATTACAATTAGATACGCTCAAGGTTTAAAATGGTAAGACTAACCTTGAGGACTTTCTTAAGGTTTAATGTCATCAAGACCCAGGGCTCAAGACCTTTTCGTCCTAATATCCCGGAGTTAACTAGACACAATGTTGAGTAACAACAACAATGCAACAACAACAACAATTCCGTATCAACAATGTTGAGTTTACAACTTCGAAAGGAACGTCTACTCCGTGTATCCGAAGAGATACCGTCCATTTTGTTTTGAATTTCCAAAAAAGGATCTACCCTGCCTAATCATAGAGACCTAGAACACGACGTTCATCTTATGGGTGGATGAAATTTGGAGTCTTTTTTTTAATCTATAATGCCTAAGGCTCTTGCTCTTTGCAACCCTAAAATCCCGGATGCGGTGGAGTGTGGCAGAGGAGTGCTAAGAGATATGACCTTGCAAGTGACACTTTCTTCGCCTATATCCAAACTTACCTCCCCTATGATTCGAAAATATGACCCACCGACAGTGTATTCTTCGCTGACTCTATCGAACTCTATTTCTACTTCTTGTTCTTCGATAAACGTAAAGTCAGGTTTGCGAAAGGGGTCATTATCGTCGGAAATGACCTAGTTCCATTTCGGGGGTGGAACTCAGTGGTTTCGTGACTCCGTTTCAGTAACTTAGTCTAACAACCCTAATAATCGAGCGCTTTCTAGTCCGATTATAGCGCTAAGTAACGGGTATACTATTAGGGTTCGGCGTGATACTACCTTAAAATTCACCGAGATTCCGTTAACGGTAAGGGCGAATTCTCCTACAATATCCAAAGCGATTCCGTCCACGACAAACGTTTGTAGGCGGCTAAAAAACTGAAACGAAATCGTCTGATAATAGGCCTCACACAAATTACGCAAGCCATATTTTAGTATTTTTTAACCCCTCTTAACCCATCGTAAGACACTGTAAGATTTTTCGTAACCCCCCCCCCCCCCAACTCCTCTGAAATCTTAATAAGATTTCAAGATCTATTTTTTTAATTCTAATAAAAAAAATGTTTTAAAAGCATTTTCTTAATCTAACTAATCTAGGATAGTAATATTTACGTTTTTTTTTTAAAAATTACCATTCCTGAAGTAAAAATTTACTATCATCACTGGAAAAAATTTTTGTTTTACACGATTATCCCAGATTACAAACCGAAAACCGCTCTTTCAGTGCATGCCTTTAAGACTGTAATGAAAGTTACTATAAATTAGTAATCCATATTATTTACTATTTAAAGATACTGGAAATATGTCAGAGAAATATCTAATATATAGCGGTAAGGCATGAAAATGTCGATGTGGGGTAGTTTAGGGATGATTTTTTATAAATATGGCTTTGTGGGTGTTCAAAGAGAGGGTAACAATCTTGTGTTTTACTTTTTGCAATTTCTTAAATTATTTGTAGTCGATGTGCTGACCAAAAGGACTTTGTAATCTGGAATAATTTAGGTACGTTGTACTGAGTGTTTACCCTTTAACCTTGAATAAAAAAAACTGTTAATTTTTTTGAGTTTATACATTAACATTTTTTATTTAGGTGATAATAAAGTACAAAACTGTACAGTATAATTAAATTTTCCCTAAAGCTTCTTTGGATGCATTGTAAAAAATCGGGTCTAAATTAAATTTGTGTCTGCCATTTTGAATTTCCAAAAAGTAACACCTAAATCGTAATCAGTGACCCCAAAATCCTCGAGGAATGACTTTTAAGCAAATTTAATCGATTTTTCAATTTTGTGTCCGTCATTTTGAATCTGCCACTTTCAATTTCCAAAAAGTAATATGAAAATACCAATCAGATACCCCAAAAACCCTCAAGAGTTTCGATTTTCCAAAAAATAAGCGGAAAATGGTAATTAGCCACTCCAAAAGACCCCAAGAAATGAAATTAAAGAAAATTTTTATCGCTTTTTAAATTTTGTGTCCACCATTTTGCATCCGCCATTTAGTATCCGCAGTTTTAAATTTCCAAAATATAAGCTCAAAATCATAGTCAGCGACACCAAAAACCCCTAAGTAATTAATTTCTAGCAAATTTGATAGATTTTTACATTTTTGTCAGCCATTTTGGATCCGCCATTTTGATTTTTGAAAAAACAACATCAGATTTGCATTCTGCGACCGCAAAAACTGTGTGAAGTGAAGTGAAAGTAAAGTGAAGTGAAGTGAAAGTGAAGTGAAGTGAAGTGAAAGTGAAGTGAAAGTGAAGTGAGGTAAAAGTGAAGTGAAGTGGAAGTGAAGTAAGGTGAAGTGAAATGAAGTGAAGTGAAGTTACAGAATAGCACCCCTGTCATAGGAAAGCGTGAGTGCGAGTGAGACGTAAATAGCTTTACGCATAAGAGTGTCCTTGTCGCACTCGTGGGCTGACTGCTTGCCAATTGACCTTACTGTATAATATAAATATATATATGTGTGTCGATTCAGGGTGAAAGGGACCTTAGCTGCAGAACTGAGTTTTATGCGTACGGCCGTTTGAAGTTGAGCCTCCCTATGTTACTGTTAGGTTATGCCTATGTTTCACCTCTAATAACACAAAAACTAATAGACATAAACAAGTTTTGATTTATGTATGTCAAAAAGCAACTTAAATTCTATCGATTCATATTAACAATTAAAAATCAAATGTTTTGAATTTTACAAGAAGGGAGTTTGAACTTGTGCCTGCCTATGTTATTGTTAGGTTATGTCTATGTTTCATCCTTTCATCGCTAATAACAGAAAAACTAATAGCCATAAACAAGTTTTGTTTACTGTATGTGAAAGAGCAACTTAAATTCTATCGATTCATACTAAAAATTAAAAATCGAATGTTTTGCAGCTAAGGTCCCTTTCACCCTGAATCGACACATATATATATGTAAAAGTAAGCAAAAATGAAAACTAAAGAACTTGCTTGATGGACCAAATATTATAGCTTTTGTTTTAGTAGCATTAAGCATAAGACCATTAGCTCTCGCCTACTTAAATACCAGATTTATGTCCTTCGCATCAAGTTAATTATACGGGAAAGATAGGATAAAGGGCCAGAGATGGTGTTTACAATAGAGAAGATCTTTACCTAGGTCAGAGACATGTATATTAAAAAGTAGTGGTGCTAGTGAGGAACCTTGAGGGATACCGCATTCCACTTTGGTCCAATCAGAGTATTCACCTTTACAATTAGATGCTCTTCGCATTCGGTCGCTAAGATAGGATTTGAACCAGGGGTAAGTAGCTTTGGAAATCTTAAGGGAAAGTAGTTTTGGGAGTAACAGATTATGATCGACACGGTCAAAGGCTTTAGAGAAATCGAAAAAAACAGCAAGTGTGATTTCGTTAGAATCAATAGTTAATTTGATATCAGAAGTAAATTTCAAAGAAGCTGTTGTTGTACTATGCTTATGCCGAAAGCCTGATTGCATAGGATCTTGTAAACTTAAACGATTCAGATGCTCTGTCAGTTGTTGGTGTACAATACGTTCAATCGGCTTTGACAGTGCGCAAAGAAGGGAAATTGGTCTGAAATCGGAAGCAGATAAGGGTTTAGGAATTTTAGGAATGGGTCGAATGGTAGCTTTGTTCCAAATATTAGGAAACACACCTGTTTGTAGCAAGTAATTATAAATGTGCAAAAGGACAGGAAAAATAATAGGAAGGGCAAGATGAATCATCTTGATGGAAAGACCATCAACTTCAATTGAGTTGGTTTTAATTGCTGAGAGAGACCTAAGTAATGTATCAGGTGAAATATCAGCGAAAAAGAAATTGTTATCATCAAAGTGCATTTAATCAAGAGATGAAGGGGGAAGAGCAGTGGTCAAAATAGGGGAAAAAGAGAAATTTTTTGAGAAATTATTTAGAGAGAAATTGTAATCATTATCAAGATTATTACTACCAGAAATAAGTTTTAATTTTTTAAGTGTTTGCCAAAGGTTGTCAGGTTTTTTTAAACATTTTTCAGCACTTGATAGTTATATCTATGGTAGGCGTCTCTCAAGTTCGTCTGAATTGTATTGCGTAATTTACTGAATGTATCATGAATAGATGGGTTTTTAGTTCTCCGAAAGATTTTATAAAGCGGGTTTCTTTCCTTAATAAGTGATCGAATTTCCTCCGTTATCCAAGGTGTAGTTTTTTTTATTGTAAAGGGCATGTATAGGGGGAAGCATATCGAATGAAGATATAAGTATGCCATTACTGTGGAGACTGGATTTCTGGAAATTCGAAAGTGATATTAATTAAGTTATGTTTAGAAAGGAAAGAGACAGAGTGTTGTGAAAAGAGAGAGACTTTGTCAAGATCTCCAACCAAGAACATATCAATACATGTGCTGGAAGAAGCTGTGTAGTGTGGGGATGTATGTGGAACAAGTGAGAGACCAGTAGAATAGAATAAAGATGTCACATATTTAGTATGGGTATTTAATATGTTTAAATTTGTGTTAAAGTCACCAGTTATAATAACGTTATCATAGTTAGGGATCAGTGTACAAATGTTGGATTCAAGAACCCTACCAAAAGAAGCGTTAGGAGGTTTATAGACTACTCCGAGCAGAACAGTATTTTGGAAAGATTTAATTTCCACAAATAAAAACTTGGCAGTAGGTAAGGAAAAATCGGTACTTGAGGTCGGAAAAGTAGTATGCATACTGTTATGAACATATAAACAACCCCACAAACGTTCCTCTCTGTCCCTGCAGAAATGCATATAATTATCAAGATCAATTGAACAAGAAAAATCATTGTAAGTTAGCCAAGTTTCTGAGACGGCAATGATGTGGTGAAAACAGGAATTGAAATATTTTTTCAATTCAAGAAAATGGGCCAAAAGAGATTGAGCATTGAGGTGGCAGATTTTAAGAGCAGTCATTGAAATTTAAAATAGAAGTTTTTAATATAAACAAGAATAAAGAAATGGGAAGACAAAGACAAAAAAAAAGCAAAAAAAAATAGAAAATAATGTCAGTGAGGTTCCTGGAATATAAAATAAAAACATGATAAAAAAAGAAAATGAGTAAAAACACAAGTAAGTAAGACAGAAGTACTTCGTGATAGAACAGCTTTTACAGTAACCGAAGAATAATAAATATTAAACACTTCGTGTACCGATAATTCAGAGTAATAATCAAGATTGGTTAATTTCAGTAAACATAACTTGAACAAAAGAAATTAAAAAATGTCGAGAATTAAAATAAAGAAAAGTAATTCAAATTTTAGTTCATATAAATTATTGAAAAAACCAACAATTTAAAATCAAGATAGTGAACAAAGTCAAGATGGACAATAAGCATAAAAACCGTAATTGCTATTTAAGGCGGTCAACATCTTGCAAACACGTAAGCTGCAATCTCAATGCGCCATCCTCCTGACGGCAGAAGATCTTCCCTCCAGAAATCCAAAGGTATTTAATTTTGTTGAGTCTCCTCAGCGAGAGAGAGGCAGAATATATTCTGCGGTTAGCAGGTGTAAGAGGCTTTCGAATGAATACTGGATGTTTTTCGGCGTCAGACCACCTAAAGTTGCACGTTGTAAAATTAGGTTTGGATTTCAGCAACATGATGATCTTATCACGCAGATTTTGTCGAAAAAGCTTGACAAGAATAGTAGGGTGTAATTGTGGGTTCGCTTGATTGTCATTTCTACGAACACGATAGATATTAGAGATATCTTGTCGAGAGGTAGAAACTCCGAGGGCTTTTGTAATCTCACAGAAAAGCCCTTGTAAATCTTCGTTTAATTTTTTAGGTATATCATGAACCTCAAGTGTAGTTTGAAGAGCTACCTGTTCCTGTGAATGAAGATTTTGTTCAAAAAGATGCAGACGAGAAACTAAATTTTCAGTTTTAGATTTAGCCTGCTGCAAAAGTTCAATTTGAGAGTTTGTCAGGATCTCAAGAGCCTGAATCTTGCCGGTGTGCTAAGCAACATCAGATTGAAGAGAAGAGATAGTTTTTCCCATTTAAGCATTAAACTCTGTTTGACTATCCACAAATTTCTGGAAGAGTAAAGACATTTGTTCCTTATATTCCTGTTCTACGGTAGCCCATCTTGCTTCGATGACAGCCGGCGAGAGAGCTGCTGCATTAGGTGTGTGAAGGGGATCAAAAGAGGGATTAAAAGAATTATCCATTGATAGAGACACACTATTCAACGACGAGGAAGTTGACACCTTACTCGATAAGATGCCGCTGCCTTGTTGAGATATTTAGCACTTTGAACAATTATAGTTAATTAAACCTTTTTTTAAGTTTGTCAAAATCTTTCTTAGATATGTTAACGTTGGCGTAGGCTGAGTGCACCAATGTACCGCACTTCGAGCAAACTAAGACGTCTTTATTGTTACGAGAAATGTTATATGAACACTCAAGGCAGATTGCCATGGTATAAAGCAGTCACAATAAACTGCACAATAATAAGACACCAGTGTACAATAAACAGTCCCATAGAGTTCAAGATGGGCTATGAATAGTTCTTGATCAATTAAAACACTGCACAGAGCGCGAGAGTAACTTTGACAATCGTATTTAATAAAAAAGCAGAGAGCAAAAACAAGTACAACTGATCAATCGGCCATTAAAGTTGCAGTCTGTCTCAAAAATCTCGAAAATTTCGAAAATCTCTAAAATAGCAAAATGTACCTATCCCTTAGATTTTCCTAATTTTTTTTCTTACAATGTATGAAGATACTCGAAGCCTGACAAATTCGATAACGCAGGGAATAAATTTATTTCCCGGAGGCAAAAACCTGTTAAACCCTTCTTGATTAAAGAATAAGAAAATTTTAATGCTTTTCTTTTTGTCGGTTATAGGCATAAATCGAAAAGCACAATAATCATCGTTTTGCCGGTTTAGGCATAAACATCCGATTGCTAAAAAATTATTATCATCCTTCAACAAGAAATTTCAATAAGTTTCATGGTAAAATAAATTTTCGATCAGAAAACAGTTGGGTTGAACGATATTTCTGCGTGCGCTGTAAATGTGATTAAATTTCCGGGCTCTTTGAGTATTTAAATTTGTTCCGGTGTAATTTCGGTTTACGTAAAATAGTGTGTTTAATTCCCCTCACTTGCCCAAGCGGCTACACGCTTTCGGCAATGTTAATCAGGGAAAAGTTTTAAATTTTGTTAAGGAAGCCAGAGCTTGGGAGCACCCGAAGTATAGCTACCGTCCTTACTATCTCAGTTCTGCGTTTCACCCAAAGTGCAATGGGGACTGTTATTCTTTCAAGAGTCTTAAGAAACGGCTAACGTTTAGAAATAGCAAAAAAAAAAATCTAAATTTTTCCGCACTCGACAACAGAAATGAAAATTTATTTCGAAAAAGTTACACAGCTGCAAAGTCCCGAATTCCCAGAACGACTCACAAAACAGTGAAATCAGATCCCACCGCTGCCACCAGTTTAATTTGTGACGTTTTTGAATTTTTGAAACCCGAAAAAGAAAATGAATTCTCCATTTCAAATCTCTTACCTCCAAAAACGGCTCAAATTGTAAACATATTTTGCTTTTTTTTTGTAGGGTCAGACTTCCGCCCTATTTATTCAGACCGTTTCAATTTTATACTTAGTTCTGGGAATTAGATGGATTCTGGATAATGGAAATTTTGTGGAAATAAAATTTCTTTAATTTATCCACGCACTTTTGTTATCAAAATTGTTGGTTTGTTTAAACAATGGTTTAATGTTAATAACAATCCCAAGTTCGAACAAAATATGGTATAATAATCATACGCGAGCAGACTTTAAATCAGTATATTGACTGTGTATGTGTTGGTATACTTGTTTCGATACATAGTTACCTGAGTCGAAGATGATTGAAGATCTGGTTTAATTTCTACCTCTATTAAAGAGGGCACGGAAAATGATATTTGATAATAATTTTTAAATTCGACTAAAATTTTTGGATGAAATAACAAACATTTTATTCTTCCAAGCTTTTAATGAAATTATTCTATTCTAAATCAATTATTAATAGTTGGTTTATTTTCTCGAATAGTTTCTGTTTACGTCGCATGTCGCCAGGAACGCAATGAGACACGAGCAGCGACGGGTCGACGACCAAAAGTCTAATTGCTTTTGCGAAAGTATTTTTCAAGGAAATATTCCGGCATAAAATGCAACCAACGAGTAGTCTTTTTTAAAAAAAAATAAAATAAAAAAAAATAAAAGAGGAAGGAAAAAAAACTTTTACGTTATTATAAAAATTTCATTTTTTGATTCTTTTGTTAAAAAAACTTTAACCGAGTTCAGATTCAAGTTCACAGACTTGAGTTATTTCTCGATTTTAAATTTTTAACAAATAAATAACCCGAATTCAAATCAAGTTCAAAGAATTAATTTTCTTTCGCGATTTCTATTAATTTAAACTTTAATAACAAAACCGATTTTCTTTAAAGGAAATCAAGTGCAAAGACTTGATTTGATTTCTCGAATTTAGTTAATTTCTTTTATAATTAAACCGACTTTAAAAAAGATCTAATTGAGTTTTTCTCGTTTCGTACGTAACCGAAGGTAATTGCTTCACGATGACAGACGGGTCAACCCGCTAAGACTATTTTCATGTGCCCGATGAGCGCGAGAATGACAAAGGTGCTTCCTCTTGATTAGCGGAGTTACCTCGGTCAAAGTGCTCTAATTAGGTGGAAGGAGGTACTACTTTCGATGCACGAACCACTGCAGGTGGTCTCGCTGCCGTGAGACGCTGAATTTCGTTTTGCACTGTCGCGAGGTGTTAGGGCGCGGAAGTATTTCGTGAAATCCGATGGTCCCTTCCGTAGCTCGTGAACTTGGACACACTTGGTGACAAAGTTGGTTTTAATTTCATTTTGTTTGTTTAAAATTAATAAACTTGTTTATTAGATGTTTACTTAGGGTGATTACCCCTCAATACATCTATAATGTATCGTACACTACTGAACGATACATTTTGTTTTTTTAATTATATTAATTTGTGTGCTCTTCAGCATAAATTTGGAGTTTGTTTTAACACAGCGCAGCGGTCGCCTTGCATCCGCTATCCCGTGCGAAACGATCACCCGCTATGTGCATCAAAAACAGTTTTCTTTTTTCACCCTTTTTTTTAACAAATTTGGTTACAAGTTAATAAAATAACCCCCTCGCAGTGTCACCTTGTCGTAGTGAGGGGCTTAGGACCGGCCAGGCGCTTGTCCTTCGGACGCCATCATTGGACGAGCTGTTCAGCTCTTCCCAGAACTCATCGACTCCAAATGGGGACTAACCATCCTCGTCAGCTGTAGACGACATGGGTTCTGGGAGGAATAGGACACTCCCGCCTTCTTGGTTTTTCTAAGTTTGTGTGGAGTAGCCTCGATCCAGGGTTGGCGCCCGATGGACCGGTTGTCTGTTCGGTCTGACCAACGACACTAGCCGATCGGCACCCTACAGGCAGTACACTGGGAGTGATAAGTCCTGTCACGTCGTTTCCAACCGTGACATGTACGAGTCTGATGTGAGCGTAGCTCTGCCGAGGTGGACCTGCGGTAGGGTGTCAGGAGCCAGCCCCTTCGGGATTGATCGGCGAGTGCGTAATGTATGTAAGGGATCGGAACCTGCATTGTTACTGGCGAGTCCGTTCCGTCCGTGTATTCCGGGAACGGCTAAGCAGCTGATTGGGCCTCAGGGATCTGGGGTAGGATCGCAGTATCCGAGGGTGTACCCGTTCCCAATCAAGGCGACCAGCCACTTTACGCACGAGGCACTGGTAAACTTAGAAGCATGGAGAACACAATTGGACAATTTTTTAAGAACTTGGAAATGGAAGTAGAGCTCTGCCCTATCGAGTCAGACGCTTCTACAACCGAAACCGCAGTGGTCAAAACGGCCACCCCTCCAGAGGATCTTGACCTGGACGATAGAGTCGGGCAAGTTTTTTCAAACTTGACAAGACCTCTTGGTAGAAATACCAGGGATGCCGTTAAGGGAGTCCTTCGGACTCACAAGAGGGTTGGAAGGGACCAATTCAAAGCAAACGTCGTCTTGCAACTGGCATTGGTCCCAAAAGTCTTGAGCGTCATCCGCACTGCCTGTTCGTGGCAAAAAAACATCAGCGTTGACGTTCAGGACGGTCTCTGCGTATTGGAGGCGGCCTTTGAAGTAATTCGCACAAATGTTCGGTTCTTAGAACTAAAAGGGTCGAAAACCCAAAGCAGAGAAAAAGAGAACGAAGTGGGTAGCCCGGCGATAAACCAGGAAAATCCCAAAAAGGAAGACGGAGAAAAGGCGCGCTGCAGAAACGCCTCCTGAAAAAGTCCTAAAAAAAGGGAAGAGCTCGGAGTCGCCAGTGCAGCAAAAACGGCAAACTCCGAGACCAGAAACACCGGAAAGCCATCAGTCTGCAAAGACGATGGCAAAGGTCGTATCTAGCGATACAAGCGCTGCTGGTCCATCACAAATCGCCGCCCCTGTAGGCAAAAATGACGGTGACTTCTAGCTTGTCCGAAGTAGAAGGAGAGAAGCTCGAAGGCGGCAAAAGGCCGCAAAGGCGGCGAAGGAAGCGGAGAAGGCGAAGAAAAAAGAAAAAGCGCCAACGAGGAAGCCAAGAAGCACCGAGGCAGTCAGGATTTCGGCAACGGACCCAAATTCGTACAGCGAAATCCTGAAGGGCCTCCAAAAGTCCTTGAAGCCCGAAGATTCGGGCACGGAGGTAATCAGGACGAGGAGAACTTTAAACAATGAAGTTTTCCTTGTCGTGAAAAAAGGGGGTGACACCTCCAAGTTTGCGGGAGCTTTAACAGCTGCCTTAAAAGATAGGGCTACTGTTACAGCTCTCGTAAACAAAAGAGTTCTTGAAATCAGAGACCTCGATGAAACCGCTTCGAAAGAAGACGTCATCGAGGCTCTGAATGAAAAGCTCAGGTCATCCAATCCGGAGAGAACGGTCAGCGTCGTTCCCCGTTTTCGAGGAACGAAGTTAGCGCTGGTACGCCTGCCAGAAACAGAGTATTTTACTCTAATCAAGGCAGGAAAGATCCGGATTGGATGGATAAATGCAGCCATCCGAGAACACTTAGAGGTACCCAGGTGCCAAAGGTGCTTCGGTTTTGGGCACGCAACTCGCCTATGCAAAGGCCCCGACAGAATAAAAAACTTTCGGAGATGCGGCAAGGCGGGTCATATGGCGAAAAGTTGTGAGGTCACTGAGCCTAGCTGCATTACATGCAGTGATTTGGGTAAACAGGACCTCTAACACTGGGCCGGCAGTAACGCCTGCCCAATATGACAAGAACGCACTGCAGAGACTTAAAAAGGCAAAGGCCTAAAGTTTCTGCAGATCAATCTGCATAAGTGCGTGGAGGCTTAAGACCTCCTAATGCAAACAGCCGGGGAGAAGAAGATCGATGTATTGTTCTGCACAGAACAGAACAGAAAGAACGGTCTCACTCCCTGGTATCAGGATAAATCGGGAAGAGCAGCCATTCAGATCTGCAATTCCCAGTTGCGGGCAGATAAGTTCCTGGAGACGAACAGTGGATTCGTGTGAGTGGAAATGTCAGGTATACGTATGTATAGCTGTTATTTTTCACCCAACGATCAATTGTCAACCTTCGAAGATCAGATATACGACCTCGAAATGAGCCTTAGAGAATCCAGGTTGGATACCCTCATTACAGGTGACTTTAATGCTAAGTCACCAGAATGGGTCGAGAAAAGGCTCGACAATCGAGGAATCTTGGTCGGAGAAATGATCTCCAGGAACAACCTAATGGTTGCGAACCGTGGGAGGTCTTGGACTTTTAGGAGAAACGGTCAGGGATCGATAATTGACTTGTCGATCACAACGGCCCTCCTAAATAAACGTATTAAAGATTGGCGTGTCCTGGAGGATTATACCCATAGTGACCACCAGTATATCGAGTTTTCAGTCTCAAGGGGAGACACGCTGCGGGCCAGGAACCACGGAGTTCTCCGTGAAAATGGCCCAAAGTGGAACATTAAGAAAATCGACAAGGAGAAGTTCGGCCGGTCCCTGGGAGAATCCCGCCTCATAGAGGATTTAGGATGGGTGAAGAGGCCGAATAACCTTGAAGGGGAGGTGCGGACGGTGAAAAATATGATTGTCACCGCATGCGACGCGTCTATGCCGCGTTGTAGAAGCACAACCCCAAGAAGAAAAAATGTATACTGGTGGTCAGAGGAATTGGCCTCTTTGAGAAAGGCATGCCTCAAAGCAAGAAGGAGATATGACCGTTCAAACGGAGATCCTCTGCTGAAGGAGGCATATACAGAGGCTAAGAGAATCCTCAGGAAGGAGATACGCGCTGCAAAAAGAAAGAGCTGGAAGAACCTAATCGGTGACGTCGAAAATGACCCATGGGGTCTGGCTTATAAAATCGTTAACAAGAAATTGTTATCGAGGCAAAAGACCCCCGGTCTAGACAATCCCGATTGGGTCCAGCAAATTATAAAGGCTTTGTTTCCTCCAGCAGAACCATGGCCTAGGATGGACTGGAGTAACTGTCATGTCGGTGAGGAAGAACTCTTCACTCTTACAGAATTACAAAAAGCAGGCAGTAGGTTAAAGCCAGGCAAAGTGCCATGATACGATGGGATAAGCAACGAGATCCTTAAAGAAGTGATCGTTGCTACACCCCAGATTCTCCTAGACTGCTATAACAACTGCCTATATGCCTGTTAGATACGATGGGTAAGCTTATAGAGGAGATGGTTCTGCAGAGAATGCAATCTCACTTGACCGGAGAGAATAGTCTGTCTGACAACCAATTTGGTTTCCGTAAAGGCCTGTCCACAGTAGACGCCATCCAGAAGGCGGTGGACCTAGCCAGGGAAGGAAAAGCCAAATTGGGACCAGGGAAGAAAAAGTGCTTCTGCGCGTTGGTAGCCATTGACATACGTAATGCGTTTAATACCGTGCGATGGAAAGATCTCATCGAGTCGATGAGAAACAAAGGAATACCGCCCTACCTGTTGCGGATAATGGATAATTATCTTAGCGACAGGTGGGTTATATACGAGGGTGACACTTGCACTCTGAAGGAAGAGATGCTAAGAGGTGCCCCTCCAGGCTCGAGGATAAGACCATTCGTATGGAACGTCTCTTTTGATGACTTCTTGCGAATGGGTCTACCTAAAGGCGCGGTGATCATCGGCTTCGCGGACGACGCGTTGATCGTATGCACTGCCGAAACTGTAGAAGACCTGGGCGTATTGGTGAACGAATGTCTGAGACGGGCAAAGCGCTGGCTGGAGGCCAGAGGCCTGCAAATGTCTCTGGAAAAGACCGAAGCGCTGCTAGTCACAGACAGACGTGGTTATACGGCCCCTGGTATTCAGATAGACGGATTCGAGGTCCAATGGAGGAATCATATTAAATATTTAGGTGTCGAACTCGACAAATTTTTGAATTTGAAACACCATATAACCGTAGCATGTCAGAAAGCCGAACAGTGTTCGGCAAGTTTAGCTCGTCTAATGCCGAACATTGGTGGGCCTTCTGAAGCAATGAGGAGACTGGTGGCGAGTGTTGCCCTTTCAAAGCTGCTATACGCAGCACCTGTATGGGCTCTGACCCTGCGAAATGACAGAAGCAAGACCATCTGTAGAAGGGTGCTGTCCGCGCAGAGAACTATTACGAAACGTATTATTTCGGCCTATTGGACAGTACCGACGTGTAGATCTTTTGGCACAAGAAAGGGAGGAAGTTTTCCTCCTTTTCAAGAAGAGAAATTCTTTCGCATATACGGAAGATAATAGACCCAGCAAGGACCAAATTCGACGAGATGCGAGAAGCAGACTCGTCGACAGATGGCAAGAACGATGGAGCGGGGAGAAGACAGGCCGACGGACGTATCGGCTGATACCTACACTCGCCCCCTGGTTAAGTAGGAATCACGGAGTGGTTTCCTACTATTTAACCCAACCTCTCACAGGGCACGGGTGTTTCGGCTCCTATCTGGAGCGATTTAAAAAAGTCGTTAGCTCGGAGTGTGTGTACTGCAAGTTCCCAGTGGACGACCCAGAGCACACACTCTTTAGCTGTAAGCATTGGGACGCGGAGAGACAGGTTATGTTTACCGGTGTTAATCGCAAGGTTACACCGGAGAACATGATCTCGCTTATGACTCGCTCTCCCGAGGATTGGCGAACCATCGAGACCTTCATACATTACGTTATGAGGGTCAAAGACCTCGATGGTCGCCAAAGAATGGAGGTCCCGTAGAATAAGGGAGAAAGTCGTTTGGGCGACAGAGGAGGGGATATAAGACTACTCCCGATGGCGATACGCGCGAAAAGTGCTAGCCGGGAGTGGTCCTAAGGTCCCTAAATAAGGGTGTGTTTTTAGCAGGTCGGCAGAACATCGCCACCCCCGCATAACCCTGTAGTACGGGCTACAGGGTACCTGAAGGCAGGTTTTTACACCCTACGCAAAAAAAAAAAAAAGTTAATAAAATAATAAAAAATAATAAAATAAAACAATGTAATAACATGATATAATAATGAAAGTCGATTTAGTTTTCTTATGACGATTATTTTAGTTCGAGGGTTTCAAATTCAATAAAAGATAAAATGTAAAAGAAATGCAATTTATAAAATCTCCTCAATCATGTTTCGCGTTTACTGGTTTTTTATAGTTTTATTTTTTATTTTATTACCTTATTCTAAAAGTTTGGCAATTTGGCGTAACAATGTTCCATATAATTTTCACTCTTTAAAAAATTCAATATGAGATTGATATTTAACTATTTTCGCGACCCATGTTTGGTACGATTTGTGCCATGGTCCTTTGAATTTATTTCTTATTTAATTTGAAACGTGTAAAACAATTTTTTTGTGAAAAGACACTTTTTGCTACGTTTTATATTATTTTTACTATTTAAAAAATTGAATAGGAGATTGAAATTTGACTTCTTTCTCTGACTATATTTGGTATGATTTGTGCCATGATTTTTTGGATTTATTTTTTGTATATTTTGAAACTTGTAGAAAATAATTTTTTTGGGATAATTTCTTTTTTCGCTATGTTCTATATAATTTTTACTATATAAAAAATTCAATATGAGATTGATATTTGACTATTTTTACGTCCCATGTTTCGTACGATTTGTGCGATCGTCCTTGGAATTTGGTTTTTGTATATTTTGAAACTTGTGAAAAATAATTTTTTTTGGCATTATCTTTTTTTTATATTTTTTATCATTTTGCTGTTTGAAAAATTGAATAGGAGATTGTTTGATTTTTTTCTAGACCCATGTTTGGTACGATTTGTGCCATGGTGCTTTGGACTTAGACTCAGTGGCGGATCCAGACAAGGTTCTTGGAGGGGGTATTGCATGAGAGAGAAAGAGATAGCACTATAGTGCTATCTCTCTCACTCTCATTGTTAAATAAATCATTGGATCCGCCAATGATTAGACTTGTAAATTTAATAATTTGAAAAATGTAATTTTTATGTTTGAATTCAATTTGGTGATGTTTAAAATGTTTTTTAAAATATAAAAAATAATAAGAAGTTTGAGTTTTGATTTTTTTCTGTGCCCATTGTTGTCAAGATTTGCGCCATGGGCTCTGTTATTTGGTGTTGTAAATTTTGAAAATTAAAAAAATTAAAATTATTAAGTGGAATTACTGTTTTGATAAAGCACTCTGGCATTTTTTTGTCGTTTTTTATCTTTTGGATTCTTTGACAGAGTGTAAAGAAAATAAGCAATGGTTGGCTTGATATTTCCCATGGTCGGACAGTGGGTGAAATCATGCTAGCAATGGCTCCTTATTAGCAAATGATTTAGCCCATGGTTTGCTTGATTTGTCTCATTGTTATTATTTACAACTTAGTAAATTTTGTTGCAATTACAATTCTTAGTAGTTTCTACTACATTCTTTAATTTACAAGAAGTCTATTAATTTTACTAGTCGCGATATAGTTATTTTACAATACATTATACAGTAGCACTTATAATTTCTCTGTACTCAATTCTACTACTAATTTTGTAATTCAAAGTAACTACGAACGATAGTTAATTTTACTAAGAATTTTTAACTACATAAAAATGGTAATTTTGACTAGGTAACAACAGTTGAATTAATTACAAATGTAATAGGTTTAACTACTTTTCACTTTACTAAGGGACTGTAGTAGGATTTACCACAAGAATTTTTTTCAGTGAATTTGTTGATATTCTATTTCTGAAAAAAATGAGCTATTATAAATCAAAATCATATCAATTTTAAAAATTTGTAAAGAATCGATGTGAGAGAAAAGTTTGATTGCCCAAAAACGTGTGTAAACAGACAGTTTTTTAACATTACAAATTTTTCTTAACACCTGTAAAAAAGTATCATTTATTATGTCTGAAAAGTGCACGCAGAGTAAGTGATGGCTGTACAGTGCACACCGTAATATGGTATACTTTACTACACAGAGTGCAGAGCACTTTGCTAACTCGCAGATTTGCTCAAAAATCAAACTTTGCACTCGTCGGAAAACACCTCCTATCTCTTTTAGGTGCTCAATATACTATATTCCTAAAAAGGACATTTTTCTTTCCCAAAAAAATAGTTTCCAAACATTTTGAAATTCTTTGAAGGACACTGGATTTTTTTTCTGATAGCCTGTATTTACCCGAGAGATATACCTTAAACAAATTAACAAAAAGACATAATCCTGGGCCTATTTTTTTAGAATTTAGATAGTTTCAAACCAGTAACAGACAAAAAATTTTATTTTAAAATTTTAAACAAAACAATTAATTATTTTGAAACACTTAAAACAGGTGTCCACTCAATTGTGACCGGTACTGTACGTTATACTTAATTGTAATATTACTATAATGTCACTGTAATATTAACTTAATATTACTTTGTAATCTCTTTCTTATATTAAAACGAAACCTTTGTCGTCAACAGAAATTCGTCGTTCAGTCGTTCTTCCCCTTTCACTTGGTTCACTACTTTTCCTTATGAGCAACTTTTAAATAAATTCACCTATAATCTTTTTGAACCATTAAAATTAATATAACTTAGGCACTTATACAATTAAGTGTAGTAGTGTGTAACGATAGTGATGCATGCGCAGTTGATCAAAATGGTCCATTTGTATGCGCAGTAAATCAATATCATTAATTCTTATGCGCACTTGATGATTATGTTTATGACGCATGCGCACTAGATGTTTATGGAAATTACACATGCGCAATAAGGCAGTGTGGGATCTAACTTAGCTTAGTAGTCGTTACAACTTTTTTTTTTATAAGTCCAAAGAAAATTAAATTTTTGATCATTTACATGTTCAAAATTTATTAGGTGTATTTTACTTTTCAAAATTATATGTTCTACACAAAGTATGTAACATTTCTGTTAATCCGTTTTTTGATGTCCGTTTACATTGAAATAGTTAGACAGTTATTGTTTTTTGAGATTTTATTAACTGCGCATGTGTAAAATGTATTGGAACCTGCTGCGCATGTTTAGAGTTTACAGATACCTACTGTGCATGCGTAACTATATTTGGGATATAGCGGGATGTTTGTTTAGAATTAAAAACGTCTGTGATTGTCATTGTATTATTATATTTATTTTATTATTAATATACATAAAAACTCCTTAAAAGCTGACAATTTTCCTTTATACTTTGTACTAATTGTATTGTATTATTTTATATAAAGACGCTTTAAAATCTAAAAGAATTACTCGGTACCTCGTGAGAATTATATTCTTTTATATGTCGAACCTTTTAACTCATAAAGAATTCTCTAATATTACGTTAAAATTATATCATTTTTAAAGAAACTTTAAAATATAAAAGAATTTTTTTGGTTTTTGGAAGAATTTACACTCATATAAATATTTAATATAATTTAATTTTTAATATTAATAATATTTAATAACATTATTTTTTAATTATTTAAAGTTAATATATAGAATTAAATAATGTTATACAATTGAAGTAAAAATAAAAAAAATTCAAAATCTTTTGGAATTATACTCTTAGGTATATATAGAGACTCCTTTAAATATAGAAGAATCTCCCCGTACTTCGTAACAATTATATTACGATAAATGAAGACGCCTTCAAATCTAAAAGAATCCCTCTGTACCTTGCACAAATTATATTTTTGTATATGAAAACGCCTGCGTTAAATCGAAAAGTATCCTCCCGTTCCTCATAAGAATTATATTATTATATATAAAGACAATGTAGGTTGTAAAAAATTCTCTTAGTACCTCTAACAATTTTAACAATGCACTTATATTATAATATTTAATAAAAAATTCATATTAATTTTAATAATATTAAATAATAAATAAAACATAATAATTACTAATACAGAAAAAAAAATCTTAATACAAAATTATAATCTTTATAATTAAATTTCAAAAGATTTAAAAATAACAATAGTGAAGTAAATGATAAGTTTATGAGAATTTTTAATATTTCAACTTAAATAAGCAATTGAAGCGTTGGGTGCCATAAGGGCGTTAGACAAAAAACGACGATCGGAGATATTTAAACTTAAAGTTTTTAAACTTTTATAGATTAAAAACTGTAAATGCGAAGTAAATAAAGTTTTCACAATTTGATTAACCATTTATTAAACTCTCCAATTCGCGTGTATACTTGACTGAAAGTTGTGATTAACTATTAAAAACTCAGTTTTTCGTAACTGCACTAAATGTTTTGGGCGTTAGTAAAATTTTGAATTTAACTTAAGATAACTTTAATTTTAAGAAATATTTCGTTATATTTCGTTTTATTCTGTTATTTTGCATAAATTCTTAACTTTAAAATATAATTTTAAGCCTTAAATCATTTAAAAAAACTTGATTTTCAATGTATTAAAAAACAAGATTTTTTAAAACTTATTTTGTTACTTTTTGAATGATAGAATAATAATTGTTGATTGGTATAAAAATATTCTTACTTTTTTCTTTATTATTTTATAACTCAGATTTAGGACCATTTAAACTTTTTAAACTATTTAAATCTATGCATTCAGTATATTTAAAATTTTGTAACGTCCTTTTAACAATAAAGAGCCTGCCATGCAGTGTATATCGTCAATTGTTTTTAATAAAATTGATTTACGAAATTTTCAAAGCAATAAAATTATGTGACAAACTTCCAGATATTTATTCTTAGCGTTATAAAGAAGCCTTAGATTGAAATAAAATTTTGTAAATAAAAACTAGAGTATATTGTTACTATTTGGGATTAATTATATTAAAACGGGCGTTAGCTGTCTAACGCCCTTATTACACCCAACGCTTCAATTACTTTATCGATTAATATACACCGAAAAAAATATCTTTTTCTTTTGAGCGGAATCCACTTATTTTGATGCTTTTTTCCCTCTACAATATGGTATCAAAATGATTCCACTCGTTTTGAGAGGATGTTATACTCATCACCATGAGATCGAGGTTATGGCGTTCAGTGACGCTTGAATGTTTTGTTTACTGAACTAGGCGTATATACGCCTAGCATTACAACCGGCAAGGAGATTTGCAGGATATTTCAAATGGAATAGACCAGGAAGAATCACCAGGAAAGCGGCAATGTTCAATAATAAAATGGTTTATTAAAAAACTTACAATAATGCGTCGAAAACGCCAAGCAACCAGTACCAGAATCGGGTGATTCGGACTCGAGCAAAGAAGTTCTCAGGCACTCACTCCACCACAAATTATCAGGGACTTAGTCCTTTAGGACTCGGAATACAAAACTAGTTCTGGTCAGAACACGTGGGCCAAAAAGCGTGCCGGTCAACGGTAGCGAAAACGAACAAGTGTACCGTCTGCTTGGAGATTTGGCGATTGGCCCCTCGGAAGCCTTCGGCTACTTCCGGGGATAATCGTCGAACTCTTTGCAGGCGCGCGAAATTTAAGTAACAGGCTTGTTACACCCCCCTTCCCCTCTTCGGGGCGATGCCTACCCGCGGCTTTCATACCCATACTTAATTTGTTTTTGTTTTAACATTTGTATAAATTTTACATTTAATTTTCCAACAATTCGTCGTAATTAGTGTCTAATTCTAATATTTCTACATTATTTTCTGTGTCTTCTGACTGAGTTAGATTATTTTCTGTTACCTTTTCTATTACGCTTAACTTAAGAATCTTTTGCAGTTCCTGGCGTCGTTGATTCCAATCTGCTTTCACGTATTTTTTCCCGTTCTTGGCCTGTTCACAGTAGTTTGTTTTTCCCTTGTCGTTTCTCTTGTCGCAATACTCGTCATGTATCAGATAATATTTTTCCATTATTTTTCTCCTGCAAAAACGGCAGTTCCAATTGTTCTGCTTCATCCTAGAAAATTTATAACAAAATACGAAAAAAAAAAAATTTTTTGTCGAAATCTTTTTCTTACCTATCATTTTTATAGTTTCAAAATTTCCTTTTATATAATAATAATTTCTTTTAGTTTTGTGTATTTTTCTTAAAGTGAACTTTTATTTTTCTTTTTAATGCTTATATTTTCTCCGTTGTAATAAAAAATGATTGTAATGTATTTGTAAAATTAACTTAATGTTTGTTTGGAATTTGTAACATAATTTTTATTGAGTGTGATTAATCAAACAAAAAAATTTTATTTTAACTTTGAATATGTTTCTCTACTTGTTTCCCATTAAGTAGGATTTTTAATTTCTTTCAAATCTAATCTGATATGATTTTTCGATTTTTCGATGTACATTTGTTTTTGGAATCTTGTTGATTGGAATTATAACGAATATTGTTTATTAATGTTTTTATAAAAGATTAATTGAAATAACTGAAACGTATAGAAAAAAAAATTTAGTCCTTTTTCTTCAATTTTTCGCGATATTCTTGGATTTCTTTCTCGTCTTCTTCTCTTTTTCTTCTCCATTCTCTTTCCTGTCTGATTTTCTCTTCTGTATCCTCATCTATTCGTTTTTGTCTATCGCACCTCCAATGAAGCATTCCCTCGTGGAATTTTTTCTGCTTTTCTACAGTGAATTTTGGTTCGTCGAAATTTATCTGTAGTTTATTTTTTTTCCTTCTTCTCTACGTTGCCTTGCGATTCTTTCTTGTCTCGCTTTTTCTTCCTGCACTACTTCTCTGGCTCTTTTCTTTGCCTCTTTGTTCTTCTTCTCAATTTCTGCTTGGATTATTTTTTCTTGCTCCCTTTCTTCTTCACTTGTTTCTTCTTCACTTTCTGTAATGCATTCGCTTGTTTTCTTTGAATCCGTTTCTGATTCTTCCTTTTCTTCTAATTCTACGTTATCTATCTCTGTCTCACTTATGCTTTCTATTATTTTAATTTTGTTCACGACCTCTACTTGTTTCAACTTTAGTTCATTTGTTTCCTTCGCTTCTTTTATCATTTTTTTGTGCAGTTTTTCTACACTGAGAAAAATCTATTGCGAATAACGCATGAATACATACCGTTCGCATTTTGCAACACATACACTTTGCCTTTCTTGCTCAAAAACGTTCTGAAAGCTCATGAAAAGTTTCAGTGCACTAATAGTAAGAAAACATGTGCGGACTCTTCTCACAAGTCTTGCCGAAAACGCTCTCCAGCTTTCAGTGAAAAAATTGTAAAAAATCGGTGAGATGTTGGCATGAGTTTCTAGCAAACATGATTAGAATTTATATGCGCATGCGCGGCGAATATCAGTTGTATCGTTGTTCGTTTAAAGGGACCGCGCCTGCGCACATCGTTTTAAGACTAAGTGGCAAAAAAACCATGTAGAAATTACACCGATTCCTTGCAACGCTGGATGAAAAGGTGAGGAGCATTTTTGGCACATTTGTGTTGCATTGGGTGTAAAAACTTGGAGATTAATTAGTAATATAAAGTTACTATTCTCACACGAAGCATTTATATGCATTAAACTTACGATTTCGTGTACGAGTGTCTCCAGTTTTGTACTATTTCTGCATTAAATTATACCTTGTAAAAGTAGTAACAGTCCTTGATGCAATAACAGCAATATATTTTTCTCAGTGTACTTTCTTTAATTTTCTATTTATTTCTTCGTCTATTTCCTCCTTTTCTTGATTAACTGTCTTTAGAAGTTCCTCTTTCCAGCTATTGAATCGATCCATTTTCTGGAATCAAAATAAATTTTGTCATGTCTGTTCTTTTCATTTGTCAATGAAAAAGAAAAATTGTCATCTGTCTTCTGTTGTTTTACTATTTTAAGTCTGGCATGTTTTCTTTTCATTTGTCAATGAGTAAGAAAATTTCTGTCTTAGTGTTTCTGTCGTTTCCTACTATTTTCCTAACATTTTCGCGTATTTTCCGAATATTTTCCTAATTCTGGCTATTTTCATCGTCATCTACATATTTTCGTAAATCGTTTATGTTTCAAACGCCTACTGATTTTCCGCGAATTTTCCTTAATTCGTATGTCGTTCGTGAAACTTTTCGAATGATTTTGAACGGACCTTCGTAATCCTTTTTTAACGTTTTTGCTATCCCTAAGTCTTTATTCGATAAAGACTTGTCTTTTTTCCAAACTAAGTCGCCTATTTCAAATTCTAATTTCCGCCTACTTGTATTATAGTACTTTGCTTGCCTTTCGTTTGCTTTATCTAAATTTCGCAGAACTTCGTCTTTTACGACCTGTAGTCGTCTCAACCTTTCAGTCCATTTGTCGACCTCCTGGAAATTTATTTCGTCAGGGTTTTCAAAATCGTTTTTGAGTGTTTGCAATGGCTGTAGTTCGCGACCTAAATTTAGAAAGGCTGGCGTGAAATTTGTTGATGCATGTTTGGCTGTATTTAACGCGAACTGTAGATCTTCGATATTTTTGTCCTACATGTTTTGTTCTTTATCTAAATACGCTTTTATCGCGGTTTTTATTGATCTATTAGTTCTTTCGGTAGGGTTAGCTTGTGGGTAATATCTTGGAGTGAACGAGTGTCTAATTCCGAATTTTCCCGTCATTTCCCTATTCACTTTATTAGCGTACTCTGTACAGTTATCCGAAATAAGTATTCTGGGCGTTCCCCATCGTGAAATTATCCGTTTATGAAACTCTGATTCTATCGTTTTTCCGTTTGCTTTCTTTATTGGAATGATTTCGACCCATTTTGTGTATACCAGAATATATTTGTTTCTGTTTTTTGAAAGGGGTTAATTTTTCCTCCAAAAATTTATGCAACTTTTCCTGTTCAGTTTCCGTCAGTCTTACTATTCCTGAACAAAATTCTGTGCTTTCCATAGCACTTGTTTTTCGTAATAATTTCCCTTGCATATAATTACAAATAATTGCATTATTCTTGAAATTTATCCATTTTGTAATCAATGGTTTCCAACAATTATTTTCTTCCGTGCCAATTTTCCTTTTTGGCGTATTCACAATTTCCTTTTTCTTTTTAATTTCTACTTGTTTCATTTTCTTTTCCAATGGTTATTCCCATCCTCGTTTCTTCCTGGGGTTACTGATTGGGGTTGTGTATGGTTCATGCGTCTCGTCTAGACCATTTTTCATAGCTAAAATTTCGAATTTGTTCGAAAGGGGGATTTCCATCAATTTTGGAATAACTTTTGAGGAACTATTACCATTTTCCATGTTGGGCTTGTTTGAAACTGATTTTGAAAAGTTTTCACCATTTCTGGCATTTTCTTTTTTCTCGAATCTTTGCGTATTTTTCTTGGAACTTTTTTTCGTTACTTGCTTTTCTTTTTCCGTGCTTGACCATCCTGTTTGGATTCCTGCGTCTTTCGTTGCGCGATTTCCTATTCTTATTATTTCTTCTGATTCTTCTTTACTCAATGTTCTCATTGTGTACCGAACATTTGGTAAATCTGGTAACCACCAAGTATCGTCTTCAAAATCCAATTTCATTTTTAATTTTCTTAACATGTCGACGCCTATTATTGCCCTATTTCCGATTCCTGGTACAATTCTGAACGTAAAAATTTCCGTTTTGTGTCCTACCTCGACTGGTATAAGCACTTTTCCTTTAATTGTCAACGTTTCTCCGTTTGCTACTGAAACTTTATTCACGTTAACTGGTTCCAATTTTACACCCCATAATTGTAAGTGAATTGCATACTTGTGTCCTAGGAATGAATTTGTTGCTCCTGTATCAATTAATGTTTCGAAAATTGTTCCTTGAAATTTTATATTTGTGAAAAATCTAAGATCTTGTTCTAAAGCTTCGCAACTTTCCGGTGTTTCGATATTTTCTGGGGATACTGCGTTCTCCAGTACCCCCTTCATTCGTTTCCCTGGATCTGTGCCTGACAATCTCTGCGGAAATGACCTATCTGACCACACCCATAACACTTTCTCTGAAATTTTGAAAATGTTTTTTTATTTTCCTGTGTTGATTTTCCCGTATTTCCATTCCCTGCAGAAGAATGGATTGGTACTGCAACTTGTAGATTTTTACTCGGTTCTTCCTTCTTTTCAGGAGTATTTTCCAACATTTTCTGTCCTCTGTTATTTTCTATCGGCGTTTCCGATGGAAATGTTATTTTCGGTTGGTTTGTCCAGTTTCTATTAATATAATTTTCAAAGAATCTTGGTAAAAATCGTCTATTTCCACCAAATCCTCGAAAATTCATATTATTTCTCTGTGGCTGCATTGGTTGTTTCTGCTTGTCTTCTTTTAAACTCGGACTTTCTCTTTTTTCCGCTGTGATGTTTAAAGACTGTCTTTGGATTTTCGATTTATTTCTTTCTATTTCAAATTCCTTTCCGAGACTTTCCAATTCCTTGAATGTTTCAAAATTATTTCTCTGAATATACATTTTATATTTAATGCGCAAATTTTCGTATGCTCGACGAAGTTTCCATTGCAAACTTTTTCTTGGAAATAATTTTCCGAATAATTTTCTTATTCCGATCAAAAAAGTCTGAATTTCTTCTCCCTCTTTTTGATTATTGAACTTAATTTTTGTCATAATTTCCTCGACATATTTTTCATCCATAAAAGTTCTTTGAAACTCGTCACGAAAATCACGAAACGAATACCAGTTGTTCCTAACTGTCCTACACCATTCTAAAGCTTCGTCTGCTAACACTGCATCTACATTTTCCAAAACGTTGCTTTCCGAAATTTTGTACCCTCTTGTAAAGCGAATCAAACGGAAATGGATTCATGAAATTTCCTAACTGTTGATTTCTATCATCATGAAAATTTTCTTGTTCGAATAATCTATTTTTCGGATTTTCCCTACTCTTTTCCCTGTTCGAATTTTCTGACTAAGATAATTTTTCTTTCAGATTTTTTAATTTTTCAATTTCTGAATTTTATCTATCTAGTTCTTTTTCTTTTTCCGATAATTCCCTATTAAATTGATTTGACGTTGAATAATGTCTTGATGTGTCGCATCGAGAAGCATTATCCCGTTTATCAAATCCATGATCGTAATTTTTTCGAACATTTTTTCTCCGATTTCTATTTTTCTGACTTTTGAAATTTTCAAAAAAATCTTCATCCGAACTAAATTCTCGATTGATTTGTTTTTCCGTTTTTTGCTGATGACCGATTTTTTCGGTTGATCCAAATTTCGTTTTATTTTCTACCGTACTATCTTCCGGCCATTCGTAATTCAATTCTTTTCCCTTACTCTTTTCTATAAATTGGACACTTTGTCTTTTTTTCTCGTTTTTTCTTTTAATTTTCGTTAAATAATTATCCATAAAATTTTCGACACCTACGACCGAACTATTTTCTTCCGAATCATTTTTATTCAACGAACTATGTGCCGACGGTTTGTACTTTTCGTGTACCATTTCCCTATGTTCGATTTCTAACGCTTTCTGTTTTCCGCGTAATTTTTCTCTTTCTTTTCTTAGAAAGTCATCGTCCTTTGTGTGGGCAAAGACGAATTTTCCGCTGCTTTCCTACTAGCACGAACTTGGGGGGGGGGGGGGGGAAACGTTTTATTAAAACCAGCTTGTTTTAATTTTTCGGGCGAAATCAATTCTATTAGAGAGCGCATTGTTGCTTGCTGCTTCTCTATAGTGTCTTGAAGCTCTTGTACATGTGAGCTAAGGGGTGTGGGGTACTTGTTCCGTTTCGTTGGGGTACCGTTTCCACTTTCCGAACTTGAAATTTCAAAGTTTGTTTCACTACCGGTTTCGATTTCAGATTCTCTAAAATTATTTTCTTTCTCTAGATTTTTCTGCGTTGTTGACCGTAAAACTCATTTCGAAGCCATTTTTCGAAAAAGCAAAAAAAAAATTTAATTCAAAACTATTGAAACACCCGGTACATTTTCTAATCGTCAATTAGAAAATTTTTCGGATTCTCAACTAATTTTCACTTCACTATTCCGTTTATCGGTCTCTATTACACGGCACTTTGTTTCTTTTAATTTAATTTCAATGATTACTATTTTATTTTAATTATATTTTTCTGAACACCCGGTATATGATTTGATTTTCAAAAATCTAAAATTTCTCAATTAAATTTAATTCGACACCTTGTATATAAATTTTATTTTAAATTTAATTTCTACTGAATTGATTTTATTTTCGTATTTACGCGTGTTTATATTTTCGACCACGACCTAGCGCTATTCTTTATACGACCTAGCACAACAATAACACGAAATACCAGAACTTTGAACGAAATTAATTTTCTTGATTTTCAAATTAATTTAATTTAATCTTATTTTTTCACTTATTTTCCGTCAATAATTTTCAATTTCGTTTCACTGTTTTTCACTAAATTTCACTATTTTTTTTAAGAAAAGCTTTCTGCTTTCTATTAAATTCGATTTCTCGTTTACCGGCGTTTTTCGCGCGAATTTTTCTCGGAATTTTTACTAATAATACTTTGTCAATTTGTCCATCCGTTATTTGTTAAACATTTAGTCTTAAAATACTTATTTTTTCTTATCTATTTACTTTATTGAATACAGTAATTTTGCCTTTGGGAAACTGAGAAATAGAAGTTTTGGGTTAGGTTAGGTTAGGTTGACACGTGGTGACAGGTTGAGTGGATTTTTTTGGGATTTTTCGGTTTTCTGAACCTGGGAATTTGGGAAAATGTGGATTTTTGACGTTGGGCGCCAATTTATAACCGGCAAGGAGATTTGCAGGATATTTCAAATGGAATAGACCAGGAAGAATCACTAGGAAAGCGGCAATGTTCAATAATAAAATGGTTTATTAAAAAACTTACAATAATGCGTCGAAAACGCCAAGCAACCAGTACCACATTCGGACTCTAGGACTCGAAATACAAAACTAGTTCTAGTCAGAACACGTGGGCTAAAAAGCGTGCCGGTCAACGGTAGCGAAAACGAACAAGTGTCGCGTCTGCTTGGAGATTCGTCGATTGGTCCCTCGGAAGCCTTCGGCTACTTCCGGGGTCAATCGTCAAACTCTTTGCAGGCGCGCGAAATTTAAGTAACAGGCTTGTTACAGCATATATATAGGTTCGCCAGCCAGTGGTCTAAACCAGTAAGCAGAAATTTAAAGCATCTCTAAGCGTCTATAAACTCGTGCTTATAGTGACAGTATGACAAAAAATATTGGATATTGGGTAAGTCAAGAATAGATAGATTACAGGAGCACTGTAAAAATTGCCCTCTTGTTTTTATTACATTTTCTGAGATCTGTTAAATGCAAAGACATTTTTAATGTTTTCGTTCAATACACTAGAAATGTCTTCATGGAGAATAATCATATTATGTCAGTCATATTTTTTTAAAAATATTGAAGACAGCAGTTTTTGCAGTGAGAGACTACTGATATGGTTATTTGTCAGTTAGTGTGGTACAAATAATAAAAATAATAATAATAACTTTTTGAGATATATAATTTACTTGAGTTCCTAAACTATAAAGAAAACTAACATTGGGGTCAGGCTTTGCCAAGCGGATCGGCTAAAATTAATAATAAAAATTCTGTTTCTAATGAGACATCATTTTTGTTATCCTTAAACTATGTTGATTAGGCTCAAAATTATTAGAACAAAAATCTTTTTTTTTCGAAGTTATTAGTGATTGAAAATTTTAATATTACAAAATAAAAACATATTCTTCTCAAGATCTTCTCAGTTGGTTTTAAAAGTTAAAAAATCATTTTAATTGCCTTAAAACATGGTTTTTAAAAATTTTTTTGGTCTAAAGAATTTTTAATTTTTAACGTTTTTTAAATTATTTATTTAATAAATGTTAATAAAAAACAGCTTTCTGCGTGCACTACATAAAATTTTAAAATACTGTTGTATTCTTTACACTTTTTTGATAATAAAACCGTTAAGAAAAAAAATGGCCACCGATTAGAGACAAAGATATTAAATTTCTTTTTCTCGGCGTGCAAAAAACATTTTAAACTCAATTACATCAATCCGTTGTCAAAAAAACCATTGAAAACAAAAGAAAACTGAAACATAAATAATTTTTAAACTTTCATTCACTACCTATGCAAAAAAAATTTTGAACACCGAAAAAAAATTTAATATCTTTGTACCTAATGGCGGGCCATTTTTTTTCCTAGCGGTTTTATTTTCAAAAAAGTGTGAAGAATACAACAGTATTTTAAAATTTCACGTAATGCACGTAGAAAGCTGTTTTTTATTTTTTATTATATAAATCATTTAAAAAAACAATAAAAATTCTTAAGAACAATAGTATTTTATGTATCAAGGGAGGGAAGACCGTGTTTTTTTGTCGAGCACAAATGTTCGGAGAACATTGTGCGAGACAAAAAATCGACCTCCCGAGGTGCATATGCCATTTTCTATCACATATGTACGAAAATCTCGCGTTTCGTACGCGTTAGCGGGCCAGCACTCGCAGTTTTCAGGTTAGTGACGTTAGAGGTAAAAATCTTACGAACAGTGAAAAAACAGGCGCATGCAGCGCAGCCGTAATGCGTCTGCGCGATGAGAGTTTTTTTACACTGTTCGGAAGTTTTTTTACCTCTAACGTTCACTGACCTAAAAACTGTGAGTTCTGCCCCGCTTAAGGCGAACGAAAACACGAGGTTTTCGTGCATGTGTGGTAGAAAAAATATTTTTAAAAACTACGTTTCAAGACAATTAAAATGCTTTTTGAACTTTTAAAATCGGTTAAGAAGATCTCCAGTAAAATATGTTTTCATTTTGCACTATTAAAAATTTCAATCACTAATAACTTCGAAAAAATTTTTTTTTGTTCTAATAATTTTAGAGCCTAATTAACATAGTTTAAGGATAACAAAAATGATGTCTCATTAGAAATAGAATTTTTTAAATTTTAGCCGATCCGCTTGGCGAAGCCTGACCCATTGGTTCTTAACACTATAGATTTTAGGCCGTGAGGCCAGTGGCTCGTCCAGGGGGAAGGTCACGGGGGTCATGACCCCACCTTAGAGGACTTAGATTTATATGAGAGTGAGAGAGATAGCACTATAGTTGACTATAGTGTTATCTCTTTCTCCCTCATATAAGACCCCCCCTAAAAAGTTTGTCTGGAAACATGCCTGCGTGAGGCCTAATGTTCGCGTTAGATACGCATTATTTAGTAGTTGAGCAGGTTCGTACCCCGTATTGTAAAAGATTGTTTTTAAGTATTAAATCGTAAATTTCGTTTATATATATATATATATTAGAGTTTTAATGAATTGTCAGAAATCTCAATATGAGAAACGAAGGAAGAACACAAATGATTCCTCTAATTTTAGTCAAAGATACAATAAAATTTATTTATTAATATTAACTGGATAAAGATAGTCAAAGAGCTAAATATAAATAATCCACACAGGCATCAGCACAAAGTCATTCTCACGATCTCACTAAATTTCAACATGTTTTACGTTAACACTTTTACGTTAAAGTATCGATATTATGGTTTAAATTGGAATAATACTTAGGTTATGTATTTTTCAGATTAAAATGTAAAATTACATTTTTATGTATGAAATGAAAAAATTAGATGGCAGCAGGAATTGATCATGAGATCATTAACTTGACAATCCGACATCCTAACCACTGCTCCATGGAGAGAGAGATTATTTTTATTTAAATAATTACAAGCAAGCAACTTGGACTTTTAAAAAATTACTAATTTGATAATTTCGAGATTCAGTATGTTTAAAAACATACTTTTTGTCAAAAGTAATAACTAAAGACCGTATTTTTTTCACAAAATTTAAGGTACACTCATAAATTAATTGTTAAAAGAAGACTAAATAACCTAATAGGTATATTGTTGTACATAACCTCATACACATTTACAAATTTTTATACTGCTGCTTTAATTTGTGTGTGCTGTTAATATTAATTACAATTTATTTAATTTTTTTTCAATTCGAATGTTATTTTTACCGACTTCTGTATTTAATTTGTAAAAAACTATTTCTTTACGTATAGTATTTCATGCAAATACACGACTTTTACCGTTTTACCGGTGCTTGTCATTTTGTAATTTTCAAAGGCGGGTCATTTATAACCTACTTTGAAAGTGACTTATTTACATTCGTAATGTAATATTTATATATCTTTAAATGTGATATATCATTATTGAAAGAGGTAAAATTACAAATCTTTTGGTATTTTTACAAACCAAAATATATTAACCCCATACTTAAAGAAATAACATTACCGAAAGATTAGTACGGACATTAACATGCGAGTGTAATATTTTTTCTGGATTTTTATCAGTGTAGATCTTCAAACCGAACGTAAAGTAAATAAATTTTATCTGTTTTGATTTAATGGGAATAATATTTTTTATACAGTTATATTACTATTAGTTAGTTATAAATTCAAAAAATAAGTAATTAGGAAAGTAATTCAATGATGTAAATACATTAAAACCAAATGAATTTTGGCACCCACATATTAAGTTATATGAATTAAAAAAATTTTTAGCATAAATAAAGGGATAATACCTTTGCAAATATCATAAATGTAACGTCATTGTGAACATCAATTATGTCCGTTGTCATTAAATGAGCTTGAAAACTTTTTAAGTCTGTTTTATTCTGTTCTGACCATATTAAGGAGAAACCTTTATTTTCGTTATTCGTATCTTCCATACTAAATGACACATTTTTATTTGAAATATCAATATCACGAGCTATTATTTTTACTCCATGTAAGTCAACACAATAGTTTTTTCTTATTGGCATATCCATCCTATATTCGTAAGGAGCATTTAAGAATTCAGGGCTGTTATTATTCGTGTCCTCTATTGGTTGCTGAATAGCCTAGAAAATTAAATATATTAATACAATTACAAATTATAATTAAAACTCTAATTAAGGGGTTAGACCACTGTAAAGCACGAAAATTAGACCTAATTTTAAGGTTCTTTTACGGGAGCAAGATAAAATTAGATAAAACCAGGTTTTATTTATTTTTATTAGGCATCTATTGAAGTATTAAAAAATTATTTTGCTATGTTGAAAAAGTTAAAATGGCGGCCTAGATTGTCGATTTAAAAAATTTAGTTTTTTACGTAGAGGTCTACGGCCGGTAGAAAATATTTGTCAATTTTTGATGTAGAACAAAAACCCAAAATTTTTATGAATTTGCAACTCAAATCCAGTTTTTTTTATAAAAAATCGATAGAAAATTGTTAATAAAAAAATATTTTTTTTTACTATAGAAAAACCCCTATGTACTTCCATAAAGAATGTTATCATGTAGCTGCATACCAATTTTTAAGTAAATCGGTCGAAAATTGTGCGAGAAAAGTTACCGGCTAGTTTGAAAAATGTGGTTTTGAGGAAAACGCGTTTAAAGTTTAAGAACATGGACGTTTCTAATGCACTGCGCATAGTAGCGTTTCGCGCTGATTTAAGATTTAACTTTTAAAAGTGTTTTCTTTCTATATTGGTTATTGTTTCTTATTTTGAAGACCCTATGACACCTTTCTAACTAAAAAATTTTTTTTTGGTTTTTTGGAAGGTTCACAGTGGTCTAACCCCTTAATAAAGTAATAACCCAGTAGTCAACCGAACGTTCTAAAGATGTGTTTAAAACGATTTTTAATGTCCACTAACATTTTGGAACATTGAACTTTTGTTCCTATGACGTAATAAAAACATTTTTAAAACGTCTGAGGAATTACTTATGTCTGGTCAAGAAACGCCTAACATGGACGTTAAAATTGTTCGCGAGACGGTTAAAATAAGTTTTATGGTGATACCACAGTGAGCTTAGGATTCTGTTAGTAGTCTGTTGCGTATATGGAATTGACATTACAAAATGGAGATTATCTGAATGACATGACGTCACACAGTGGGACTTTCAGCATTTTTTTTGTCAAAATCTAATATCTCTCGATAGAATAGACGTAAATGAGTGGTCCTTGGATCAAAATAAAGTTATTTAAATATAGAATACGAAAAAATTATAGAGAAGCTTACTTCTAATTTTTCTGGTCCAGGAAACACTAGAGAAGTTAGCAATTTTTTCAAAAAACGACAAATTGAAGTGTACACGAGGGTGGTCCAAAAATGCATGGGAAAATTTTTTTTTTAATGCTCTCCACCCCCTAGGATTGTTCTATATCAAATAAAAAAATACCCCTATTTTTTTTATTCAAATGGGGCTCAAAGTGCTCAAAGTTCCCATGCATTTTGCATGGGAAAAAAAGGCTTTTTCGTAGAAATGGTATAGAATCGTTGAAAATCAATATTTTTCAATCGCCCAACTCTATTTCTCTTCAGAAGACTTCAAACAATAATGCCAAATTGTTTATTTAACGATTTTTTCAATATTAACTAATTTTTAAAGGGCCACAAAAAAACACCATAAATTACAAAATTACGAAAAACTCGTTAAAAAATATTTTTTACTATTTTTATGCAAGTTTTTTCCTAGATTCTGAATAAATAACATAAATATTGATTTTTAATCATTATTCCATGTAATTTCTAATTTGTTTAAACAATTTATTATTGTTTATTTATAACTTTTTATCAAATTGAGTTTGAGAGTTGCAACTTTTTCCTAATTTTGACACTTTTTGAGGTTAGTCAAGCCATGTACCAATAACAAACTAAAAATAAAAATTTTTAAAATTGTTTAAACAAATTATATTGTTTATTATCAACTTTTTGTTAAAAAGAGCTACAGAGATGCAACTTTTTCTTAATTTTGCAACTTTTCGAGGTCAGTAAAGCCATGAACTAACAACAAACTAAAAATAATAATTTTTACAATTGTTTAAACAAATTATATTGTTTATTTTCATGATTAGTACAAATTGAGCTACAGAGTTGCAACTTTTTCTTATTTTTGCAACTTTTCGAGGTCATTCAAGCTGTGTACTAAAAACAAACTAAAATAATATTTTTTACAATTGTTTAAATAAATTAATAATATTTGTTTTCAAGTTTTTATTAAATAGAGCTAAAGAGTCGCAACTTTCTCTCAATTTTTCAAGTTTTCTTTTGTGGAAGGGTAGGAATGACTGTAGGACATAATATTTAAGTACAAAATTCTAGAATATTTATTTTTTGAATATGA
Organism: Ganaspis brasiliensis; assembly: GCA_037103525.1. Classification (NCBI taxonomy): domain Eukaryota; kingdom Metazoa; phylum Arthropoda; class Insecta; order Hymenoptera; family Figitidae; genus Ganaspis; species Ganaspis brasiliensis. Next base: position 279,208 of record JAZKLR010000700.1, read on the forward strand.
TAAATACATGGGTTGGTTATTATAAACTAATAAAAAAAAATAAAAAAAAAAGGAAGCAAGGTCCAAATACCACCAAAACTGAATATAAAATGACCTTCTGTAGGTAGAAATGGATAAATTTATAAAAAGTTGCAATTCTCTAGCTATATTCAATGAAAAGTTGAAAATAAATATTATTAATTTTTTTAAACAATTGTAAAAAATATTATTCTTAGTTTGTTGTTAGTGCATGGCTTGACTGATCTCAAAAAGTTGCCAAATTGAGAAAAAGTTGCATCTCTGTACCTCTTTTTAACAAAAAGTTGATAATGAACAATTTAATTTGTTTAAACAATTGTTTAAATTATTATTTTAACTTTTTTGTTCGTGTTTGGCTCCAATCCCCCTCGTGGTGTCACCTTGTGATGGTGAGGGAGCTTAGGACCGGCCAGGCGCTTGTCCTCCGGTCGCCAACCCTAGACGAGCTGTTCGGCTCTTCCCAGGACTCACCGACTCCCAATGTCTGGCGAGTTTGGGCACCGGGGAACGAACGGGACCCCGTTAATTCGGGTACTCGCCGCTCTTGTATTTTGTGCACTAGCTGCTTGTGCGGATGATGTTATTTCGGATTCCAAATGGGGGCTAACCATCTTCGTCAGCGGTGGACGACTTGGATTCTGGGAGGAATGGGACACTCTTGCCGGCTTGGCATACCAAGTTGTGTGGAGTAGTCTCGATCTGGTGCTGACGGCCGTTGGACAGGTTGTCTGTCCGATCTGACCAACGACACCTCCAATCCAAGGTGTTTTTACCGTGCCGAGGGATGAATGGCACTAGGGTTAACAAATCCGAAGCGGAGCTGAGAAGGGTGGCGCGGAAGGGGTCCAACCCAGAAGAAAAGCTGGGGCCTGGGCGCCGAACGCGCGGCTCTCGTCAGTGAAGTGGCTGGAGGTGTCGCGCACGGAGACTCTGGGACACCGGGCGAACTCCCAGTAGTATCTAGTCCTACCCCCTCAAGCGGTGCTCTGCAGGGGCCGAATTCTTTTCCCTAGCTTCTCGTGGGAACAAAATGACGGACCCAAACAAAAAAAATATAAAAAATTTAAATCTTGAGACCAGCCAAAAGGATATGGCGGCTGATGCTAAGGTCCCATCTAGGGCTGATAGTTCAAAGGTCCCTATCCTGGCAGCTGGTACTGTCCCATCACCTGGAACTTCGGGCTCTTCTGGGTCTGCTGAGCCAGGTGATAATTCAACAAAGCCTACTGACTTGGCTGGAAGGCCTCTCGGAAAGAAAACCCTCCCCGGTTCTGTAAAGAGACGGTGGAGGAGATTAAAGCATGCACATGCCCAGGAAGGAGAGACAGTTGGTCCCTCCGGTGATTCGGGCGGTTCCGCTTCTGGGGTGGATGGCGATCCGGGTTTGGGTAAACCAGACGGATCTGAGTCTACCAAGAGGAAAAAGGGACCTGACTCGTCTCCCCCGGGGGAACCAGCGGTCTCTAAAAGACCAAAACAAGGCCAAACTGCTGTCTCTCAAGAGACACAGGGAGGTATTAGTGCGGTCATCAGGGCAAATCCCCTGACGATGGTGGTCTCTGACGTCGGCTATCCCGACGTTGCTCTTACTGGGGAGCAATTCGGGCTCTTTAGAAGGGCCGTAATGCCGCTCCTTGTAAGAGAAACGGCTGAAAGATTGCCGAGGTTTGAGGCTTCCTTCTGCAGGAGAGGAGTCTTTAATTTCGTCGCTTCCAATCCAGCGGCTAAGGACTGGCTCACCAGTGCGGTGGAAGGTCTGAAGCCCTGGACATTGCGATTACTGATTTCCCAGTCGCTGATAAGTCTCCATTGGAAAACATATCCCCGGCCTTTGTAAAGGGAGACGTCAATGTCATTCTGTTCTCGGGCACCACTGAATGTGTTATGGTGGGAGGGCTTGTTGAGCACCGTCACACATCTCCTCTCTATCCACGCGGCAAGTGTCTCTCCTCGCTCCTACTTCTCGGACTCCACCCCCGAATCCCATGCTTACTGTGCCAGACATTAGAGATGGCGTTTGCATCCACACCCACAAGCACATATTTATGACCAGCCAACGTCACATTCAATCAACACACACACCATCAGCAAAATTGCATTCATTAACCAACAAACACTCTTAATCGTTGTTAAAAAAAAGCCACACACGCGTTTCCATTCTCACTGTTGTACATTCTTGCATCACTAGACAGACTACACATTCTTCCAGCGTAGGCGTAGGGTTCATGGAGAAGACACACTTGGATGTCCTTCTTCAGCGCCGCTGTCCTAAGTCATTCATACTCTGATACTCTCCATGTTAATTCAACTGCAGGATATTCATACTTCTACTTGCTCTCATACTCCTGCCAGCAAAAGGATGGACAGTCACCATCAAATCTGGAGCGCGACAGATTTACCCTATGGACGTACGAGGGACACCTGTGCTACATTGCCGAGTGTCCCGATAGTAGTCCTCTCGTCCTACAATTGTTGAACTTTCCGATCCGCTGCATGGTGTCGACATATGTCCCGGCTGCCCACACTTGTAACAAAGTCTATTAGCTTTCTTCTCAGATTCACCAAATCTATGTCAATACCCCATGCAAGCGAAAAACTTTTCCACCCGATTTCATTCTCTCACATTATAACTCGTCCAAACCAAGAAAACTCGTCTCAGCGTCATCAGTCTTCTCCTACACGCCATCGGCAGCTCCAAGATGACATTCCCAACATCGGTTCCTTCCTTCTTCATTCTCTTAACAACTTTCACTTTTCTCTTATATTCCTCAACACTTATCAAAGCATGCATGCTTTTCTCATATATACCTTCAGACAACTCTTTATCTGTCACACTGTGGGGGACGTCGTGCACAACAACCTTGGGCTGCAAGGGCCTCGGTCTGTCGACTTTGAGTTCCATCTCCTGGAAATTGGAGCAGTCAGCGAGAACATTTTGGTCCTTGTCACTAGCCGCCTCAATGACAACCCCACCACCACGTGCAGGTCTCATGTTCCGCAGACACACACACACACACACACATCAACCTCACCACATACACCCTCATCCATGCTTTGTCGCACCTTCGCTGTGCTTATCTCCTTTTCCGCTCCCTTTACTATGAGAGCATAGCTCCTGGGAGGCACCCTACTTTGTCCTGGAGTCGCCAAATCAATTGCTTTCATTCTACTTATTCTCTTATCCAGCACGCGTACACTCTTACTCACTCTCTGCACACATTTATCCATCCTATCATGTTCCTCAATCCTTCCACGTAGCCAGGCATTGTCGTGCATCAATTTCTGCAATAGCATCTCATACCTTGACGCTCGCTTCAACACCTTTTCCAACATCCACTTTGTCACCTTCTAACTGTCGTTCAAGAGCAGCTTCCTGATATCCCTCGTTATCGCATGCACGTCCACCGCGTCCCCAATCTGCTCATCAACTTGCATTCTCTCATTCACAAGCTCATTCGCTCCCACACCTACTTCGCTCTCTTGGATCTCCCTTTTGATCTATCTAACAGTTATGTTTTCACTTACAACATGCAGTTTTGCTTTTTGATTCTTCCACCTTATCCACATTCATTTTTCTCTTATGTTCATTCTCCTTCAGTGATGTTGAAATTTTGTATTGATGAAGTCCACTACATTAACCGTCCATTTAACCAGTTACATGACCTCAAATAGGACAAAGGGGCGTGGCCCGTCAGATGTATTATTTTTCCTCCTCGAAGTGTGTTTTGAAATTTCCAAAGGGTCCATACCAACGCTAGCAGCTTCTTTTCTATAGTAATATAGGCTATTTCGGCTGGTCTTAGAGTTCGGCCTCCACATGAGATAACTTGCCTTTGTTCCCAAGAAACCCTGTAATTACTTCTTATTTTTAAGAACAGGAAAATCATTTATATCTTACACCTCCGGGTCTGGTCTTATGCCGTTTTTTGATACTATGTGCCTCAATAAATTAGTCTATTCCTGTTGAAACTAACATTTGTCCAAATTTAATGTGATGTTCTGCTTCTTTAATCTTGGTAATACTTCTTCAAGGTCCTGCAGGTGCTTTTCTTCCGTGGGGAATGTTAATAGCATGTCATTCACGCATTGAATAATGCGTCAAACGATTTCAGTCAAAATTCGATTAAATCTTCGTACGAGCGCATCCGTGCCTGTTTTCAGTCTGAAGGCGTAACATTATATACGTAGCATTATATACGTAGCATTTTCCTTTGTGGTGGAAAACCGTGTATTTTTGTAATTTTCTTCAAGGGGAATCTGCCAGAAGCTCATACTTAGATCTAATATTGAAAACACCTTCATTTGTCGACATATTTTAAAAAGGTCATCTATTCTTTCCGTTCCTTCGTGGTCGTCTTCTGATTCCAAAAGCTCATACTTAGATCTAAGATTGAAAACACCTTCATTTGTCGACATCTTTTAAAAAGATTATCCATTCTTTCCGTTCCTTCGTAGTCATCTTCATAATTGTCTTTTCCCATTTTTCTTAAGCTCGACCACGAAGGGGTCGACATAAGGGCTGGCCTCTTTACTTTGCACCATCGATCACTCCACTTGCTCCAGGAAATCGCCAAAATTCCTCACCAGGCTGCGTTTTTTTCCGGGTCCTGGCGTCAGCAACGTAGGTGCTTGCGTTTGCTGATAGATGGCCCGGGGTTATACTCTTGACCGCCCGTCAGCTGCTGTCCACTGGCGGTCACTTTCAAGACTAGCTGCCACTGCGTGTAGACAGCTTGGCCAGATGTCAACACGGTTCGATCAGCTGGCCAACGATCGTCGCAACGATCGTCCGGATTCTCCACGTCGGCTTCGTTGTCTCGGTATGTGGGTGTTGTGTTTGTGCAGTATGGCTCACGGACTTGTGATTCGCAGCAGTAATTTACAAGTACTAATAAAAGCAAAGCTATAAAATACACATCGTGTTTTCAAGAAGCGAAAACAAACGATTTTATAAAAGATCAGAAAGCAGTTAGTTAGTTTAAAAAGATAAACGGCGATAAGCAAATGGTCATTTGTGTATTGAGTGTGTATTGTGAGTTCTTCGCTGATCTCATTTGTTTAACTTTCCGTGTGCCAGACGCTCAGGTAAGGTCAGCTTCGGCGAAATCCTGGAGCTTTGTTTACTAACGTGTGTTTTTGTAAAAATCATGTTACAATAGTTCTAATCATATGTATCAGTCTTAGATTACAAAATAAATACAATTTTTCAGGTACAGCGCAGCGCGGAATGACCCAATTGTACAATCTTCCAGGTGAGTATACACCGTAGTAAAAATCGTAAATCATAATCTACGATTAATGAAAAAAAATTAAATTCTCTCTTTTTGAGGAGCAACGCGACGCGGAATGGCCAATTGATAATCTTCTCGCGTTTAACCATGGTTAAGTGGATTCAGTCCTTTTTAATGATCATTCTCTTATTCCAAACGGATCACAGATAAGTATAAGTTCTCGAAATTCAAAGTCTCGCGGAGCAAGACTCCTGTAGCGGGCAAAAACTCAGACTCCATTGACGTTGTGTAGCGATTCCTGTCACCAACCCAAGTGAATCTCTGTAGGACCTGGGTCCCCAGGCTGATGATCTCAGGGTCAATGTCTCTACCCACTGGATCAAGAAGCCGCTCTCCAAATTGCACTCCCGACTTCGCGCTTGCTCGAACCCTTAAAACCTAGTTTGCTGGACTCCGCTGTGAGTGGATTTTCTGCTCCGCGCGAACAGAGCACTCTCGCGTTGGGTTCGTCAACTCTTTCAGGGGCCTCGGGCACTGTTTGACGGTCGCGCATGTCGGATCTGAGGCCTCTGACTCACAGGCGGTCTGCAAGTCTACCAGCGCGGCATAGTATGTGATAGTTACAAGTTTGTTAGTTTAAAAGTATTATTATAGAGATATTTTGTAAAGAACTTTATCTTCGACTGATGTAAGCCGTTTCTAAAAGTTATTTTTTCAAAGTTAATATTTTTACTCATATTAAGAAGCGACAACTAGTTGTATTTATAGTAAGTGCAATTTGTAATTTAAACAATACTAAATAATAAAAGAACTTGAATGTGTAATTTGTAATAAAAAAATATTTGATTTCATTTTATGCATTTTATGTTATTGAAACTGTTGAGAACAAGAACCTTACTTTAAATTCATAATATATCATAAAATGAAAACTGTGAAATCATTATGAAATAAATTTAAATTGATGTGATCTTTGATTCATCGTGTATATTAATTTGCAAATTTTGATTAATTAAAAATTAATTAAATAAAATAAAGATAAATAATAAAATGAAGAAAATTGTTGATTATTTTATATTTTAAGACGTCTATATATATAATAATATAATATAATTGATACAAGGTACAGTAAACTTCCATTATATGTTAAAGCGTCTATCCACAAGAGACATGAATATTATTTTGCATTAGTGGCGGATCCAGACTCGGTTTCTGAAGGGGGTCATACATAAGAGAGAAAAAGACAGCACTATAGTGTTGTCTCTCTTTCTCATGCAAATCCAAGTTAGCCCCAGGGAGGGTCATGACTCCCATGACCCCATGGTAAACTGCGCTTTTGAAATCCAATAACATAAACCGAAGACTTTACTTGTCCAAATAGTTTATCATCTACTATAGTTTTGATTAATTTTTTTACTTTTAAATGAAAGACACTTGCTGCGATATCAGGTCTATCAGAAACTGACTGATTAGGTAATAAATTTTCTTCAATTTCTTTCTATTTTGAAATTAATGTCATTCTAATAAATGAATCTGGTATACCATGAAAAGCTACAATGGCCAATGCATCTTGACATTATTCTAACATGTTACGAGGTAATCCTATAAATGTTAAAGGCAATATCAACATCTTGCCAACATGTACATTATTTTCAATGTCTTCATTATGTAGATGAACAATTAATCCTTTGTAAATTTCACTTCTTAGTTTTGTTTGATTAATTTTACAAAACTGTAACCTAACATTATCAACTTTGACATAATTATCAACTAACCATTGCTGAAAAAATCTTCTACCATATAACCATTTCTCGTTCGTTTGTTACTATTAGTATGAATCATAACGATACAATAACCCTTGCTTCGTAGTAGATAAAGTATAGGATATATCCAAGGTTCTGCATTTAAATCTAAATGACTAACCAATTGCAATTTTGTTTAATCGATTTATAATAAATCGTTACATAAGACTCTGGTATTAAACCTTCAGCATTTATATTAAAAATAGCAGCAACTTCATTACACCTTTAAAAATTGTACCTATCTTTATATAATCCTTTTTTAGGGTTCCGTACCGTTAAACGGAACCGTATTAAAATCACTATATGTGTATCCGTTTTCGCACCCCCTCTAACTTCTAAACTATACAAGCTAGACACTTCCAATTTAGTACATATATATAATTTCACCTTGGATTTACGAAAATGACATGGAAAACGCGATTCGAGCTCATAAACATGCCGAAATCCAGCAAAAACCACTTTTTTGCCCTAAAATGCAAAAAAATGACCATGTCCCCCTCCTAATCTTCCAAACTATTTGACTTAGGATGCTGCAATTTAGTACACGTATGTAGATTTACGTGTAGATTACTGGAAAATTATAGAGAACTTTCGTAAAGGCGGTCTTTATAGTGTTTACTAGACAAAAAATACGATTTTTTCAAAAGAAATTAAAAAAATGACCATGCCCCCCCTAATGTTCCAAACTATTTGACTTAGGATGCTGCAATTTACTATCCAAAATTCGTGTTTTTGTAAAAAAAAGTTTAAATAATAATTGGTTAATTCCTTATTTTTTGAAAACATATTTAAAAAACGGCCCTGATCCTTCAGCTGCAAAAGATTTGTCTTATAGTGCTAAAAATTTGTACCAATAAAGTTTTATTTAGTGTATAATAAAAAATATTTTTAAAAATGGTTTCCTGGTAGAAAATTTTTAATCTCTGCCTCATATAATTGAAAAAAATTAGAGCGTTACAGAACCCTTCAACTTGGTACGAGTGGAACTCGTACCTGCCCGATTTTTGAAGTAAACATTAGTCGTAATTCTGAAATTTCTTCATTATTTTTTTTTGCTAACTCAGTTTCCATTTCAATTGTCTCAGACAAATAACAAATTGCTTCTTCTATATCGAACAGGAATAATTGACCAAAAGATGGATCATTATCAATTTCAGGATATAAGGAATTGTTGATTTGTTAATAAATTCGACCTTAAATTTTATATCAAAACGGTCCCCGACTTCTATTATTAAAAATAACTACATTGGCATTTTAAGATGCAAAAGCAAATTAATTAATGTTAAGTCTTATATTATTTCTAAAATGGCCAAATTTCTTATGAGATCCATCTAACAATTTTCTTAATTCATTAGGGTATTTTTCTGAAGGTAATGATACACCACGATGACTGCAACAATCATTATAAGTTAATTTCTTTTGAACTTCTTCTTTCTCAAAATGTTTAGCCTTGCATCTTTTGCAAAAAAAACGACATTTTACCAAGATAATGTTCGTTATAACTTGGAACATGTATGCTATTAATATTTTTTTCTGCATAAGCAAAATCACGAATACAAAAATAGAAATAGAAATAGAATACATCTATTTTTTCTTGTCGATTATATTTCTTTTTAATTTTAATCTTTGACGATATTGTTTTTAATATTCTATGTGACTTGTTTTCAGTTTCTCATCACATATCCTTACAACTTTCTCCGGCGTATCTTTTGAATATAGTATTTCATTATTTTCATCCTTATCATGGCATATATTCTGTTTCAATTTTAATCTTTGATGATAGTTGTTTTTATATTCTGCTCTACTTTTTTTAATTTTTTGATTAGAGGTGGTAACAATTTTTGTCTGGCTTACGATTATTAGTAATTTTTCATTATATCATCTCCTTCTACTTCTTTAAGATACTTTAACTGACTTTCAACATTTTTCTTACTACAAACATAGAAATCTGTTTCCCTACTTACATCTTTCATAAGTAACATTTTTCCTTCTTTCTCATCAACTATTATTTGTCGTTTTAATTTCAGCCTTTGACAATATTTTTTTTAAATTCTGCACGACTTTTTTACTTGTCTCATTGCAATCTCTAGAAATTATTTATTTGTCAGAACTATTATCTATCTTTTCTTCTTTAACAGCACTTTCTATGTTGTATTTTTTAAAAAAGATTCAATCTGTTTCACTACTTAAACATACATCTTCCATAACTGATATTTCTGCTTCTTTGTTATCAATTTTTTTCGTTTTAATTTTATCATTTCACTATATTGTTTCTGATATTCTGCTCTAGTTTTTCTACTTTTTTTATTAGAATTGCTAAAAAATATCTTCTTACTACTATCGTTTCTAATATTTTATAATTATTACCTTCTTTTACTACTTCAATAGAATTTGACGCATTTTCCACATGTTTTTTCTTAAACATTTATATTCTGTCACTATTTACACTTTCCTTATTTGTTATTTGTCTTTCTTTCACATCTCTCCTTTTAACTAAGGTATGTTACAATACATTTTTCCATATTTGGTACTGCTTTTTTTAGTTTTTTAGTCAGGAATATTAACAACTTTTTTCTGTCCTATTTTTGTTAATAATGAAGGACTACTACTATCTCTTTTCAGTTCTGTAATGCCGTTATTAGTTTAATAATCTAATTTTCTCTTTTGTGTCGCATCTTTTACATTCCTCATATGTAAATTATTGTTGTTTATTTATTCGATATTGCCAATTCCAAGTTTATACAATTTTGTAACATTATCGGAAAAGGAAATAACACATTTTTTTCAAACATCATATACAAATGAGTTCTCATTAATGCATGATTATATGCAATATTTTTAGGTTTAATATTAAAATATAAAGAAACAGCAAACGCAATCGCGTATACACCACAATCAACAAAATTTGGTTGTTGGTGTACTCTTAAAAAAACTACATTAGGTTTAAATGGATATAAGCTGCAAAAATATTCTCTTTGATCTTTATTTAGACAATCTTCATTAAGACTATAATAAACAAAAAGTTCATTTACCTTCATAGTAAGTGCAAATCCAGTGACCCAAAAGAAATTCATTTCATCTAACATATCTAAATATCCTGTAATTTGTTTTTGGAAAGTACCACCTGATGCAACTTGCAAAAATTCCTGAACCTCATACATGTAATTGTTATTTAGCATATCCCCATTACGAATAATATCCTAATCTTTATCATTTGAATTGAAATATCTCCTCTTTAACTGAGAATTCAATTTTCAAAAACAACTTGGAAAAAAAATATTAACAAAAAATGAATCCTATTTTCTATGTCTCACGATCTAACTCCATCATCACATCTTTATCCTACATGTCATCAAAGTATCTTTATATTTCAAGTCTTAAAGTTTTTTTTCTGTATCTTATATGTTTATCTCATATTTATTTATCTGGTCTCATCTGTTTATCTTGTATCATTGTCTCATGTTATTGTCTCATATCTTTATCTCAACTCTTTTATATAATTATATTATTAACACTTCTTTTACACTGTAACATAATCCCATTTTATGGACACTTTTAGCATTTCATAACACTAACTTTATTGAAAATAAGAAGAAAATAAAAAATTTAAACATTTTCTGAATACTGTTACTTTAAATAAAAAACAAGTTTTAGGCCATTAATTCCTCATTTCTTTTAAAATTTACAATATTTTATAACGACGTTTCGGCAGCTACCGCTACCCTTATCAAGTTTATTATTATTTTTTTTTCTTTCATAAAATGCTAAAAATAAAAATAAAATTATTTTAAGATTAAATTTACATAAGTGTATATGTGTAATTTTACTATATTACTATATTGTGTGCAATTTATGATGTCGGTAATTTGGGGCGCTATATTACCAGATTAATGTATATTATTGAAAAATCAATGATAAATATTACCCAGCCTTTCAACGTCTGTTTTAAAATTTATTGCTTTATTTTCTTTTGTGATATAAATCATTTTTAAAAATTTTCTTTTAAACCAATTTTCCTCTACATTCAGAATTGTTACTTTATTTAAATCAAAATTGCGTTTATTTTCGGTAGCGTGTGTTGATATAGCTGTATTTGTTTTTTTTATTTTTTATGTCTCTAGCATGTTCCTTCATTCTAGTTTGTAGGTGTCTAGATGTTTCACCAATATATATATTATCACAATTAAAACAAGGTATTTTATATATTGAATTGATTTGTTGATTTTTTTCTGTTTTATCTTTAGTTGAGTGTAGGATATTTTTCCCTAATGTGTTTTCTATTGATTGAACTACTTTGATATTGAATTTGTTAAATAAATTGTAAAAAATGTTTTCTAATTCTTTAATATATGGTAGTGAAATAATTGTTTTAATATTACTTTCGGATGATACTTTATTACTATTTGAAATTATGCAATTGTATCTTTCTTTAATTTTTTTATTTAGGATGCTAGTTGGAAAACCGTTTTTTAAAAGTATTTCTTTAACTACTTTCAAATTTTCTGCATGGAATTTTTTGTCTGATAATTTAATATCACGATCTGTTAGAGCGATAATAACACTTAATTTATATTTTAGGCAATGTTCAGAATCAAAATTTATATAACTGACCAAAATTTTACATTTTACCAAAATTACATAAAAACAATTGTCCAGGAAGACCAATAACATTTTTTATTTCATCACCTTTATATAATTTATAAAAATCTTTAGCAAATCCTATACAAAAAGTTGTTATTAAAAACGAATTTAATATTAAAGATAGTTGGACTTTTAAAAATAAAATTGATCAAATTACTATACCAAATAATTTTACCTTAATCTCCCTGGATGTTGTTTCTATGTATACAAATATATCATGGGATCTAATCAAGAAATGTATAAAACATAGATGGGTAGATATTCAACCACTTAAACTTAAATGAATTTCTTTATACAACAACATTATGCTTGGAGAATTCATATTGTCAATTCCAAAATGATTTTTATAGACAAACCTTTGGACTACCAATGAGATCCCCCATTAGTTCTGCATGTGCAAACTTAGTAATGGAATACTTAGAAAAGTAAGCTTTAAAAAAAATCAAATATAAAATTATCTTTTATGGTAGATATATTGATGACACTCTAATATGTCTACCAATTAATAAAATAGACCATTTTTACAAAACATTTAACTCTATGAAAGTAATTCATGGTTGTTAGACCGAAAGGGGCTTAAGGCCAGAACCAAAAAAAACCAAACTCTATGAAAGATACTGACAGAATAAAATTCTCTTTGGAAGAATCAATAAACAATAGTATAAATTTTCTAGATCTAACTCTGTATATAGAAAATAACAAAATAATTACTAATTGGTTCAGAAAACCTATTTGGTCAGGCCGTTATATAAATTTTGATTCTGAACATTGCCTAAAATATAAATTAAGTGTTATTATCGCTCTAACAGATCGTGCTATTAAATTATCAGACAAAAAATTCCATGCAGAAAATCTAAAAGTAGTTAAAGAAAAACTTTTAAAAAACGGTTTTTCAACTAGCATCCTAAATAGAAAAATTAAAGGAAGATACAATTGCATAATTTCAAATAGTAATAAAGTATCATCCGAAAGTAATATTAAAACAATTATTTCACTACCATATATTAAAGAATTAGAAAACATTTTTTACAATTTGTTTAACAAATTCAATATCAAAGCAGTTCAATCAATAGAAAACACATTAGGGAAAAATATCCTACACTCAACTAAAGATAAAACAGAAAAAAATCAACAAATCAATACAATATATAAAATACCTTGTTTTAATTGTGATAATATATATATATTGGCGAAACATCTAGACACCTACAAACTAGAGTGAAGGAACATGCTAGAGACATAAAAAATATAAAAACAAATACAGCTATATCAACACACGCTACCGAAAATAAACACAATTTTGATTTAAATAAAGTAACAATTCTGAATGTAGAGGAAAATTGGTTTAAAAAAAAATTTTTAAAAATGATTTATATCACAAAAGAAAATAAAGCAATAAATTTTAGAACAGACGTTGAAAGGCTGGGTAGTATTTATCACGGATTTTTCAATAATATACATTAATCTGGTAATATAGCGCCCCAAATTACCGACATTATAAATTGCACACAATATAGTATTAGAATTTAAATCATACAGTGTCATACAGTTGAGACATGATGATGAATAAAATCATCATCATGTATAAAAATCTTTTAATTGATTTATTTTATGATTTTTAGTATTAATAAAAAAAATGAAAGATAAGAATCTTTTTACTATGACAGCTTTAGTGATTTTCCAAATGTAAGTACGGCTTTTCCTGCATTTTGATTTAAGGTGGTAAAATTACACATATACACTTATGTAAATTTAATCTTAAAAGAATTTTATTTTTATTTTTAGCATTTTATGAAAGAAAAAAAAATAATAATAAATTTGATAAGGGTAGCGGTAGCTGCCGAAACGTCGTTATAAAATATTGTAAATTTTAAAAGAAATGTGGAATTAATGACCTAAAACTAGTTTTTTATTTAACATACACAAATCCACAAAAACTGACACTTAATAACTGTTACTTTAGTCAACAAATTTTGCACACTTTTATTTGAATCACTAGGTCCATCAAGCTGCAACCCCCGCAAACAAAATTTCGAATTTCCAACACGTGAGAATTTAGGGCTTTTTTAGGGCTATTTTTGGGCCACAGTGACGATTTTAGGGCTCATCAATTTTTTCCAAAAAATCAATTTTTTTTCGGGGGTTGCAGCTTGACGTCAAGCTACAACCCCATGGACAGAAAAAATGATAAATATAAAAAAACAAACACGTCACATTTTAGGGCTAATTTAGGGCTCTTCAAAAATGTTATACATGACCAACCCCTTTCATCCCTTAACCATAAACCCACCCCTATGCAAATAACAGGGTCACAAAAAATAAAAAAAATTCGTGTTTTCAGTACATATGATTATTCTACAAACAATAAAATCAATAAAAACACTTATCTTCATATGCTAGATTTCATCCCTTACCCAAACCCACCCCCCAAAAAAAAACTCTAACAATTTTTTTTTCTTTCTAATAATAATTGCTACTTTTTATTAATAATTATTAATCTTCAACTTGAAGGCTCTCCATAAACAATTTGACCAAATTTACGACTCCTACCCTTATCACAAAACCACCCCCTAAAATGACTCTGACTAATCAAGATTCTGAAATATTAATAAAATGCCACTTTTCTCTACAGCATATCAACCCACTATTTTTGGGCTCTCGAAAAATACTTGTCCCGATTTTAGGGCTCCTACCCTTAACCAAAAAACCACCCCCTAAAATGACTTTGACTAATCAAGATTCTGAAATAGTAATAAAATGCCACTTTTCTCTACAGCATATCAACCCACTATTTTTGGGCTCTCGAAAAATACTTGTCCCGATTTTAGGGCCCCTACCCTTAACCAAAAACCACCCCCTAAAATCACTTGAACTAATCAAGATTCTGAAATAGTAATAAAATGCCACTTTTCTCTACAGCATCTCAACCCACTATTTTTGGGCTCTCGACAAATACTTCTCCTGATTTTAGGGCTCCTACCCTCAACCCAAAACCACCCCCTAAAATGACTTTGACTAATCAAGATTCTGAAATAGTAATAAAATGCCACTTTTCTCTACAGCATATCAACCCACTATTTTTGGGCTCTCGAAAAATACTTGTCCCGATTTTAGGGCTCCTACCTTTATCACAAAACCACCCCCTAAAATGACTTTAACTAATCAAGATTCTGAAATAATTAGAAAATGACACTTTTCTCTACGGAATATTATAACTTTTATCCTAAAACACCTAGCGATTCGTAGTTTTCTTACCTTTGTAACTTTCTATTTTGAAAGTAATAAGTTATTTAGAACAAATATTCGTAGCCAACACGTAAAATTGTTTAAAGAAATTATTTTTAATAATTTTTAATTTTTTTAAATATTTCTAGCACAATACAACTTGTCAAATTATGAAAGATTCATGTCTTTCGGTTTATTTGTTAATTTTTATTAACAATAATTTGTTTATACAATGACAAACGGTAGTTGCTTTTAATTTTTGTGAATATTTTGGGGTTTTATATATAAACAATTAATACGTTAAAAAAAATTACTACATACTAGGTTTTTAGGATAGAAGTTAAAAATAAACAATTATAATCTGTTTAAACAAAGTAAAAATAATAAACTATACTAAATAATTTTTCTTATTCTAACCAAAGCCCATTAATTTGTAAAATTAGGAAAAAGTTGTGTCTTTCTAGGTGCATTTTTAAAAAGATAATTATTATGAACAATAATTTGTTTAAAAAATTGCAAATTGTTGTTGTGATTAATTCAACTAAATACTTTTTTTAATTGTAAATCTAAAAAATAGTTAAGTCAGAAAAAACTACAACTCGTTAGGTTTCTTTCAATAATAGCTATAAATTAACAATAATAAATTAAAACAAACCTTAACGACAGTTGTTTTTTAAACAAATTGAAACTACATAAAAATATCTATAAACATTCGTAAATGGACGATATGTAACAATTTTGTTAAAAAATCCTGAAGAAACTATTAATTTGTAATAAAAAAAAAAATTATCATTTTTTTGCATTTATGGGATTGTTTATAACCCTATAAAAAATTATTAATATTAATAAATTATTAAACAATTTATGGAATATTGTTGTTTAAGGACTTTTCAAGAAGTGATTCGCTGTATGGCTGTTTTGAGTGGTTTTGTAAAATTTTTAGCGAATTTACGAAATAGTTTATTTTTCCCATGTAAAACCAATGGGAAATTTCAAGGGGTTTGAGCCACCCCTGAATATGTTCCGATTAAATAAAAAAAAGAGTATATTTGTTTTTGATTTGGAAACTTTTTCGGGGGTAGCAGCAAAGGGAGCGTTCACATATGACGTCACGCTATAAGGGGGAGAGGGGGTCTTGATCAAACGTGACAAAACGTGACATGGGGATGGGGGGGGGTTGTCCTAAACGTGACGTCACGAAAATTTTTTTTAATTATCGAAAATTAATTTAAACTACCATTTAAATATGGTAAGCGCATCAAATAATTTATCGCAGTATTCTCCTATTTTTTTATATGAATTGTTTAATACTTAAAGTTCAAAGTATATGATGTGAACTGGTCCTTAATGTATTTATTGTTGGAAAAATAAGAAAATTCTGTAATCACAATGTAATAATTTATATTAACGAAATATCAGGAATGAAAATGAATGAGTGCAAATTTAAAAAATACGGAAAAAATGTTTCGGGTGACTTTTACTTTATTTATGATAGACCTCAGATTAAAGTCGCAAATACAGAATTAAACTCATATTTTAAAAAAATTATTTACATATTTCTGGTAAATTTGAGCAAAATTATCAGAAACATAAAAATAAGTTTCTAAAAACTAGAGTACAATTTTTCACTTGAGACTTTAATCCGAGGTTAATCAAAAATATGGTAAAAGTTACCCACAAAATTTTTAAATATTTTTTATTTTCGTAATAAACCGATTGACAATTGTTAGTTTAGAATTTTTATTATTAAAGTTAAAAAAATTAATACAAAAATAGGAGGGGGGGGTCAAGAAACGTGACGTCCATTTAGCGGTAGGTATTTACTCTTACGTGACAAGACGTGACAGGAGGGGGGGAGGGGTCAAAAAGTTGGAAAAAATGCGTGACATCATATGTGAACGCTCCCAAAACATTTCGAAAAAATTTTTTTACTGTACATTTTTCGACCAACCTAAAGGTTAACAAAATTTAGAAATTAACTATTTTTAAAAAATTGTCTGCCATTTTAGATCGGACATTATTAATTTTGCTTATTTTTAATCAGCGACATGAGAATACTATAATTGCATACTTGATCTTCAGCTTCATTATCTAAACAAAATAAAAGAAAATTTTGTTGAAAACTTTAATTGAGCCGCCGGATTCAAAAACCGCCTCTGCCTGAAAAATGTCTAACCAAACGTTAAGAAAATCAGTGAAATTCTAATTGTCGCTCACTGCTACCCGACTACCATATGTCAGACTTTTCACGCGCAGAGGCGGTTTTTGAATCCGGAGGCTCAATTTAAATTTTCGAGAGCCTAAAAATATTAGGTTGATATCCCGTAGAGAAAAGTGTCATTTTCTAATTATTTCAGAATTTTGATAACTCAGAGTCATGTTAGAGGGTGGTTTTGGGTTAAGGGTAGGAGCCCTAAGATCGGGACAAGTATTTTTCGAGAGCCCAAAAATAGTGGGTTGATATTTCATTGAAAAAGGTGAGATGTTATACTTATTTCAGAATCTTGATTAGTTAAAGTGATTTTAGGGGGTGGTTTTTGGTTAAGGGTAGGAGCCCTAAAATCGGGACCAGTATTTTTCGAGAGCCCAAAAATAGTGGGTTGATATTTCATTGAAAAAGGTGAGATGTTATACTTATTTCAGAATCTTGATTAGTTAAAGTGATTTTAGGGGGTGGTTTTGGGTTAAGGGTAGGAGCCCTAAAATCGGGACAAGTATTTTTCGAGAGCCCAAAAATAGTGGGTTGATATTCTGTAGAGAAAAGTGGCATTTTATTACTATTTCAGAATTTGGTTAACTCAGAGTCATGTTAGAGGGTTGTTTTGGGTTAAGGGTAGGAGCCCTAAAATCGGGACAAGTATTTTTCGAGAGCCTAAAAATAGTGGGTTAATATTTCATTGAAAAAAGTGAAATGTTATACTTATTTCAGAATCTTGATTAGTTCAAGTGATTTTAGGGGGTGGTTTTTGGTTAAGGGTAGGGGCCCTAAAATCGGGACAAGTATTTTTCGAGAGCCCAAAAATAGTGGGTTGATATGCTGTAGAGAAAAGTGGCATTTTATTACTATTTCAGAATCTTGATTAGTCAAAGTCATTTTAGGGGGTGGTTTTTTGGTTAAGGGTAGGAGCCCTAAAATCGGGACAAGTATTTTTCGAGAGCCCAAAAATAGTGGGTTGATATGCTGTAGAGAAAAGTGGCATTTTATTAATATTTCAGAATCTTGATTAGTCAGAGTCATTTTAGGGGGTGGTTTTGTGATAAGGGTAGGAGTCGTAAATTTGGTCAAATTGTTTATGGAGAGCCTTCAAGTTGAAGATTAATAATTATTAATAAAAAGTAGCAATTATTATTAGAAAGAAAAAAAAATTGTTAGAGTTTTTTTTTGGGGGGTGGGTTTGGGTAAGGGATGAAATCTAGCATATGAAGATAAGTGTTTTTATTGATTTTATTGTTTGTAGAATAATCATATGTACTGAAAACACGAATTTTTTTTATTTTTTGTGACCCTGTTATTTGCATAGGGGTGGGTTTATGGTTAAGGGATGAAAGGGGTTGGTCATGTATAACATTTTTGAAGAGCCCTAAATTAGCCCTAAAATGTGACGTGTTTGTTTTTTTATATTTATCATTTTTTCTGTCCATGGGGTTGTAGCTTGACGTCAAGCTGCAACCCCCGAAAAAAAATTGATTTTTTGGAAAAAATTGATGAGCCCTAAAATCGTCACTATGGCCCAAAAATAGCCCTAAAAAAGCCCTAAATTCTCACGTGTTGGAAATTTGAAATTTCGTTTGCGGGGGTTGCAGCTTGACGGACCTTGAATCACTGTCACTTTTCACACTGAATTTTTACTGAATATTTACTATTGGAGTCACTTTATTATTTATTATTGAACACTTACAGTTCTTTTCTTTAATTAAGACTTTTCGTTCACCGTATTAAAAAATACTTAAAAGAAACTCTTAATAAACAATAAGCATATTAATACTATACACTTTTACATTAAACACATTTATGTTATAAATACCTAATAAAAAATACACAATAATAAGCATTATTCAGTTCCACATTATACACATTTAAGTTCTATTCATTAATAACTTTCACTACCATGCACTTCTATACCACGCACTAATGTATTTATCTCTCTTTTTGTTAAAGCTCGAAAATTTTTTCTCTTTTCCAAAACCAATTATAACCCTCGTTATACAAGGGTTGGCTCGAGAAACGAGGGGCTTATTTCGTCTCCTGTTCGTATTTAGAATATTTGAATAATGAGGTAAAATTTCTGAATTTAATTTAATTTCTCTCTTTTCATTATCAAACTAATAACGGCATTACAGAACTGAAAAGAGATAGTAGTAGTCCTTCATTACAAACAAAAAAAGGACAGAAAAAAGTTGTTAATATTCCTGACTAAAAAACTAAAAAAAGCAGTACCAAATATGGAAAAATGTATTGTAAAAGACCTAAGTTAAAAGAAGAGATGTGAAAGAGAGACAAATAACAAATATGGAACGTGTAAATAGTGACTGAATATAAATGTTTGTAAGAAAAAACATGTGGAAAATGCGTCAAATTTTATTGAAGTAGTAAAAGAAGGTAATAATTATAAAATATTAGAAACAATAGCAGTAAGAAGATATTTTAAAGCAATTCTAATAAAAAAAGTAGAAAAACTAGAGCAGAATTTCAGAAAGAATATAGTGAAATGATGAAATTAAAACGAAAAAAATTGATAACAAAGAAGCAGAAACATCGGTTATGGAAGATGTATGTTTAAGTAGTCAAACAGATTCAAATTTTAAAAAAAAAAACCACATAGAAAGTGCTGTTAAAGAAGAAAAGAGAGATAATAATTCTGACAAATTAATAATTTCAAGCGATTTTAATGAGACAAGTAAAACAAGTTGTGCAGAATACCAAAAAATGTTGAAAGTCAGTTAAAGTATTTTAAAAAAGTAGGAGGAGATGATAAGAATGAGAACTTACAAAGAATAGTGAGCCAGACAAAAATTGTTAACACCTCTAATCAGAAAATTTAAAAAAAGTAGAGCAGCATATAAAAAAAGCTATCGTCAAAGATTCAAATTGAAACCAGAAGATATGCCATGATAATGATGAAAATAATGAAATACTATATTCAAAAGATATGCAGGAGAAAGATGTAAGAATGTGTGATGAGAAAATGAAAAAAAGTCACGAAAAATAACAAAAACAATAACGTAAAAGATTAAAATTAAAAAGATTAATGTTATAACGAACATTATCTTAGTACACTGTAGTTTTTTTGCAAAAGATGCAAGGATAAACATTTTGACGAAGAAAAAGTTCAAAAGAAATTAACTTATAATGATTGTTGCAGTCATGGTGGTGTATCGTTGCCTTGAGAGAAATGCCCTCATGAATTAAGAAAATTGTTAGATGGATCTCATAAGATATCTGGTATTTTAGAAATAATATAAGACTTTACAATAATTCATTTGCTTTTGTATCTTAAAATGCCAATGTCGTTAATTTTAATAATAGAAGGCGGGGACCATTTTGAGAAATAATTCAAGGTCGAATTTATTAGCAAATCAACAATTTCCTACTTCCTGAAATTGATAATGATACATCTTTTGGTCCATTATTCCTGTTAGATCCAGAAGAAGCAATTTGTTATATATTAAAGAAACATGACAACTTAGATGTGGATATATTATTTAGTATTGACAAATTATTGATAGATTGTAACGCATATACAAAGACTTTTTTGATGATGTCTGAGATCATTGAAATGGAAACTGCGTTAGCAAAAAAAAATAATGAAGAAATTCCAGAATTACAACTAACGTTAACTTTAAAAACAGGATTGGATAAAGGAAGGTACAATTTCAAAAAGGTGTAATGAAGATGCTGCTATTTTTAATATGAAGGCTGAAGGTTTAATACAAGAGTCATATGTAACGATTAAACAATTGCAATTGGTTAGTCATATAGATCCAAATGTTGAACCTTGGATATATCCTATACTTTATCCTACAGAAAGCAAGGGTTATAGTCTCGATATGATTCGTACTGATAGTGACAAACCAACCAGAAATCTAACTGACTCCAGATCTGCTTAGATAAAATATAAAATGGGAGTAAGAGATCATACCTTCAATCAATTTTCATATGGTGGAAGAATGTTTCAGCATTGGTTAGTTGATAACTATGTCAAAGTTGAAAAAGTTAAGTTAGATTTTTGTAAAATAATTAAATAAAATTAAGAAGTGAAACTTACAAAGGATTAATTGATCATTTAGATAATCAAGAAATTGAAAATAATGTACACTAGCGTAACAACCCTCGCTCGCTAACGCTCGCTCGTTTTTTATTTCTTTTATATATTTCTTTACTTTATGTATTCTTGAACATATATATAAATCTATAAATTTATAAATTTTAATAATCTATATTCTAATTCATATTAAGTCGATGCGGCCAATTTTTAAAAGAATATGATAATTGAATAACTTAAAAAGTAGTAAATTGTAATATGTATTATGTAATAATAATATATATTTTTAAATTGTTTTATAATTAATTATTAATTTTTTTTAGAAATATAAAATTAATTTTTAAAATTTTATTTGCTTTATTTTAAAAATAATATCTAGTATTCTCAAAAAGATTGTTTTAAAAAATATTGCCAGTAATAATGATAATAATACTAAATATTAATTAATAACAAATTATAACTTCCTAACATTAAAAAAAAGGCGTTTGAAAAAAGTATAAATACATAAAATCGATTGCATCTATAAACAACTAATTAAAAAATATCTTGATAAAAAAATTATAATTTAAAAAGCAATATAATAGAAAGGTTCTAAAAAATATATTTCAAATACAACAAGAAACAAAGAAGTAATAATAATAAAAGATGAAAACATATGTGCAGTAGCTTTTTAACAGACTTATACATGCGCAAAAGCTCCAAAAGGCAGTTACGCATGCGCAGTACTTTCCTATGAACGATACTTGTTACAGTAACAAAGAAAAATTAATGTCAAAAAATGTAATTGTCAAAGCAAATAGAGAAACAAGTTAACAAAAAAGTTAAAAACATTGCGTAAAGTATATAGTAATGCGCAATAGGTTCCTATGCCAGTAAAGCATGCGCAGTAGTTTTCTATGAACAAAAAACATGCGCAGTTGTAAAAATGTGAAGTATAAATGACATTTTAACTATTCTAAGGTAAAAAAATGTAGAAAAATGTGTAAACAAAAAAGTTCCATGTAATGCGTAAAACCTATAATTTATAAGAGTAAATTGCACAAAACGCAGCTGTGGTGCACTACTGCGCAAGTGCAACAATATGTTGTGCATAAAAAAATGTTCAGTTTAACATGTTTGACACGAATAATGCCAGTGCGCATTGTTACAAACTCTAATAACATGATAAATTGAACATTTTTGTAAGTAACCTATTGGAAAAAGTAGGTGAACTTTGAAGTCTGTACGACGATGAACGAAGTTTTCTCGGTATCATATTAATATAATAGAAGATTACAACGTACAATTTTATGAATATTGGGAGAACTTTCAAACTCTTTATTCTCAATAAATAAGTAAATTTTCACAAAACTTTTTTAAACACTAATTATATGGAAGATTTTCTGACAGTATGTTAAATATTTATTACCCCCCCCCCCCCCGGTACCCCTAGAAAATGGTTTTTAAAAGTATGAAAAATTGAAAACTTTCAGATCAAAATTTGTTACATTTTATAAATATTTTAAAGAAAAAAAGAATAAAATTAATAAAATTAAATACACTTTTAATGTTTTTATTATTTTTTATATTCAATAATATAAATTTTTCTATTAAATTTCTTGAATTCCAATATTTAGATTGAATTTTAAATATTCTTTTCTATTATGGGTCATTAATTACAATAATAATGAAAAAAAAAACAATTTTAACCAATTTTTTAAATAAAGGTACCTTTGCGCATGTGCAGTTATCATGTTACCGTGTTACGCGTGCGCAATAATAAAACGGATTTTTACTGCGCACTTATTAAAAAAAGTATGCTATATGTACTGAAAATGTACTTATCTGATAAAGTCCCGCACTGCGCATGCGTAATTTTTGAATTTAATTAGAGCCAATGTGTGACTATCACTGTGCATGATTGCGCATGTGTAACAGCAATACAAAACAACTGCGCATGTGAAATGTTTGTTAAGTAGTGCGCACGTTTACACAGCTGTGGTGCACTACTGCGCATGTGCAACAATATGTTGTGCATAAAAAAATGTTCAGTTTAACATGTTTGACACGAATAGTGCCAGTGCGCATTGTTACAAACTATAATAACATGGTAAAATGAACATTTTTGTAAGTAACCTATTGGAAAAAGTAGGTGAACTTTGAAGTCTGTTCGACGATGAACGAAGTTTTCTCGGTATCGTATTAATATAATAGAAGATTACCACGTACAATTTTATGAATATTGGGAGAACTTTCAAACTCTTTATTCTCAATAAATAAGTAAATTTTCACAAAACTTTTTTAAACACTAATTATATGGAAGATTTTCTGACAGTATGTTAAATATTTATTACCCCCCCCTCCCCCCGGTACCCCTAGAAAATGGTTTTTAAAAGTATGAAAAATTGAAAACTTTCAGATCAAAATTTGTTACACTTTATAAATATTTTAAAGAGAAAAAGAATAAAATTAATAAAATTAAATACACTTTTAATGTTTTTATTATTTTTTATATTAATAATATAAATTTTTCTATTAAATTTCTTGAATTCCAATATTTAGATTGAATTTTGAATATTCTTTTCTATTGTGGGTCATTAATTACAATAATAATGAAAAAAAAAACAATTTTAACCAATTTTTTAAAGAAAGGTACCTTTGCACATGTGCAGTTATCATGTTACCGTGTTACGCATGCGCAATAATAAAACGGATTTTTACTGCGCACTAATTAAAAAAAGTATGCTATATGTACTGAAATTGTACTTATCTGGTAAAGTACCGCACTGCGCATGCGTAATTTTTGAATTTAATTAGAGCTCATGTGTGACTATCACTGTGCATGATTGCGCATGTGTTACAGCAATACAAAACAACTGCGCATGTGAAATGTTTGTTAAGTAGTGCGCACGTTTACACAGCTGTGGTGCACTACTGTGCATGTGCAACAATATGTTGTGCATAAAAAAATGTTCAGTTTAACATGTTTGACACGAATAGTTCCAGTGCGCATTGTTACAAACTATAATAACATGGTAAAATGAACATTTTTGTAAGTAATCTATTGGAAAAAGTAGGTGAACTTTAAAGTCTGTACGACGATGAACGAAGTTTTTTCAGTATCGTATTAATATAATAGAAGATTACCACGTACAATTTTATGAATATTGGGAGAACTTTCAAACTCTTTATTCTCAATAAATAAGTAAATTTTTACAAAACTTTTTTAAAGACTAATTATTTGGAAGATTTTCTGACAGTATGTTAAATATTTATTACCCCCCCCCCCCCCCCGGTACCCCTAGAAAATGGTTTTTAAAAGTATGAAAAATTGAAAACTTTCAGATCAAAATTTGTTACATTTTATAAATATTTTAAAGAAAAAAAGATTAAAATTAATAAAATTAAATACACTTTTAATGTTTTTATTATTTTTTATATTCAATAATATAAATTTTTCTATTCAATTTCTTGAATTCCAATATTTAGATTGAATTTTGAATATTCTTTTCTATTATGGGTCATTAATTACAATAATAATGAAAAAAAAAAATTTTAACCAATTTTTTAAATAAAGCTACCTTTGCGCATGTGCAGTTATCATGTTACCGTGTTACGCATGCGCAATAATAAAACGGATTTTTACTGCGCACTTATTAAAAAAAGTATGCTATATGTACTGAAAGTGTACTTATCTGGTAAAGTACCGCACTGCGCATGCGTAATTTTTGAATTTAATTAGAGCTCATGTGTGACTATCACTGTTCATGATTGCGCATGTGTAACAGCAATACAAAACAACTGCGCATGTGAAATGTTTGTTAAGTAGTGCGCACGTTTACACAGCTCTGGTGCACTACTGCGCATGTGCAACAATATGTTGTGCATAAAAAAATGTTCAGTTTAACATGTTTGACACGAATAGTGCCAGTGCGCATTGTTACAAACTATAATAACATGGTAAAATGAACATTTTTGTAAGTAACCTATTGGAAAAAGTAGGTGAACTTTGAAGTCTGTGCGACGATGAACGAAGTTTTCTCGGTATCGTATTAATATAATAGAAGATTACCACGTACAATTTTATGAATATTGGGAGAACTTTCAAACTCTTTATTCTCAATAAATATATAAATTTTTACAAAACTTTTTTAAACACTAATTATATGGAAGATTTTCTGACAGTATGTTAAATATTTATTACCCTCCCCCCCGGTACCCCTAGAAAATGGTTTTTGAAAGTATGAAAAATTGAAAACTTTCAGATCGAAATTTGTTACATTTCATAAATATTTTAAAGAAAAAAAGAATAAAATTAATAAAATTAATTACACTTTTAATGTTTTTATTATTTTTTATATTCAATAATATAAATTTCTCTATTTAATTTCTTGAATTCCAATATTTAGATTGAATTTTGAATATTCTTTTCTATTATGGGTCACTAATTACAATAATAATGAAAAAAAAACAATTTTAACCAATTTTTTAAATAAAGGTACCTTCGCGCATGTGCAGTTATCATGTTACCGTGTTACGCATGCGCAATAATAAAACGGATTTTTACTGCGCACTTATTAAAAAAAGTATGCTATATGTACTGAAAATGTACTTATCTGGTAAAGTACCGCACTGCGCATGCGTAATTTTTGAATTTAATTAGAGCTCATGTGTGACTATCACTGTTCATGATTGCGCATGTGTAACAGCAATACAGAACAACTGCGCATGTGAAATGTTTGTTAAGTATTGCGCACGTTTACACAGCTGTGGTGCACTACTGCGCATGTGCAACAATATGTTGTGCATAAAAAAATGTTCAGTTTAACATGTTTGACACGAATAGTGCCAGTGCGCATTGTTACAAACTATAATAACATGGTAAAATGAACATTTTTGTAAGTAACCTATTGGAAAAAGTAGGTGAACTTTGAAGTCTGTACGACGATGAACGAAGTTTTCTCGGTATCGTATTAATATAATAGAAGATTACCACGTACAATTTTATGAATATTGGGAGAACTTTCAAACTCTTTATTCTCAATAAATAAGTAAATTTTTACAAAATTTTTTTAAACACTAATTATATGGAAGATTTTTTGACAGTATGTTAAATATTTATTACCCCCCCCCCCCGGTACCCCTAGAAAATGGTTTTAAAAAGTATGAAATATTGAAAACTTTCAGATCAAAATTTGTTACATTTTATAAATATTTTAAAGAAAAAAAGAATAAAATTGATAAAATTAAATACACTTTTAATGTTTTTATTATTTTTTATATTGAATAATATAAATTTTTCTATTAAATTTCTTGAATTCCAATATTTAGATTGAATTTTCAATATTCTTTTCTATTATAATAATAATGAAAAAAAACAATTTTAACCAATTTTTTAAATAAAGCTACCTTTGCGCATGTGCAGTTATCATGTTACCGTGTTACGCATGCGCAATAATAAAACGGATTTTTACTGCGCACTTATTAAAAAAAGTATGCTATATGTACTGAAAATGTACTTATCTGGTAAAGTACCGCACTGCGCATGCGTAATTTTTGAATTTAATTAGAGCTCATGTGTGACTATCACTGTGCATGATTGCGCATTTGTAACAGCAATACAAAACAACTGCGCATGTGAAATGTTTGTTAAGTAGTGCGCACGTTTACACAGCTGTGGTGCACTACTGCGCATGTGCAACAATATGTTGTGCATAAAAAAATGTTCAGTTTAACATGTTTGACACGAATAGTGCCAGTGCGCTTTGTTACAAACTATAATAACATGGTAAAATGAACATTTTTGTAAGTAACCTATTGGAAAAAGTAGGTGAACTTTGAAGTCTGTACGACGATGAACGAAGTTTTCTCGGTATCATATTAATATAATAGAAGATTACAACGTACAATTTTATGAATATTGGGAGAACTTTCAAACTCTTTATTCTCAATAAATAAGTAAATTTTTACAAAACTTTTTAAACACTAATTATATGGAAGATTTTCTGACAGTATGTTAAATATTTATTACCCCCCCCCACCCCCCGGTACCCCTAGAAAATGGTTTTTAAAAGTATGAAAAATTGAAAACTTTCAGATCAAAATTTCTTACATTTTATAAATATTTTAAAGAAAAAAAGAATAAAATTAATAAAATTAAATACACTTTTAATGTTTTTATTATTATTTATATTCAATAATATAAATTTTTCTATTAAATTTCTTGAATTCCAATATTTAGTTTGAATTTTAAATATTCTTTTCTATTATGGGTCATTAATTACAATAATAATGAAAAAAAAACAATTTTAACCAATTTTTTAAATAAAGGTACCTTTGCGCATGTGCAGTCATCATGTTACCGTGTTACGCATGCGCAATAATAAAACGGATTTTTACTGCGCACTTATTAAAAAAAGTATGCTATATGTACTGAAAATGTACTTATCTGGTAAAGTACCGCACTGCGCATGCGTAATTTTTGAATTTAATTAGAGCTCATGTGTGACTATCACTGTGCATGATTGCGCATTTGTAACAGCAAAACAAAACAACTGCGCATGTGAAATGTTTGTTAAGTAGTGCGCACGTTTACACAGCTGTGGTGCACTACTGCGCATGTGCAACAATATGTTGTGCATAAAAAAATGTTCAGTTTAACATGTTTGACACGAATAGTGCCAGTGCGCTTTGTTACAAACTATAATAACATGGTAAAATGAACATTTTTGTAAGTAACCTATTGGAAAAAGTAGGTGAACTTTGAAGTCTGTACGACGATGAACGAAGTTTTCTCGGTATCGTATTAATATAATAGAAGATTACCACGTACAATTTGATGAATATTGGGAGAACTTTCAAACTCCTTATTCTCAATAAATAAGTAAATTTTTACAAAACTTTTTTAAACACTAATTATATGGAAGATTTTCTGACAGTACGTTAAATATTTATTACCCTTCCCCCCCCGGTACTCCTAGAAAATGGTTTTTAAAAGTATGAAAAATTGAAAACTTTCAGATCGAAATTTGTTACATTTCATAAATATTTTAAAGAAAAAAAGAATAAAATTAATAAAATTAATTACACTTTTAATGTTTTTATTATTTTTTATATTCAATAATATAAATTTCTCTATTTAATTTCTTGAATTCCAATATTTAGATTGAATTTTGAATATTCTTTTCTATTATGGGTCACTAATTACAATAATAATGAAAAAAAAACAATTTTAACCAATTTTTTAAATAAAGGTACCTTCGCGCATGTGCAGTTATCATGTTACCGTGTTACGCATGCGCAATAATAAAACGGATTTTTACTGCGCACTTATTAAAAAAAGTATGCTATATGTACTGAAAATGTACTTATCTGGTAAAGTACCGCACTGCGCATGCGTAATTTTTGAATTTAATTAGAGCTCATGTGTGACTATCACTGTTCATGATTGCGCATGTGTAACAGCAATACAGAACAACTGCGCATGTGAAATGTTTGTTAAGTATTGCGCACGTTTACACAGCTGTGGTGCACTACTGCGCATGTGCAACAATATGTTGTGCATAAAAAAATGTTCAGTTTAACATGTTTGACACGAATAGTGCCAGTGCGCATTGTTACAAACTATAATAACATGGTAAAATGAACATTTTTGTAAGTAACCTATTGGAAAAAGTAGGTGAACTTTGAAGTCTGTACGACGATGAACGAAGTTTTCTCGGTATCGTATTAATATAATAGAAGATTACCACGTACAATTTTATGAATATTGGGAGAACTTTCAAACTCTTTATTCTCAATAAATAAGTAAATTTTTACAAAATTTTTTTAAACACTAATTATATGGAAGATTTTTTGACAGTATGTTAAATATTTATTACCCCCCCCCCGGTACCCCTAGAAAATGGTTTTAAAAAGTATGAAATATTGAAAACTTTCAGATCAAAATTTGTTACATTTTATAAATATTTTAAAGAAAAAAAGAATAAAATTGATAAAATTAAATACACTTTTAATGTTTTTATTATTTTTTATATTGAATAATATAAATTTTTCTATTAAATTTCTTGAATTCCAATATTTAGATTGAATTTTCAATATTCTTTTCTATTATGGGTCATTATTTACAATAATAATGAAAAAAAACAATTTTAACCAATTTTTTAAATAAAGCTACCTTTGCGCATGTGCAGTTATCATGTTACCGTGTTACGCATGCGCAATAATTTAACGGATTTTTACTGCGCACTTATTAAAAAAAGTATGCTATATGTACTGAAAATGTACTTATCTGGTAAAGTACCGCACTGCGCATGCGTAATTTTTGAATTTAATTAGAGCTCATGTGTGACTATCACTGTGCATGATTGCGCATTTGTAACAGCAATACAAAACAACTGCGCATGTGAAATGTTTGTTAAGTAGTGCGCACGTTTACACAGCTGTGGTGCACTACTGCGCATGTGCAACAATATGTTGTGCATAAAAAAATGTTCAGTTTAACATGTTTGACACGAATAGTGCCAGTGCGCTTTGTTACAAACTATAATAACATGGTAAAATGAACATTTTTGTAAGTAACCTATTGGAAAAAGTAGGTGAACTTTGAAGTCTGTACGACGATGAACGAAGTTTTCTCGGTATCATATTAATATAATAGAAGATTACAACGTACAATTTTATGAATATTGGGAGAACTTTCAAACTCTTTATTCTCAATAAATAAGTAAATTTTTACAAAACTTTTTAAACACTAATTATATGGAAGATTTTCTGACAGTATGTTAAATATTTATTACCCCCCCCCCCACCCCCCGGTACCCCTAGAAAATGGTTTTTAAAAGTATGAAAAATTGAAAACTTTCAGATCAAAATTTCTTACATTTTATAAATATTTTAAAGAAAAAAAGAATAAAATTAATAAAATTAAATACACTTTTAATGTTTTTATTATTATTTATATTCAATAATATAAATTTTTCTATTAAATTTCTTGAATTCCAATATTTAGTTTGAATTTTAAATATTCTTTTCTATTATGGGTCATTAATTACAATAATAATGAAAAAAAAACAATTTTAACCAATTTTTTAAATAAAGGTACCTTTGCGCATGTGCAGTCATCATGTTACCGTGTTACGCATGCGCAATAATAAAACGGATTTTTACTGCGCACTTATTAAAAAAAGTATGCTATATGTACTGAAAATGTACTTATCTGGTAAAGTACCGCACTGCGCATGCGTAATTTTTGAATTTAATTAGAGCTCATGTGTGACTATCACTGTGCATGATTGCGCATTTGTAACAGCAAAACAAAACAACTGCGCATGTGAAATGTTTGTTAAGTAGTGCGCACGTTTACACAGCTGTGGTGCACTACTGCGCATGTGCAACAATATGTTGTGCATAAAAAAATGTTCAGTTTAACATGTTTGACACGAATAGTGCCAGTGCGCTTTGTTACAAACTATAATAACATGGTAAAATGAACATTTTTGTAAGTAACCTATTGGAAAAAGTAGGTGAACTTTGAAGTCTGTACGACGATGAACGAAGTTTTCTCGGTATCGTATTAATATAATAGAAGATTACCACGTACAATTTGATGAATATTGGGAGAACTTTCAAACTCCTTATTCTCAATAAATAAGTAAATTTTTACAAAACTTTTTTAAACACTAATTATATGGAAGATTTTCTGACAGTACGTTAAATATTTATTACCCTTCCCCCCCCGGTACTCCTAGAAAATGGTTTTTAAAAGTATGAAAAATTGAAAACTTTTAGTTCAAAATTTCTTACATTTTATAAATATTTTAAAGAAAAAAAGAATAAAATTGATAAAATTAAATACACTTTTAATGTTTTTATTATTTTTTATATTCAATAATAAAAATTTTTCTATTAAATTTCTTGAATTCCAATATTTAGATTGAATTTTGAATATTCTTTTCTATTATGGGTCATTAATTACAATAATAATGAAAAAAAAACAATTTTAACCAATTTTTTAAATAAAGGTACCTTTGCGCATGTGCAGTTATCATGTTACCGTGTTACGCATGCGCAATAATAAAACGGATTTTTACTGCGCACTTATTAAAAAAAGTATGCTATATGTACTGAAAATGTACTTATCTGGTAAAGTACCGCACTGCGCATGCGTAATTTTTGAATTTAATTAGATCTCATGTGTGACTATCACTATGCATGATTGCGCATGTGTAACAGCAATACAAAACAACTGCGCATGTGAAAAGTTTGTTAAGTAGTGCGCACGTTTACACAGCTGTGGTGCACTACTGCGCATGTGCAACAATATGTTGTGCAAAAAAAAATGTTCAGTTTAACATGTTTGACACGAATAGTGCCAGTGCGCATTGTTACAAACTATAATAACATGGTAAAATGAACATTTTTGTAAGTAACCTATTGGAAAAAGTAGGTGAACTTTGAAGTCTGTACGACGATGAACGAAGTTTTCTCGGTATCATATTAATATAATAGAAGATTACAACGTACAATTTTATGAATATTGGGAGAACTTTCAAACTCTTTATTCTCAATAAATAAGTAAATTTTTACAAAACTTTTTGAAACACTAATTATTTGGAAGATTTTCTGACAGTATGTTAAATATTTATTACCCCCCCCCCCCCCGGTACCCCTAGAAAATGGTTTTTAAAAGTATGAAAAATTGAAAACTTTCAGATCAAAATTTGTTACATTTTATAAATATTTTAAAGAAAAAAAGATTAAAATTAATAAAATTAAATACACTTTTAATGTTTTTATTATTTTTTATATTCAATAATATAAATTTTTCTATTAAATTTCTTGAATTCCAATATTTAGATTGAATTTTGAATATTCTTTTCTATTATGGGTCATTATTTACAATAATAATGAAAAAAAAACAATTTTAACCAATTTTTTAAATAAAGGTACCTTTGCGCATGTGCAGTTATCATGTTACCGTGTTACGCATGCGCAATAATAAAACGGATTTTTACTGCGCACTTATTAAAAAAAGTATGCTATATGTACTGAAAATGTACTTATCTGGTAAAGTACCGCACTGCGCATGCGTAATTTTTGAATTTAATTAGAGCTCATGTGTGACTATCACTGTGCATGATTGCACATGTGTAACAGCAATACAGAACAACTGCGCATGTGAAATGTTTGTTAAGTATTGCGCACGTTTACACAGCTGTGGTGCACTACTGCGCATGTGCAACAATATGTTGTGCATAAAAAAATGTTTAGTTTAACATGTTTGACACGAATAGTGCCAGTGCGCATTGTTACAAACTATAATAACATGGTAAAATGAACATTTTTGTAAGTAACCTATTGGAAAAAGTAGGTGAACTTTGAAGTCTGTACGACGATGAACGAAGTTTTCTCGGTATCGTATTAATATAATAGAAGATTACCACGTACAATTTTATGAATATTGGGAGAACTTTCAAACTCTTTATTCTCAATAAATAAGTAAATTTTTACAAAACTTTTTTAAACACTAATTATATGGAAGATTTTTTGACAGTATGTTAAATATTTATTACCCCCCCCCCCCCGGTACCCCTAGAAAATGGTTTTAAAAAGTATGAAATATTGAAAACTTTCAGATCAAAATTTGTTACATTTTATAAATATTTTAAAGAAAAAAAGAATAAAATTGATAAAATTAAATACACTTTTAATGTTTTTATTATTTTTTATATTGAATAATATAAATTTTTCTATTAAATTTCTTGAATTCCAATATTTAGATTGAATTTTCAATATTCTTTTCTATTATGGGTCATTATTTACAATAATAATGAAAAAAAACAATTTTAACCAATTTTTTAAATAAAGGTACCTTTGCGCATGTGCAGTTATCATGTTACCGTGTTACGCATGCGCAATAATAAAACGGATTTTTACTGCGCACTTATTAAAAAAAGTATGCTATATGTACTGAAAATGTACTTATCTGGTAAAGTACCGCACTGCGCATGCGTAATTTTTGAATTTAATTAGAGCTCATGTGTGACTATCACTGTGCATGATTGCGCATTTGTAACAGCAAAACAAAACAACTGCGCATGTGAAATGTTTGTTAAGTAGTGCGCACGTTTACACAGCTGTGGTGCACTACTGCGCATGTGCAACAATATGTTGTTCATAAAAAAATGTTCAGTTTAACATGTTTGACACGAATAGTGCCAGTGCGCTTTGTTACAAACTATAATAACATGGTAAAATGAACATTTTTGTAAGTAACCTATTGGAAAAAGTAGGTGAACTTTGAAGTCTGTACGACGATGAACGAAGTTTTCTCGGTATCGTATTAATATAATAGAAGATGTTGGCAAAATGTTGATACTGCCTTCAACTTTTATAGGATCACCTCGTAACATGTTAAAGCAATATCAATATGCAATGACTATTATGTAGCTTTTCATGGTAGACCACATTTATTTATTACAATGACATGTAGTTCAAAATGGAAAGAAATTAAAGAAAATTTATTACTTAATCAATCAGCTTCTAATAAACCTGACACGGTTGCAAGAGTCTTTCATTTAAGAATAAAAAAATTAATCGAAACTATAGTAGATGATAAACTATTTGGACAAGTAAAGACTTATGTTTATGTTATTGAATTTCAAAAGCGCGTTTTACCACACATTCAATTATTGGTTATATTGGAAGCAGGTTCTAAAATATTAAGAGCTGAGAGTGTTGATCTGTAAACTTTTAAAAGTAAAATTTTTAAATGGTATTCGGTATATCATAATAATTTTTTATTATTATTCCTCATACTCTTCATTTTATTCTTTATCTTTATTATATTTAATTAATTTTTAATTAATTAAATTTTCAAATTGTTATACACGATGAATCAAAGATCACATCAATTTTAATTTATTGCAATGTCTTATTCTTATCATTAATTTTCTTCTTTTATTATATTATGTATTTCTTTTATTTCACATAATTATACACAAATGAAACATGTTTTTAAGAAGTAATAAAATTTGGCGTGTGCTTTAGCGCGTTTCCTTTTTCGTTAAATTTTAACACATACCTATGCTCTCTAACCAAGGAACCAGGTATAAAAGTTTCCGTTAACTTTTAACGCTTACCTTCAGTACTCGTTTCTTATATAGGAACAATGAAAGGACAAATGTCAGCTTAGGTAAGAGAACTATAAAAATTTTGAAAATATTTTTTCAACTGTTTTGATTATAAAAATTTAAATTAAAATTTTAATATTAATTTGCAATGTAGTTGTAAGCGATGTAGTTCAGATTTTGATATTTACACGAAGAAGTTCAAACGCTTTCTTTAGCATCGTAAAACATTTTTTTTCGGCTTTAAAAAAACGTGATAAACTTTTTTTTGAAGGGTACAGAGGGATTATTGTGCCACCTGCAGTGGGTTTTTTACATAAAGATACCAAGGCAACATTAATTTTCTCAAAAAGAAAGACTTTGACAATTTTCTATACGAATATCCGCTCCATTGAGGTTTGGCTATTCGTACAGATTTTCTATACGAATAGCCAGACGACATGAGGTGAACTATTCGTACTTGTACAAGCAATTTTCTGATTGGTCTAGATTTTCTTTACCAATTTCTGATAGGTTGAGATTTTCTGTACGAATTGACTCTGTGTATTTTTAATTATATTTAAGATTATGTTTGACATACAGAAGAAGCTGGAAGCAAAAGTATTAAAGTAAATGCTTTAGCTTAACTTAAGTCTAAATTTTTACTTTTATTATCATTGACTATAATTTATTAGTACTTACAATATTTTTAGTTTCATCTGGACACTCGAATGAAACAATGATCATCAATAGTTCCTCTACCTAAAAAATATATCAAGTTTATAAACTTACTAGATCGACCAGCGCGCCGTGGCGCGCTTGTTATTTTTTTCTTAATGAATGTTTATAATGTGAACTGTTTAAGGGAACTTATGAACAAACAAAATGAATCATTTAAAAATAATTAATAAATAAAACATGAACATGTTAAAATGTATTATCATGGTTTCTTAATAGAGAAGTTTGGATTAAAATATTCAAAAAAATTTTTTTTTAATTTTCTTTAAAAATTGAAAACAAAAGTTTTTAGGATATTTTAAAAACGGTTATACTTTATCCTTATTTTTTACATTTTAAGGATCTATATAAACCGTTTCGGATACATCTTGAAAACGTTTTATGTTTAGTCATTAGAGGTTCCAAAAAAATAAGTTAACGTTTTTGTAAATCAAGCAAAACTAAATTAAAATATTATGTTAGACATCTAATTTCATAGTTCCAAAAACATATCTCGAACATTTTTTAATTGTTTTGGGAACTTTTACGCTTCAAAGTTTTGAAAACGTTTTTGGAACGTATTTGAGACATTTTAAAAACGTTTAAAAAGTCTGTCACAGATTCAAAGAATCCATTACCTATAAGAGTGCCATATCAGTAACTTTTGAATACAATCATAGGGAGAGGAAAATAGATGAAATACACAACAGCTTAGAATAATTTCACAGCAAGCATGTAAGGTAACAATAAGCTTACAATAAGCCTAAATGATCATTAATAAAATAATTGATCGATTATTCTTGCGAATTACTTTTGTATGGTACCTACAAATGCGCGGTAGGGGGTACTTTTGCACAAATGAGATTTGTGTAAAGTCTTTTTTCGCTACCAACAGCTAATTTTTAGTTATTTTTTTAATACAGCATTTGTTTACATTATGTAAAGGTCCAGCGTTATTGAAAACTTGGAAGTGTCGGTAGGTTTAGATGCTGTGTTCTATCTTACGAGGTCCAGGGCCGGTTCTTTAAGATTTTAAGTTGAAGCGGATTAAAAGTGTTGGAAACACAGATAAATTCCTTATATTACTATCAAATATAGCTTCTATATTTATAGTTTTCTATGTTATTGTATATTATTATTATGAAATATTAACCACGGTGTTAGCTCAGTTGGTTAAGGTCCTGAACTCTACGGACGCCCCAAGTCAAGCGTCAAGCTTGCTTGGTTCGCGCCCCGGGGAGCCTGTGATTTTTTCAGGCTGTGAGATAACTTCAGTGGAAGGTAAGGCGTCGAGGTATAATGATATGCACTGTCGGTAATCGACCTGTGCAGATCACTAGAACTCGACTGTCGATAAACCAATTGTATTCAGGTGAGGTTTTTCTACAGTTTTCCCTCTCCACTGGCGAGAAAACCCAATATACCGGGTGGTCCAGGCAAATGCGAGTACTCCTAATTTCAAGCCGTTCTGTAGACGCAAAAACACTTAAAGAATATATACAAAAGTACATTTCTAGGAACTCCCTACGGGGGACACTTATTGGGCCAGTAAGGTCGTTAAAACGAGTGTATAATAACTATATATATGGCGGCTGATTTTTTAAAAATCGTTAACATTCTGTTGAAACTTCTTACTTACGGGTTTTTGGGGTCGCTGAATCCGAATCTGATGTTGGATTTACAAAATTCAAAATGGCGGACTCAATATGGCGGCTAAGTGTTTAAAAATCGTTGACATTCTGTTAAAACTTCTTACTTAGGGGTCAGTTTTTGCGACTAACATCAGTTTGATAAGAAAGAAAACATATGGCAATCGTTTGTATTTATGTTGTTTAATGTTAATCTGTCACTATTATTTTATAGTTTTAAATGTTTCACTTTTGCACATGTAAACCTTTAGACACATTAAAAACCAACGTAGATAAGTCCTTGAGATTTATACTAAAAATAATAAATGATCAAAATGATTCTAAACAGGAACGTACAATTAAATTAAGGAACGTACACTACAAAAAAAATACATTTCACTTTTTTTGTTTTTTAAAATCAAATAACAAGTGTATTAGAAATTTAAAGATTTTCACATATATTATTTACATAATCCTAATGGCGTAAGATTTAAAACTGTAATACAGTTAATATTAGTGTTAGTCAATAAAAAAATATTTTTCTATATGAGGTCCAAATTTAAAAAACTTTAAACGATCCGATTACAATAATATATTCAACAAATAAAAATCTGACTTCGGATTAGAAGGTGACAGACTAAAACACCTTAAATCACAAGTTTCAACCAAATCACATCGATTATCAAAAAATTAGCAATCATATTACCTTTAACATTTTAAATTTTAGTAAATCTTGCATTAAAGTTGTACTCAGCGACACCAAAAACCTCCAAGTAGAAGTTTCAACAGTATCCCAACGATTATAAAAAACCAGCCGCCATATTAAGTCCGTTATTTTGAATTTTGTAAATCCAACATCACATTCGGATTTAGCGACCCCAAAAACCTCCAAGTAAAAAGTTTCAACAGAATGTCAATGATTTTTAAAAAATCAGCCGCCATATTGAGTCCGCCATTTTGAATTTTAAAAATCCAACATCAGATTCGTATTTAGCGACACCAAAAACCCCCAAGTAAGAAGTTTCAACTGAATGTCAACGATTTTTAAAAAATCAGCCGCCATATTGAGTCCGACATTTTGAATTTTAAAAATTCAACATCAGATTCGGATTCAGCGACCCCAAAAACCCCCAAGTGAGAAGTTTCAATAGAATGTCAACGATTTTTAAAAAATCAGCCGCCATACTGAGTCCGCCATTTTGAATTTTGGAAATTAAACATCAGATTCGGATTCAGCGACCCCAAAAACCCCCGAGTAAAAAGTTTCAACAGAATGTCAATGATTTTTAAAAAATCAGCCGCCATATTAAGTCCGCCATTTTGAATTTTAAAAATACAACATCAGATTCGTATTTAGCGACCCCAAAAACCCCCAAGTAAGAAGTTTCAACTGAATGTCAACGATTTTTAAAAAATCAGCCGCCATATTGAGTCCGACATTTTGAATTTTAAAAATTCAACATCAGATTCGGATTCAGCGACCCCAAAAACCCCCAAGTGAGAAGTTTCAATAGAATGTCAATGATTTTTAAAAAATCAGCCGCCATACTAAGGCCGCCATTTTGAATTTTAAAAATTAAACATTAGATTCAGATTCAGCGACCCCAAAAACCCCCGAATAAAAAGTTTCAACAGAATGTCAATGATTTTTAAAAAATCAGCCGCCATATTGAGTCCGCCATTTTGAATTTTAAAAATCCAACATCAGAATCGTATTTAGCGACCCCAAAAACCCCCAAGTAAGAAGTTTCAACTGAATGTCAACAATTTTTAAAAAATCAGCCGCCATATTGAGTCCGACATTTTGTATTTTAAAAATTCAACATCAGATTCGGATTCAGCGACCTCAAAAACCCCCAAGTGAGAAGTTTCAACTGAATGTCAACGATTTTTAAAAAATCAGCCGCTATATTGAGTCCGACATTTTGTATTTTAAAAATCCAACATCAGATTCGTATTTAGCGACCCCAAAAACCCCCAAGTAAGAAGTTTCAACTGAATGTCAACGATTTTTAAAAAATCAGCCGCCATATTGAGTCCGACATTTTGAATTTTAAAAATTCAACATCAGATTCGGATTCAGCGACCCCAAAAACCCCCAAGTGAGAAGTTTCAATAGAAGGTCAATGATTTTTAAAAAATCAGCCGCCATACTGAGTCCGCCATTTTGAATTTTAAAAATCCAACATCAGAATCGTTTTTAGCGACCCCAAAAACCCCCAAGTAAGAAGTTTCAACTGAATGTCAACGATTTTTAAAAAATCAGCCGCCATATTGAGTCCGACATTTTGTATTTTAAAAATTCAACATCAGATTCGGATTCAGCGACCTCAAAAACCCCCAAGTGAGAAGTTTCAACTGAATGTCAACGATTTTTAAAAAATCAGCCGCCATATTGAGTCCGACATTTTGTATTTTAAAAATCCAACATCAGATTCGTATTTAGCGACCCCAAAAACCCCCAAGTAAGAAGTTTCAACTGAATGTCAACGATTTTTAAAAAATCAGCCGCTATATTGAGTCCGACATTTTGAATTTTAAAAATTCAACATCAGATTCGGATTCAGCGACCCCAAAAACCCCCAAGTGAGAAGTTTCAATAGAAGGTCAATGATTTTTAAAAAATCAGCCGCCATACTGAGTCCGCCATTTTGAATTTTAAAAATCCAACATCAGAATCGTTTTTAGCGACCCCAAAAACCCCCAAGTAAGAAGTTTCAACTGAATGTCAACGATTTTTAAAAAATCAGCCGCCATATTGAGTCCGACATTTTGTATTTTAAAAATTCAACATCAGATTCGGATTCAGCGACCTCAAAAACCCCCAAGTGAGAAGTTTCAACTGAATGTCAACGATTTTTAAAAAATCAGCCGACATATTGAGTCCGACATTTTGTATTTTAAAAATTCAACATCAGATTCGGATTCAGCGACCTCAAAAACCCCCAAGTGAGAAGTTTCAACTGAATGTCAACGATTTTTAAAAAATCAGCCGCCATATTGAGTCCGACATTTTGTATTTTAAAAATTCAACATCAGATTCGGATTCAGCGACCCCAAAAACCCCCAAGTGAGAAGTTTCGAAAGAATGTCAACGATTTTTAAAAAATCAGCCGCCATACTGAGTCCGCCATTTTGAATTTTAAAAATCCAACATCAGAATCGTATTTAGCGACCCCAAAAACCCCCAAGTAAGAAGTTTCAACTGAATGTCAACGATTTTTAAAAAATCAGCCGCCATATTGAGTCCGACATTTTGTATTTTAAAAATTCAACATCAGATTCGGATTCAGCGACCCCAAAAACCCCCGAATAAAAAGTTTCAACAGAATGTCAATGATTTTTAAAAAATCAGCCGCCATACTGAGTCCGCCATTTTGAATTTTAAAAATCCAACATCAGAATCGTTTTTAGCGACCCCAAAAACCCCCAAGTAAGAAGTTTCAACTGAATGTCAACGATTTTTAAAAAATCAGCCGCCATATTGAGTCCGACATTTTGTATTTTAAAAATTCAACATCAGATTCGGATTCAGCAACCTCAAAAACCCCCAAGTGAGAAGTTTCAACTGAATGTCAACGATTTTTAAAAAATCAGCCGCCATATTGAGTCCGACATTTTGTATTTTAAAAATTCAACATCAGATTCGGATTCAGCGACCCCAAAAACCCCCGAATAAAAAGTTTCAACAGAATGTCAATGATTTTTAAAAAATCAGCCGCCATATTGAGTCCGCCATTTTGAATTTTAAAAATCCAACATCAGAATCGTATTTAGCGACCCCAAAAACCCCCAAGTAAGAAGTTTCAACTGAATGTCAACGATTTTTAAAAGAATCAGCCGCCATATTGAGTCCGACAATTTGTATTTTAAAAATTCTACATCAGATTCGGATTCAGCGACCTCAAAAACCCCCAAGTGAGAAGTTTCAACCCAATCTGATCGATTTTTTAAAAAATGCCATTTTTGGACGCCATATTGATTCTTTCATTTTAGTTTTTTTAATGTTAGCACTCAATTCGTATTTTTTATTATAAAATCTTGGATTTCAGTCTTCGGGATACTGATATTTATCGGTTATCCCCACTGGATATGCGAAAATGATTGTTTCACCTATGAATATTCAACTTTGCTTACGTTAATTATAGGTTAGGAAAATCCTAATGGCTTTCTCTATAATTTTCCGTTATTCTATAGATAATAAGTTTTTTTTTTCGTTTTTGATTTATTAAAATAACTCATTTCTATCGAAAGTTCTACGATTTTGTCACAAAAAAACGCAAATATTCCCACTGTGCGGCATAGCTCTACCACTGCTTTGAGCTCGCGGGAAAACGGACACCCCGGCAGATCGGCTGCGAGCATTAAGGTAGGTACTGACTACGCAAGCCGAGCCTGCAATGTAATGCTCGGCGAGCATTCGCGCCGTACATACACGGAACGGTTTACGGGCGAACAGCTATATTACGTCTAGTAGCTCCGCTCGACGTTAACTTGGTTGCGCGGTTCTACCTGTGTGGTGCAGCAGCTCTGTCACAGAGGGGCAGCTGCTATCTTACATCCTCTCTCTCACTCATGTGGTTGCGCGACTCTACTTGCTGTGGGACAGCAGAGCTCCAACAGAGAGAGAGCAGTTCATTTAACCTATATGACGCACGCTGTCACTTGTTTTGTACAGACGCTGTACCTACGGAGACAGCAGCTCGCCCGAAAACTGTTCCGTGTAGTTGAAGAGCTGAGCCTGTAATGTAACGCTCGGAGAATGCTCGGTGAGCATTGATCGAGAATATACAATGGAAATTGAGTTACTGTCCAAATCTTCACCAAATACTTGCTAGATTTTTACGTGGCACAGAGGCCAATGTAATGCTCGCGGGCTGCTCGCAGCCGATCCACCGGGTTGTCGGTTTTCCTGCGAGCTCAAAGGGATTTGGGGTCTTATCTGCTTTGGGACCCCAGCCACCTGTAATCTTAAAGAGTCATAAATTTTGTGCCATTGTACTTTCATGAAACTTTATCAAAAAATATAAAACTTAAACTCATGTTTTGCTTAAATTTTAAACTCTTGCTTATCCATCATAATTTTATGGCACTTTTACTGACAACAGTCATTGTAGCATTTGGAAACAGTCCTCGTTTTCCCATTGTCCAGAATGGGACGCACCGCCCAAGCGCCAGAATCTTTTCACTGTTGATGTTAATTTAAAACTATAAATATTAAACTAAAATCATTTTAAATAAAACAAGTAAGCAAAATAATTTGCTTCCTCATAGAGGAAGCAAGAAATTAATAATATATAAGTTAATTGGGGAAGTTGTTAAAAAAAAAATTTTAATGCAAAAAAATGTCAAAATATAAATTATTTTACGAATTCTTGATCAATTATAAAAGTTATATAGGTTAATCGATTCGTTTTGAGATAAGGAATATGATTTTTTTATTCATTAAGTTGTATTTTTAGCATAAAAAAATTTTTTGGCAAAAAACGATTTTTTTCGATGAAAAAAGGTGCTCAAAAAAA
Source organism: Ganaspis brasiliensis (assembly GCA_037103525.1). Classification (NCBI taxonomy): domain Eukaryota; kingdom Metazoa; phylum Arthropoda; class Insecta; order Hymenoptera; family Figitidae; genus Ganaspis; species Ganaspis brasiliensis. The sequence goes on from JAZKLR010000700.1 coordinate 321,340, forward strand.
TTTGAAATTTTTCAAACGAAGTGTATTTTTTTTAATTTAAGCAATTAAACAATAAAAAAAATTTTTTAATTTTTTTTTAGGTATCGTTTCAAGTCAAATATTTAAGCTTTAAAATAAATATTTGATGAAGGTTTTATCTTTTTTATTAATGAAGATAAAAAGCTTTTTGTAATGCCCTTGCATGCCGTAGGATGGGCGAATCCTTTTGAGCGGCACTTTAATTTAGACCAGAAAACTAAAAAATAAAGAATTCGATTTTTTTATCTATACATTTCTGTGAAGAGAGAGACAACCTTCAGGTTTACCCTGTTTAAAAAGATGTCAGTTTCACAAGTTTCACATAATCATCAAAGAAAAATTACCAAAACTATGTTCTAAAGAATTACCTCATTTTCTTCATACATTGCAAAGGCATCTGTTAGCTTTATTGAGAGCATATGTGTAGTTGGGTTTAAAGTTACTGTTACATAAGTCTGATTTACAGTGTTAAGCTCAACTTTTATAACTTTTTGTATATTTTCAGTCTTTCTTGATAAAAGTAAAGTTTCTGATGCAGTATCTTTAATATTTGGTAACAAGATTCCAGATAACCAATCCTTTTCCTCAAGCACATTTCCATCTTCTTTGTAAATGATGCAATTGCCATTTTCTGCAAAAAAAGAAATAAAAAAAATTGTATTTGTTATTATATAAACGTACTTAACATGGTTTTACCAAATTTTAGCGTCAATAAATTTTTGTGTGTTTTCTGAATACGTTTAATTTTATAAATTATTTCAACACACCCTTAAAGCCCTTCTTAAAATTACATGAAATAGCACTGTAAGAAAATTTGTGAAAAGAAATCATTAGGTGACCACGATTCAAACTGCTCCATTGTTTGTTATTTCTAGCAATTATGAACAATATTATTTTTGTCATTATGCTATGCTTGTTTATTCAATTTACTTAGTTGTGTTTGCTTCGGCCAAATTTGATTATTAAGATAATTATGTATTTAAATAAAAATGTATTTTCTTTATAATTTGCGTTAATTGTGATTGTCATTTAAAAGGAAAACGTGAGTTTATATACCGGACGTTAAATAGAAGTTTTTAAAGGTAAAGAAATTAGGAAACAAATTTGTTGCTTCAAGTTTCAACAAGTTGGCTAAATTTGAAAGTTGAAGGGGAAATCGTCAAGAAAAAGGTTATAAATAGAAGAAAGGTGAGAAGCAGGTACGCGGTAGACAGGTGGACCGATTATAAACCTTTCCAGTAAACAAATGGAAAAAGGGTCTGTTACCTGGTCGAGCTGTTCTCTCAAGGAAAAGATTACCTGAGGTATAAATGACCACCCACTTTTTTCTCTCCGAGACAAATTTCACATGCTTTTAATATCTAAGCCGGCGTTGTACGAGAAAGACTAAAACGGCGTTGTGCTTAAACAAATTAATAAAAGTTAAAAATCGTTTATTTTAACCAACGTTTTCTTTTCTTTCCCTTTCTTTATTTTACTTGTTAAATTCGTTCTTTTTGTTTGAGTTTGTAACAAAAAAGTTGCCGAAACCCGGGAATCTTCGGGATTTTTTTTCTTTATTTATTTAACATTATTATTGTTTACTTCTCAGTTTGAAAATTAGTGGTGGAATATGAAGCCTGCAAAGAAAAAAACAAAAGGTTCATTTGACGCTATGCCTTAAGAGAAGGGAGTGATGACCCGTGGACGCCGAGCACGGATGCCTGCTCCTACAACTTCGGAGACTCATAATCAGGAGCTTGAAAATGCTCGTGAACGTGATGCGTGTGCGGCGCCTTCTAAAAGGACACGAGGAGAGGCAGTACAGCTAAGCGGAGTAAGAAGTTCCGAAGACCACGTAAGTTTCTCGCTCGTCACACGTTCTGTGATTGTTGGATCTTTAATGTCAGGGGTAAGTGATACCGATAAATCTAATCATTCCTTTTCACATTCTGGGTTATCCAATTTATCAATTCGTAATAGAAAGTTAAAGTTAGCAGACGCGGAAGAGATGGCTATCGTTAAACTTAGGGCAATTGAAGAACGCGAACGTGTAGATTTAGAATTGATTGAGAAACGCTTAGCGTTTGAATCGTTTGAAGAATACATTGTGGACATGGAAACTAGGAAAGGTTCGGTCGTGGACCGGGTTGATGCTGAGACCCTTACTAGAACAAGAAAATGGTTACATGAGGCGTCTCAAGCGGCTTCTGGATCCGTGGCCGTGCTTGTTCCTGATCGTCTTCCTAGTACCTTTTCGGTTCTAGAGCCACATTCTGAAAATGCGTTAACAACAAATATGATAAATAGATTATCTGCTAACAAAAGTTTACCTGAATTTAGTGGTGATAGTTTGGATTGATTAAGATTTAAAAATGCTTTCGAATTATCCACGCGTATAGGGGGACACTCGTATAGTGAAAACGTTGCACTCTTACATCAATGTATAAAAGGTGAGGCTAGGGAAGCCGTTAACTCATTATTGATAACAGCAAGCAAAGCTGATCAAATAATCGAGACACTACAGCTCCGTTTTGGTAATCCAGATCTTGTCTTAGATAAAGTTAATCAAGAAATAAAATTATTACCAAAATTTAGTACCAACAGACTGGATTTGCTTACCCTTGCTACTAAAGTCAAGAACGGTGTAGCCTCCATTATAGCTTTAGACCACAAAGGATACCTTCACAGTCCTGAATTGGTGAAAGAAATCCTTTCTAAAATTTCTCCGGTAATGATTTATCATTACAATAGGTATGTTTCTCATAGACCGACAGATGAACCCAGATTAGTAACTTTGTCCGAATTTTTGTATTCTGAAGCCGAATTGGCTTGTAAGACAGGAACTGCTCAACTGCAAACTACATCAACTTCCTCTAACATCCGTAACCTGCGTCAACCTCGACATACGACAAGAACTATATTGAATGTAACAGAAGAACCAGTAGAAATATCCTCTGAAGAAAAGAAAAATTGCTGGTTGGGAAACGGGATTATTACGAAAAGATAACGTAGTACTTTTCACTGATAACAAAGAAGACGCTGTTAAGCGATCAATAAATTTAGAGAACAGACTAGATAAGGATCCCAGGTTCGCCGAACGGTATTACGCTGAAATGGAAAATCTGTTTATTCGAGGGCATGCGTCAAGGATGATAATTCTTGCGATCAAACAGGAAAGGTCTGGTACCTCCCGCATTTTGGGGTAACCAATCCCCACAAACCAGGTAAAGCCCGACTAGTGTTTGACGCATCGGCGAACTCACAAGGGATTTCTCTGAATGATACACTATTATCAGGTCCCGATTTTTTGAAGTCAATTTTTGGAGTACTGCTTCGATTTCGAGAGGAACGTATCGCGATAAAAAGGGACATAAAAGAAATGTTTTTAAGGGTTAAACTACGAGACAGCGAACAGTGTTCTAAAAAATTCTTATGGCGTGGTAAGGATAGAAGCAAAAAACCTGATACTTATCGCATGACAACTCTCGTGTTCGGTTTCAAATCATCACCTTCATCGGCTCTCTATGTAAAAGATACAAACACTGACCAATTTGAATCTGCAATGCTTCGCGCTGTCGCCGCTATTAAAAATAAATCATATATGGATGATAATTTGGATTACGTTCAATCTGAAACAGAATCTATAAAGCTAATCGAACAAGTAACAAAAATAAATGGTTGTGGGGGTTTTGAAATGCATCAATGGGCAAGTAACAGCCCCGAAGTAATAAAAAACATTCCTATTAAAAAAAGAGCTAAAGGCCTTATAAATTTTACAATAAGAGATTCTTTTGAATGTTTTGAAAAAACACTAGGAATGCTTTGGAACCCCCAAAGCGATGTGTTCCCTTTTGACATTACGTTTGCCCCAGATACTATGAAACATTCAATTAAACAAATAGTAACGAAAAGAGAGGTATTGCGCATTATAACGTCAATATTCGATCCTATTGGTTTCTTATCTCCATTTACCATTAGAGGTCGAATGATGTTGTAAGAAGTTTGGCGCAGTGGAATTTCTTGGGATAAAGAACTACAAGAACCCGAAGCTCTAAACTGAAAAAAATGGTTACTTGATTTGCCAAAAGTTAAAGACTGTGAAATTCCAAGGTGTTACTCTTACCGTGTAAATCCCGTAGTCAGCCGACAATTGCACATATTCTGCGACGCAAGCAAGTTAGCGTACGCTACCGTGGCGTATTTAAGAGTAAAATATGATGATGGTTTTACATATGTAGCATTTGTAGCTAGCAAGAGCAGGGTAACTCCGATAAAACCACAGTCAATACCAAGGTTGGAACTACAAGCTGGAGTGGTAGGTTGTCGTTTAGCGGAGACCATTAGGAAAGAACTCGAATTGACAATCGATGAACAATTTTTGTGGACAGACTCTAGAACAGTTCTTCAGTGGATACAAACTGACCCACGAACATACCCACCATACGTATCTCATCGATTAGGCGAAATAGATGAGCTTTCAAATATTCGAGAATGGCGTTGGGTGCCTTCAAAAGAAAATCCAGCTGATGCTGCAACAAGAGATTTAAATTTTGCATTATCAAGTACTTCTCATTGGTTTCAAAGACCATCGTTTCTAAAAAAAGAAAAGGACGATTGGCCAGAACACACCATTGTATCGAACTGCGCAGGTTTCAATATGGAAGCCCTTGAGTACAGTACTCTAGAGATTAAACGTTTTTCTTCATGGATTCGATTAATACGAACAACCATGAAAGTGTTACAATTCATCCAGCTTTGCAAAAAATCAACTGTTTCCAAAAGAGAACTGCTGGATAAGGCGGAAAGACTGTGTGTCATACAAGCGCAACAAGAATCATTCCAAATAGAAATTACACATTTAAAGAAAGGAGAAAACATTGACAAGAATAGTAAATTGTTATGTCTGTGTCCTAAACTAGACCAAAACGACTACTGAGAGTAGACGGACGAATTGATATTGCAGACGGTGTTCCAAGGGAAATGAAAAACCCTATTATTTTAGATGGGAAACATCCATTCTCGAGGTTATTGATCGTCCATTTTAAAAAAAATTTCACCACGGCAACCACATGATGGTTATAAATGAAATTAGGCAAAAATATTGGATCACTAAATTGCGATCCACCGTACGTTTCGTAGTTGACCATTTCCTGTATTGTCGATTGAGGCGTGCTGAGCCGAAAGCACAACGTAGGGGGAACTTGCCGGAAGCAAGGTTATCTCATCATGTTCGACCATTTACCTATTGTGGCTTAGACTATTTCGGACCGATGCAGATTAAAATAGGAAGGCGTCGTGAAAAACGTTGGGGGGTTCTATTTACATGTTTATCGACTCGTGCTGTACATCTCGAATTAGCAGCGTCCTTAAGCGCAGATTCAACTATTCTCGCTATCCGAAAATTATCCGCACGTAGAGGTAAACCTCTTGAAATTTATTCTGATCGTGGAGCCAATTTTCGTGGGGCGGATAAAGAATTACGCAACGCTGTTATGGAGATTAAGGTAGATAAGAAACGTGATTACGCAGCATCAAACTCCATTACGTGGAAGTTCAATTTTCCGGCAGCTCCACACATGGGTGGGAGCTGGGAGAGGTTGGTGCGTTCGATAAAAACTTCGCTAAAGGTAATACTTAAAGAACAAACTCCAACGGAAGAAGTATTATTAACCCTTCTGGCTGAAGCAGAGTATGTTGCCAACTGTCGCCCTCTCACAGACATCACAGTCGACCCAAAGGACCCAGAAGCACTCACGCCTAATCATTTTTTAATAGGATCATTGTCTAAGATTCCTGATATATGTAAATTTGGAACTATACAGAAGTGTGCACGAAAGAAGTGAAGATTTGCTTAATATTTAAGTGATGAATATTGGACAAGATGGATTAGGGAATATTTACCTTCATTAATCTCTAGAAAAAAATGGCAAGAAGACTCACAACCTTTCAAGTTAGGTGAAATTGTAATCATAACGGATAGACGCTTTCCAAGGAATAGGGGAGACCGGGGCTATTCGGCTCACTTTTGGTCAGACAGGAAAAAAGTTAGGAAATTATTTTTTAAATCCAAACATGGATATATCATTTAGTAGCCTATCATTTGCACTTTCAAATTTGCAAGGACTTTTTGATTTATCTTTTATAGTTTTAGCTCTAGATAATTTTGAATGCAGATATATCAAATTCTCAAACTGCAAATTTGGCAGGTAAATCGGCTCACCCTGTGGGGCAATTCGGCGACGTTTATTTTTTACGAAAAATAAAAAAGTTCAATAACCTTTATTTTGAAAATATGAAAAATACCTATATTCTTATTATAATTATGCAGTGATGGATCAAGGTCAAAATTTTTGGGGGGGGGACTGGGGCCCCTAAAATTAAAGAAAATTCATTAGACCTTACTTTTTTTTATTTTTGTATAAAAAATAAAAAAGTTAGTACACTCATTATTGGTAATTATTAAAAGTAGTCATATTCTTATCATAATTAAGCAGGGGCGGATCAAGACAAAGTATTTTTGGATAAGATGATTAACCGTCACGTGAGCACATTTACCCCACCCTGACTTTTGGCACTTTAAAACAAATACAAGTCACATTTGATACATATAAATAAAATAGGTGTATCGAAAGAGCACACCTGAGAGCATAAAAAAAACTTACCCAAAATAATTAGGCTCGTAAATTAATGTACTAAAAACGTAAAAGTTTGTAAGTAAAAAGTATACGCGCGACGCATAAAAACATAATACTCTACCTGACACGAGGCTGAATCAATAGAATTACACTAAATTTCGTTTACCTAACTAAAATGTTGAGACCTATATTCTATAGCGACCTTTCCCTCCTAGATTCTAATTAAGGCGTGAAATCGCTAATGAGCCGAATTACCCGCCGGTTCGGATTGCCCCGCTCTCCCCTACTTGGTTAAAGGGAATTGTGGAACAAACGTATCCAGGATCGGATAGCCACATAAGAGTAGCTGAAGTAAAAACAGCTAGAGGATTGTTCATGCGTCCAGTAACAAAACTGATACGATTGGATATTGATTAGGAGTACGATAGTGTCTCGTACTGTTGGCGGGAATTATGTAAGAGAATTTGTGAAAAGGAATCATTAGGTGACCACGATTCAACCTGCTTCATTGTTTGTTATTTCTAACAATTATAAACAATATTATTTTTGTCATTATGCTATGCTTGTTTAATCAATTTACTTAGTTGTGTTTGCTTCGGCCAAATTTGATTATTAAGATAATTATGTATTTAAATAAAAATGTATTTTCTTTATAATTTGCGTTAATTGTGATTGTTATTTAAAAGGAAAACGTGAGTTTATATACCGGACGTTGAATAGAAGTTTTTAAAGGTAAAGAAATTAGGAAACAAATTTGTTGCTTCAAGTTTCAACAAGTTGGCTAAATTTGAAAGTTGAAGGGGAAATCGTCAAGAAAAAGGTTATAAATAGAAGAAAGGTGAGAAGCAGGTACGCGGTAGACAGGTGGACCGATTATAAACCTTTCCAGTGAACAAATGGAAAAAGGGTCTGTTACCTGGTCGAGCTGTTCTCTCAAGGAAAAGATTACCTGAGGTATAAATGACCACCCACTTTTTTCTTTTCGAGACAAATTTCACATGCTTTTAATATCTAAGACGGCGTTGTACGAGAAATACTAAAACGGCGTTGTGCTTAAACAAATTAATAAAAGTTAAAAATCGTTTATTTTAAACGTTTTCTTTTCTTTCCCTTTCTTTACTTTACTTGTTAAATTCGTTCTTTTTGTTTGAGTTTGTAACAAGCACCATATTAAAAATTAATTTTCACCAAGTAAAGTAATGTCACCATGAGTGGACCGCTTAAGCTTTTTTTCGAATAAACTTTTTATGAAAGTAAATTAATTGTACTTCTCTATTCCAAGCTTTGGTTTAGATCCCTAGATAAGAGTTTTTGTCATGAGAGCTTTGATTTTGTTATTTAGAAAAAAATAGAATTGGCGTAAAAAAATATGCGTTTTTTTGAGGAATGAAAAAATGCAACCATGAGTGGATCACTCTTAAAAAATTGCAAGAACAGATCAGAATATCAATAAAACATTTTTCTTTCGAGGCAAAATTATCACCTTATTAAACTTAGACAATCAATTTCAATGTCGAAACTAACAGCAAAGAAATAAATTAGACTTTAGAACTCCAGTTCAACACTATTTTTATACTTCAGAATCACTTCATTAATTGTAACAGCGACTTTTTTAGCAGTTTGTTTTTTTAAAAAATTCGTTTTGTTAAACAGTAACGTATTTGTTCATCGCAAGACATAATTTCTTTCGGTCTCCGTGTGCGGCGCAGCTGTTTCAACTATTCATTTTACGTTTTCACTGTCAGATCACTAAAAACTTTCAAGCGGTCCACTCATGGTGGCGGTCCACTCAAAGTAACATTACCCTAATTTTAGGGCTAATTAAGGCAAGTGTAATTAAGAAGTATTGGTACAAGATTTTAGCCTATAGATGTTCGTTTTAGGAATACAAAATTTAAAGGTTAAATGCTTTTATCAACTCTGTCATAAAAACATTTTTTATAAAACAGAATAAAATTAACACGAGGTTAACTCCATTCTCACTTCACATATAACTTTAAAAAAGTTTAACGCTCATGAGGATGGAACATAAGCCTACGGTATCTACAGCGCACCGAAGTTCTATACGCTAACCATTACGCTACAGGTATTTGCATATTTTAGATCAAAAACATTTTTATAAGCTACTCAAACCAATACTAGTAGATATTCAGGGAGAGTTCTGACTCACAAAAATCGATCTGCGCATACGCGAACGCGGAAGATTTGAATTTTTAAGCAGGTATTAGAGATCTTCGCAGAATTTTGTTCGCGTGTGGGACATCCGCTCAATTTTTTCGCAAATTTCGACACGTTCCACGTGTCTTATGTTAGGTATTTCATATCTAAGTTTTTTTTTAATTTTTAACTTGTATATAGTATTAAGATTGTCAAATAATGTTTCGACAATAATGAGGTAAGTATTTTATCTGAGGAATTTGAAAGCTCTATAATGCTTCGCGATTTTGCAAAGTTTGACATAAGTCACACTTGCAAGTACAGAAGGTCAAAGGTCATGTACTTTAATTAGATTATTAACGAATATAATTTATGAAACCGAATCTAAAGTCCATTTAACCCTATCACGTCAGGATTTAAACATAACCTCAAAAAACCTCAAAACTTGACACAAAAATTTTGAAAACCAGAAAAAATATGTTTATAAGTCTGACATGACTACTTTATGTTTTTCAGGTCGCTGAAACCGAATCTGAAGTCTATTTAATCCAATCACATCATACTTTTCACATACCAAAAAAAAACCCAAAATTTAACCTCAAAATTTTAAAATCAAGAATATATATATAAATATATATATATATATATATAAGTCTTACTATGACTACCTTACATTTGTGAGGTCAATGATCACGAATCTGAGGTCCACTTAACCTCATCACGTCATTCTTTTGACTCAACCTCAAATAAACTCAACATTTTGCTTTGAAAATTTTAAAATCAAGAAAAAATTTAGAATTATAAGTGTGACTATAACTACTTTATGTTTTTAGGGTGTCTGAAACCGAATCTAAAGTTCATTTAACCCCATCACTTCAGGATTTTAAACATAACCTCAAAAAAAACCTCGAAATTTGACTCCAAAATTTTGCAATCCAAAAAATTTTTGCTCTTCAAGTCTTACTATGACTGCTTTATGTTTTTAGGGTCACTGAAGCCGAATCTAAAGTCCACTTAACCCCATTACGTAATACTTTTGACATAACTTCAAATAAACCCAAAATTTTAGTTTGAAAATTTTAAAATCAAGAAAAAATTTAGATTTATAAGTCTGACTATAACTACTTTATGTTTTTGGGTTCGCTTAAACCGAATCTAAAATCCATTTAACCCTATCACGTCAGGATTTTAACATAACCTCAAAAAATTCTCAAAAATTTGACTCCAAAATTTTGAAAACCAGAAAAAATTAGACTTATAAGTCCAACTATAACTGCTGTATGTTTTTGGAGTCAATTTTTGGTGTTTTTTGTAGGTTGTGTCAAAATCCTTACGTGATGGGGTTAAATTGATTTCAGATTCGGTTTCAGCTACCCCAAAAACATAAGGCATTCATAGTCAGACTTATAAATCCGAGTTTTTCTTAATTTCAAAATTTTGAGGTCAAATTTTGGGTTTCTTCTAGGTTATGTCAAAAGTATGATGTGATGGCATTAAATAGACTTCTGTTATGTCCATAACCTATATTAAAACATTTCTTTATTATTGTAATATTATGAATTTATTTCCATAATATTATGAATTATTACATGTTAATTACATATTAATTACATGTTATTAATAAATTTTAGTTTCTGATGAGGGCAGCATAGCTGTTGAAACGTTAAAAAAGTGAAGATTTTTTCGTTCTATTTGACTCAGTGAAATCGATAATATCTTTTCAATAATTTCTTTATTATGTCATTTTTTATAAATCATATTGAATCATAATATATGTAACCTTATAATGGTACAAGATAGAAAATCATTCAGTACTTGCATGCGTAGAGATTGCTTAGGAAAAGAGAAATAACAGTCTTACATTCTAAAATCATCAAGGACCGGTAAAGCGAACACCCTAAAAATCAGAGTAAGAAGAATGTATCGGATAAATGGTACTCGACAACAGCCAGAAGTAACATAGGGTGCGATGACCTATATTCATAATAAGGCGGAACCTGCGTTTGGACTAGAAAAGTTACTGATAAACTTCTTCTTACTTAGGAGCAGTGTTCATTATACGAGCAGAAAGCAGGTGTTGCAACAAAAAGGATTTCGATATACACGAAGAAGGGAGCTGATACTCAAAACCTGGGTTTAGAACTAAAGGAAGGGATTTGGTACACAAAAAGGAATACTGAAGGGAACTATAAAAGCAGCCTATAAGAGTACAGAGTCAGTCAGAGACCATACAGTGAGAGTTAACATCATCAAAAGAGTTACGATCAGCTCAGAGGCAGTAATCATTATCAACAGAATAACTATCAGTCTAGTCTTGATCTTAGAAACGGAACACAGTTAAGTTAAACCAAGTCAAGAAACGGTATTGAAATTAGTGAATTCAAAATCTAACATCAGTTCGGAATCAGATAAAATAAACAGTAATCCAGAACCAGCGGAAGTTAACATCGAATTAAAGTTAAATTCAAAATTCATCAACTCAGTTAGTTTACTCGAGATTTGGAAGAAGAATTCAGTTCAAGTGATAAAAAGCTATTCAAATCTTAGTGAAATCTCAGTTTCATCTCGAACTATCTCCCCCATCCACACGCAAGATAAGGATCTTCACGGGTTTTAAAGCATTCACAGACTGTTTTTCTCTTCCTAAAAGTAAGACTCAATTTCTAATATATATTTTCATTCGTAACATTTTGTCTCTTGCCAGAAATAAATATACTCTTTAATAACCTAGCTTGATCATTGACTTATGCTCATCCCAAATCAGAGTCCCACAGAAACTGATTTAAAACGAGGAAATTAGGGAAGATTAGAAAAGACTTCTACTTCTGACGTAACACTTTAGATTCAGTTTTACTTTTAAAACAAACCAATTAATTAGGTTATAACAAATAAAATTATTAAACCTTCTCAATCTCCGTACAATACTCCTGTTTGAATTGTACCAAAGAAAGATGATTCGCAATGTAATAAAAAATGGCGAATGATATTTGGATTAATTAAAACGAAATTATTTGTTTATTTAGACGATGTCGTTATTTTTGCAAATTCTTTAGAAGAACATAAAAAAAATTTGATAATTTTATGAATCGTTTAGAAGTAGCAAATTTAAAATTACAGCCAGATGAATGAGAATTTCTCCGACTGGAAGTAGTTTATTTAGGACACATTATTGATAAAGATGACCTAAGACCATATCCAAAAAAACTTAGCGCAGTAAGAAATTTTCTGATTCCCAAAACTATTTAAAATATTAAACAATTTCTAGGTTTGGCAGGTTATTATCGGCGTTTTATTAAAAAAAATTTTAAATAAATCGGGTAGTTTAAATCAGTTACTAAAAAAGGATATGCCTTTTAAATGGGACGATAAACAACAAAAAGCTTTTGAAATTTTAAAAGATAAACTTTGCAAAAAACCTCTGTTAATAAGACCTTATTTTGACAAACCCTTTATACTCACTACTGAGGCTTCAGGTTTTGCAATCGGCGGAATTTTGTCTCAGGGTGAAATAGGAAAAGACCAACCAATTGCTTACGCTTTTAGATCTTTAAATGAGCATGAACCCACACAGCAGAAAATATTTACTAAAACTTACCTGACCTTTACACTTCAAGTTTCGGTATATTCAAATAAATGTTCAGAACACATTGGTGCAAGTACGAAAATGTCCGCTTGTAAGACAATATTCAACCCGAAAATTGCCTGAACATTGCTGTACAATGCTCAGGAAATATTACACAAAAAGGTTCCTGCAAAATTCAGACAATATTTCAAAGAAAGTTCAAAAAAAAAATTTTATATGCAGCCAATCAGAATTTTGTGTCATATTTGACATTCGCAGATGTCTAGGAGGTTAAAAAGTACTGTAACAGAACTACGCGCCATAGGAGCCAAGATAGACCAATACGCATCATTTAACGTTGGAAATTGCCTGAATATTACAATGAAATGTTCTCTTAAGTTTCGAGTCAATATTACCTCACAAGCGGACATTTTAATACTCGCACCAACGTTGCCTGAAAATTCATTGAAATGTTCCAGAACTTAGAGTGTAGGGTCAGACAAGTTCCAGAAAATATCTTGTGCTGCGTGGGAAGTAAAATACGGCACTTATAATAAAGAAGCCTTCGCAATTTTCTATAGTGTTATAGATTTTAGGCACTTTCTGTATGGTAGGAAATTTAAGATTGTTACAGATCATAAACCTCTGATATGGTTGAAAAATTCAAGTAATCCTTGTTCCCCTGTAACAGGATGGAAACTTAAATTATCGGAATATGATTTCGAAACGATTCAGAAAGCCGGAAAAATGAATGTCAATTCGGACGTGTTATTTAGAAGCCCTGTTAATATTGCAAAAAAAATTATTCCAAAACATTTTGTTGGTGATAGTGATAAAGTAAAACAAGTGTTTGGAGTAGACGAAGATAAAGAAGAAACTACGTTTGAAAACACATTTCAGGACGATAAGTTGGATGAAGACGATCATAAATAAATTGATCGGGAAATTGAGGAAAATACTAACAATTATCTTCTTAGCAAAGGCGAAGATGATGAAGATGATAGAAGTTTCGAAAATGAATTTGAAAATGAAGAAGAAGAAGAAGAAGAAGAAGAAGAAGAAGAAGAAGAAGACTTAAATTACTATGAAGAATTTGATTATGACCTATTTGAAGAACTATACAGTAAAAAGGAAGAAGATTTAAATTGTTATGAGGAATTTGACTATGATATTTTTAAAGAATTACATAATTCTAAATTTAAAGCTGTAACTAGAAGACAATTAAAGAAACTAAATCAAGAAAAAATAAGAATAAGAATAAGAATCTGCGAACACTAAATCAAGAGAATTAAGTAATGATCAAAATTTAGTGAGTGATGATACCAAATCTGTGAATATAAAGTCAAGTGAATCAAGTAAAAATCGAAATCGTAAATCGGGTACTAAATGAAGTGAAATAATGAAAAATCGAAAAAGTGAAAATACTAATTCTGTGTATTCTAAATCCGGTGATGGAGTTAATTTCGAAAATCAACAAACGAATTCGAAGAAATTTAATCCTGAATCAAATAAATGTAATGAGTCAAACATCGATGAACATTTTCAAAGTCGGAGTACTACAAGAAATCTACGAAGTCGGAGGAATATCTAAAGGAAAGTCAAAATAAAAAATATTATTCAGATTCTATGGTCGATAATGAAGAAGATGAGGAAGAAATACTAAATCAAGAAATTCACGTTTAATATAAGAATTAAAGTTCGCAAAATTTACAGAATTTTAATAAGATTCCGGTCCTGATTATACGCAAAATTCCGTCAAACAAAATCAATCAAAGATTTAATAGAAAGATTTAATTCATGAAGAAAAATAAAAAAGTGAAGACTCAGGTCCAGAATATTTCGTTCAAAATGATAATTATGAAGTATCAAAGATCTTAAATTAGGAAAATAAATATAATGAAGATAATGATAATTTTAGTGATAGTGATGATAGTATAGATGATTACGAAGAAAATGAAGTATTTAATTATGATAAAAAGTTTAAAGAAATTGAAGAAATAAAAGAAAATAAAAAATTTAAAGAAATTCTTAAAGATGAAAAAAATGAAGATGATATGGATGATGTCGACTGCGATTTAAGAGATATAGATTTTAGCTTAGAAGCAATAAACGTTCTCCTCCCGAAACCCCACCATTACATGATCTCTCTGTTTTTAATAATAGTATCCCTTCTTGTAATAGCATTGTTGAATGTAAAGACAAATTAAGAATGAGAAAGGACAAATATGTAAATTTTTTTCTCGATGACATGCGTATCTCAGGATAATGGTTCAAAGAGTCGGTTTAAGAAAAATAAATTACTTAAATTGATTAATCTTGAAATCAGTTAAGCAAAAGAGTTAAAAAAGGGAAACTTTTACCATATAGCGTTACCAATAATCTCGGAATCTAGTGTTAGCCTAACTGAAATGCATAAAAATATTAAAACATTCATTCAGTCTTTTTAAACATTAATTGAAAAATTACAACTTCGTTCTGTTAGCATAGCACCAACTATGGTTATAAATCACGTAAATTGGGATGAAATTAGCTTAATGTTTCAAGAAATTTTTCAAGGTTGCAAAATTACAATAATAATTTGTAATGGTTATACTCAGTATGCAATAAGCGATCAAAGAAAAGTTTTAATTAAAGAATCACATTCTTCAGCAATAGGCGGTCATAAAGGAGTAAGCAAAACTTACAACCGCATCAGACAAAAACATTTTTGAAAAAATATGAAAACAGATATTCAAAAATACATAGAGACTTGTTTACAATGCCTATAAATGCCTATAAATGATATCATTAAACAATGCTACATTCTCAAAATAAATTTAAAGAAACGAAATACAGCCATAAATGTATTACTCATTTTGCATTTTATAAAATAGTATATCACAATCCTTGAAAAATTTTCTCAAATATTGTCTCTTTCAATAAATAATATTTGAAACTCTTTTCTATTATTAAATCAATATAATTTAATGCTTCGTGAAATAAAACTACTCAAACTAAATGTTTATATACCCAACGACCTTTTACCATCAGAATTCTATAAATCATATTTAAATAGGTAATATTTTTCATCTAAAAAATCATTTATTCTTTAAGTCAACTCTGCTACTTCTATTTAGGATGAAATTCCTGGTTTATAAAATCAATTCAATTCCAGGATATAAAGATTTAGGTTCACATTTCAAAATATTAACTGAGATTATTAAAACTCATAAATACATAGCAGTTAGTAACAACACGTTCTTCATGTTAATTGATCCTTGGTTTGTGTTTGCAATATGCAGTTATTACTATCAATGTTTAAGAAAAAAAAGTCACTGGATATTGATATTGTTGCAGGTTCACAGATAATTGTAAATAAAATAAGATTTATAACCAAATTTAAGGCCTTTTCTCGTCAGTTTTTAGATAGACGAGTTCATTTTCACGCAAATTTGGACGTCGAGAAAACCACTTATCACGTTGCGTTGTTGCATTGAATAAATGTATTCACGTCTCCATCCTCTCCAAAAAATTTCTACCATTTTGGTGTAAAGTTGCCAACGTGTTAAGCGATTGTCCTCGACGTCAAGCAGTGACGGTGTGGGCACTAATTTTAATGAAGATCCTATTAAGAAGTGTCCCGGCATAAGAGTCTTGAATGATTTAACGTCGTCGTTTAAAGACCCTAAGGGTCGAGAATTTACACAAGCTTGAATTTGAGCTAACAAAGTAATTACTTCTTCATACGTAGCAGTGGCGGTTTTAAGAATTTTTCGAAGATGAAATTTGACACTTTTCACCCCCGCCTCCCATAGACCACCAAAATGAGAAGCGGAAGGGTCGAAAAGGCAGCTAAAAAAGCGCTCGTCGAATAATCATTTGCCAATTCTAAGTGGATGGCACGTGTTGTAAAACATTTAAAAATGGCAATATATGCTTTGTGAGACTTATGCCCACGGCCAGAGCTCGAGCGCACTAGAAGTGGTCCAGTATAATCTATACCAACAAATTAAAAAACACGAGATTAGAAACATTGTTCCGAAGGGAGATCCGCCATGAACTGAGTCTCGGTTGTTGTCTCATTTCTTTCACAAATTACCCAATTTTTTATTACAGATATTACTAAAGATCTTGATTCAAAAATCCAAAACCTCTCTCTGAATACTCTCAAGGTCAACTGAAGGCCAGAATGTAGCAGGTTTAACTGTATCTGGTCAATAATAAGTTCTACTAGGCGACCTTGTGGGATTATAGCAGGGAATTTTGATTTATAAGATAAATTTGAATGCTTAATTATTTCTCCTACCCGTAGAATTTGTCGATCATCTAGATAGGGTCTAATTTCTTTAGTTTTGAATTTTTCGGTAAGTTTTGCTTTAAGGCAAGATTTTTAATCTCCGGTGCAAATTCATGATTTTAAAATTTGCTTTATCCAGAATTCAGATGCGACAGTTATTTCTTTAGTTGATAAACAAGCTGTTTCGAGGGGTATTTTATGCAGAATATTTACAAAACGAAAGAGATATGCTGTAACACGCAATAATTTTGCCCAGGAGGAGAAGTTGAAGATTAGATCCCAAGTTTCAGCGAAAGTATGCCAGCGGAAGATTATATGAGACTCCGATTCGTCTGCGTCGATTGAGAACAGTTCTTGAGGCCAATTTTCGTGTTTTGTGGAAAACCATTGTAAACCTTTTCACCATAACGAATTTTCTTTTAGATTCGAAGCTAATAAGTCTCTAGACGCACAGTCCGCAGGATTACATTTGAAAGAAACATGTCGCCATTTCGTTTCCAAAAGAGAGGTTTAAATTTTTGAAACTCTATTTGCTACAAAGACGTTCCATGAAGTTGGTTGTTTTTGCAGCCAACAAGAAACGATTGGTCTAAGAGGAGCATTTGTCTTGTGTATTTTGGGTAAACCGTAAAATATAGGAAGAGTAGTGTCTGTTTGAGTAAGAGCATTGTTATGAAATACTGAAGACAGAAAACCATTCTGATTTAACTCCTTGAGAAAATCAGAAACATTTGACTGTAAATTTTTAATCGGATTTGACTTTATAGGTTCATATACCTCTTTATCGTTTAAGGTAATATTCGCCTTCGCAATATAATCAGATTTTTTCAAACACACCGTGCGGTTTCCTTTGTCAGCAGTAGTAAAAAATAAATTGTCATTATTTTTAAGAAATTGTTTAGTCAAATTAAGTTTTTTGGAAAATTTTCTATCTTAATGAGTAATTTTTTGTAAGACATTTTTGTTTAAAGAAATTTGAATATTGTTCACAATGTTTTTTCGAATTTCATTTTCTGAGTCGGAATCTATATTTAAGAAATTTAAAGAAGACTCGATGTTTTTAATAGTATCAATAACATCTGATTTAGAGAAATCAGACACATAACTGTAATTAGGGCCCAAACAGACAATATCAACAGACAATATAACTTCCTCTGGAGTAGTGACGTCACTTAGATTACAGAACCAATCATCTCTGTTAGTTTGAATCTGAGATCTTTCATTTACAGTTATTAAACTCTGAAACTTGTTATTGTGCAACTTCTTACTCTTATCTTTAATATTAGAAAAATATTGGTCATTATTTTTAAAAAAATTATTTAAAATCTCTTTATCAACAGATGCATTACTAAGAGAGAGTTTAATTTTTTTGAGAGTTTTATTTAAATAAAAAATACGAATGTTAATATCTTTAATCTCGAAATTTAAACACCTTTTTGGAAAAATTTTGAGCTGATGTGTTAAGCAGCTTTTGACAAAACTTACTGTGGAATGTTCTAGAAATAGTTTCGATAGTGTGGTTTACTATCCTCTTCAGGCTAATTTTATTGAATAAATAAATAAACACCAAATTAATATAATAAAAACAACTGACACACACATTAGACTTTAAATAACAACTTAAATAATAATACCTGAGTATTCGTGTAAAATTAAATACATTGCAACTAGTCAAATTTAAAATGTTCGTCAAAATTAAAATACAATAAATAAAAATTAATAATAAATAACAAAAAGAGGACCGACGTTAAAATTTGTGTCATTTCGATACAAGTATCAAGTCAAAACTAAATTTAAAATTAAAATAAGTTTGGAAGAACACCACGTATACTGGAAATATAAGAGGTCAATGTAATCAGAAGTAAACAAGTTCAGAGGAAGACACCTGAAAGTAGTTGAATTTAGTTTTCTAATAAGAAGGAACTAACTCTTACTCAGAAAACAGATGTCTTCTTTTTTATTAATAGTCGAGTCATTATTTAAAATATGTATCATTTCCGAAATTAAACGTTTATTTCGGTCAGGTTTGCGATCCAGTATAGTGGTATTGTTCCAGTCGAAGTCATGTTTGAACTCCAGTTGATGAGCACGCACGGCAAGTTTAACATTCTTTCTTTTTTTATGTTCGTTGACACGTTCAATCAATGTGCGTTTGGTTTCACCAATGTAAGTAGCTGGGCATTCTTTACACTTAAATTTATAGACAACATTCGTTTCTTACCATTTTTCAGATATATCTTTTCCCAATTTAACAATGTTTTTGAAATTTTTATTGACAATAGGGATTGTGTGAATATTATATGACTTAAGAATTCTAGATAATTTTGGGAAATTTGAATTATTAAACGGTAAATAAATTTTTGGAATTTGTTTATACAGAAGTGATCTGGCATTATTGAGATCCGAATCATTCTTGTCAAATTTGATTTTGTTTAAACGGGTCTTAATGGATTTGTTGAAAAATTCCTAAATCTCATATTAATAACAGTTTTGATCTTATGAATGAACTTGAGAATTTAACTATTCCTGATGACTATGTGTTAATGTCTCTTGATGTTAAATCATTATTTACTAAAATTCCTTTAAATTTAGTTATTGAAGGATTAGAACGAAGAATAACATCATTAACAAATTGTGAAATACCATTTTCTGAGATTGTAAAAAGAAAAAAATTTCTGAGATGTACAAAGTTTCTCTTTGACAATACGTTTTTTATTTTTAACAACAAATACTATAAACAAATTGATGGTACACCGATGGGTTCTCCCATTTCACCACTTTTCGCAGATATTCTTATGTGTGATTTGGTATGTAAGTGTCTCAATATTTTAAAAACCCAATACAATTGTGTTCCATTGTTTTATTATAGATATATTGATGACACGATTGTTTGTATTCATAAAGACCATATTGATTTGATACTAAATATTTTTAATTCATATAACGAGAATTTGCAATTTATTCATGAACTCCAGATTGATAATCAAATAAACTTCTTAGATATGTTACTTTAAATATCCAAAATAACAAAATAATTAGTAATTGGTATCAGAAGTCATCCATTTCTGGTAGACTTATTAATTATTTTTCTAACCATCCTTACCAACAAAAAATAAATATTGTATACAATCTGGTAGACAGGACAATTCTTCTTTCACAATATTCGTTTCACAAAGAAAATTTAAATAAAGTTAAACAAATCCTCATTAACAATGACATTCCATCTTATTTTTTCAACAAATACATTAAGACCCGTTTAAACAAAATCAAATTTGACAAGAATGATTTGGATCTCAATAATGCCAGATCACTTCTGTATAAACAAATTCCTAAAATTTATTTACCGTTTAATAATTCAAATTTCCAAAAATTATCTAGAATTCTTAAGTCATATAATATTCACACAATCCCTATTGTGAATAAAAATTTAAAAAACATAGTTAAATTGGGAAAAGATATATCTGAAAAATGGCAAGAAACGAATGTTGTCTATAAATTTAAGTGTAAAGAATGCCCAGCTACTTACATTGGTGAGGCGAAACGCACATTGATTGAACGTGTCAACGAACATAAAAAAAGAAAGAATGTTAAGCTTGCCGTGCGTGCTCTTCAACTGGAGTTCAAACATGACTTCGACTGCAACAATACCACTATACTGGATCGCGAACCTGACCGAAATAAACGTTTAATTTCGGAAATGATACATATTTTAAATAATGACTCGACTATTAATAAAAAAGAAGACATCTGTTTTCTGAGTAAGAGTTAGTTCCCTCTTATTAGAAAACTAAATTCCTAACTACTTTCAGCCCTATCGAAAAAGTCGACGTCATTTTCGACGTCGACTTTTTCAATAGGGAGGTGTCTCCCTCTGAACTTGTTTACTTCTGATTTCATTGACCTCTTATATTTCCAGTATACGTGGTGTTCTTCCAAACTTATTTTAATTTTAAATTTAGTTTTGACTTGATACTTGTATCGAAATGCACAAATTTTAACGTCGGTCCTCTCTTTGTTATTTATTATTAATTTTTATTTATTGTATTTTAATTTTGACGAACATTTTAAATTTGACTAGTTGCAATGTATTTAATTTTACACAAATACTCAGGTATTATTATTTAAGTTGTTATTTAAAGTCTAATGTGTGTGTCAGTTGTTTTTATTATTTTAATTTAGTGTTTATTTATTTATTCAATAAAATTAGCCTGAAGAGGATAGTAAACCACACTATCGAAACGTCGAAATTTGAAAAAATGACATAAAAAGTGTTTATGTTTTTTTACCTTTCCATTGATCAAATTTACGTTTCTTAAACATATACTTGAAAGGGCATTTACGTTTTTTTTTTAACCAAAAGCGTAATATTGTTTTTAATCTCGTTGACAGAGCTATTTCTCTTTCACATAAGAGTTTTTACAGAAAAAACATTGAATTAACGAAGAGTTTACTGTCTAATAATAACTACCCTGTAAACTTTTTCAACGATTGTATTTTTGAGAGACTTCATTATTTAAAATCAGAAATAAAAAATAACAATGTGGAATTTTCTACACTGAGAAAAATGGATGTTTAGAATTAGATGTTGAAAACAAAATAGTAACGCTTAACCTCTAAATATTAAATGTTAACATCTAAGATATTAAATGTTAACATCTAGACATTAAAGTTTAATATCTAGATGTTAACCCTGAACATCTAGATAGCTGTCCCTATGTTAAGTGATAAATATGTTAAGCGTTAACATCCAGATGTTAAGGGTAAACATCAATTTTTCTCAGTATAATTTAAAAAAAGCGCTATATGCTAAACAAAAAAAAATTGTAATCCCTTTTAAGAATAAACATTTTTATACAAAATGCAAACAACAATTTAAAAACTGCAATATATGTACTATTCCTAAAGTTCAAAAGTCGCTTAGTAATATTGTAAAATTGGGAAAAGACTCTGTTGACAAGTGGAAAAAATGTGGAGTGGTATATAGAATTCCTTGCAAAGATTGTAACGCAGCATATTATGGTGAAACCAAAAGAAAACTCTTGAAACTAGAGTTCGTGAGCATAAAATTAACAAAAATCCAAACTTCGTCATCAACTTACATTGTATAAACAACAATCATGAATTCGACTTTAAAAGTACTAAAATTGTAGATTTCGAAAGGGATTGGCGTAGGCGTCGAATTTCCGAAAAGATTTTTATTAACCACGACCCTAATAGCATTAACATTAAGGAAAATATAGACAATTTAAACAAAAATTATAAGCTACTTTTACAGAGAAAATTCTTCGTTTCTTAATTCTTATTCACCAGGCTCATTATTTCAATTTCTTGTTTATTATTTTGAATTTGTCAATATCTGTTTACGTTTATTTTCCTTAGTCTTTCTGAATTTGTAATTTCTGTATTATTTTTCGTCAGTTTGTCTCTTGCCTTTAACATGACAACACGTTTGACTGTGTCACTTCTTAGTGATGTTTTCTTTTAATTTTGACGTTTCCGTTTTTTAAGGTATTAAATTCATTAGACTAGTATTTTTTATAAAGTGTGTTTTGTTCGTGTTAAAAATATTTTCTCAAGTGTGTATATTTTGTATTTACAGCCTGAAGAGGTCAACGAAATGTTGACGAAACGTAGAATAAAAAACGTTATAATTTATGTGGTTAGTGTTTTTGTTTTTTTGTTTAAAAATCAAAAACCTACACAATTTGGCTCCAACGGATCAACAATTTCTTTTATTTATTGACAATGGAGAGCAACAAAACATTTACCTTTGAATACTTTAAATTTATTTTTTATTTAGATCTATGTAAACTTTTATTTATCAAAATGTTAATCTATTCAATTTTTATTAAGTTACAAATTTAATTAATATTAAAACTTTACTAAATAGTATTGATACTAAAACTACTCTAAAACTTAAGTTTCTTAAATATATATTTATTTAACTTCATACTGGAAACGTACTAACGAAATAAGATTTAATAAGATAAGTACTGAAAATATTCTTAATATAATAATAATTAATTTAACCTTTCTGAATTATAAAATATTAAATTTATTAGAATTAGTATCGAAAAATAGAATTTGAAACTTAATTTAAAAAGCAGTTTATTAAGAAAATGTAAAGTAAAATAAATTTATACTTTATGGGTCATTGTATGTGAAGAGGCAAATTACTTTGACTACTCGTGGTTAGCTATTGCAAAGTTATATAGCTTAAAATTTAGCATTTTTTATGTGCAATTGAATGGCGAGTGGCTAATTTTGACATTTTTAAAATGGCGACCACCAAAGCCACAACATATGTGCAATCCTATTTAAGAAATCAGTTAGTTATAGATATAGGTATACTGCTATGCTTTTCAGAAAGTAAGAGAGAATAAGTTATAGAATTTACTTGGGATAGATAAAGACAAGATAGAGTGAGAAACGCAAGCAGAGTTCACACTTGTGGTTCTGAAAACAAGAGAGAATAAGTTTACCTGGGATAGATGAAGACAACAATAGCGTGCGCAACGCAAGCAGAGTTCACAGTTGTGGTTCTGAAAGCAAGAGAGAATAAGTTTACCTGGGAAAGATAAAGACAACAATATCGTGCGCAACGCAAGGTGAGTTCACAGTTGTGGTTCCCAGTAAAAAAAAAATTATTCGGCACACACGAAAATAATTGGGTATGAACGAGACTTGTACTCGGTATGGTGTATAGACCGAACTGTGATGTTTTCCTGTATTATTTCCGATTGTGTGGAATTCAATTCTGTTGCCGCGATTGAATTGAGGTTATATGAGCAGAGTTTATGATGTAATTTGAAAGCAGGTGTGTTTTGACGTGTAAAAATGACGGTTTTGAAAATAATTTTGATGGTTTGTTAAAATATTAAACAGTAAAATGTGACAGGAACGACTGGATTTACCATGCGACCAAGTCAGGTTCGTATGGTAAATGTGATTTGAATGACTGGATTTACCATACGAACCTGACTTTTGATCGCATGGTAAATCCAGTCGTTCCTGTCACATTTTACTTTTTAATATTTTAACAAACTATCAAAATTATTTTCAAAACCTTCATTTTTACACGTCAAAACACACCTGCTTTTAAATTACATCATAAACTCTGCTCATATAACCTCAATTCAATCGCGGCAACAGAATTGAATTCCACACAATCGGAAATAATACAGGAAAACATCACAGTTCGGTCTATACACCAGACCGAGTACAAGTCTCGTTCATACCCAATTATTTTCGTGTGTGCCGAATAACTTTTTTTTTACTGAGTTCTAGAAGCAAGAGAGAATAAGGTTACCTAGGATAGTTAAAGACAACAATAGCGTGCGCAACGCAAGGAGAGTTCACAGTTTGTAGTTCTAAAAGCAAGAGAGTATAAGGTTACCTGGGATAGATAAAGACAAGATAGAGTGAGAAACGCAAGCAGAGTTCACAGTCGTGGTTCTGAAAGCAAGAGAGAATAAGTTTACCTGGGAAAGATAAAGACTCTCAATAGCGTGCGCAACGCAAGGTGAGTTCACAGTTGTGGTTCTAGAAGCAAGAGAGAATAAGGTTACCTGGGATAGTTAAAGACAACAATAGCGTGCACAACGCAAGGAGAGTCCACAGTTTGTAGTTCTAAAATCAAGAGAGTATAAGTTTACCTGGAATAGATAAAGACAACAATGGCGTGCAAAATGTGAAAGAGGAAAAGGTATAACAGGTGTCTGAGATAGATAAAAGCAGAGTAGAGAGAGAGAAAATAAGAAAAGAGATTTTAAACGGTGTGAAAATTCTATGGCATCCTTGTAAGGAACTTGTATGAACATTTTGTAATTAATTTTAAAATGTTTAAACCATTTTTTTCATATTTTCTATGTGAAATATTTTAAAAGCTTACAACTTTTTAATGGCTGGCTCAAAGTTGGTAGTGTCACCTTTCAGCTTGGCTGTCTCAACCACTTGCACAGAGTGAGACAACTATCATAATGGACAGAGTGCCCAATGAAATTGACCGTATGATAATTAAAGTAGTCTATAAAACAAACGTGCCCGAGCAGTGTGATCTATTGGCAAGAGCTTCAATATTGGGGATTTACATTGGGCCAATGTTTCTGCCAATATTGGACTGTCACTATTTAAAGTATACTAAAGATTATACACTGCAAAAACTGCTGTCTTCTAAGTGGCTTATTTTAAAGGTAGGAAGTCAGAAAGTCCAAACCAAAATGGCCAACCCAAAATGTCCGAAGAATTGAATGTCCAACAAGACAAAATGTCCATGTAATACTGGTCGACAAAATTTTGTTACAAGAGTAAACAATAGTGATTCTTATATGATTTTTCCCGTAAAATACGAATCTGTAAGTAAAATTTGTCCATCCCGTCTCAATTTTGAGAAAAACGAGTTTATTTTGATTCAGTATTTTTATGTTTCAAAAATAAGGTGTTTATTCTTAAAAGATATTAAAATTATAGCAGAATTATTAAATCAACAAAAATGATTGAATTCTGCAGTATATTTGATTGATTCAAATCAATCACGTTGTTTGACTGATTTAAAACAATCAATTCAATTGGTCCACCAGTGAGCGAGTCTACATTGATTGAATCAGTCAAATTTGATTGACAAACAATCAAATTTGATTGATTGAAACTAAGAGTGTGAGATTTAATAAGTTACATATACTAAAAATATTGATATAAATTAGTTTAACTTTTCTGAATTATAAAATATTAAATTTATAAAAATTAGTAACAAAAAATAGAATTTGAAACTTAAATTGAAAAACGCAGTTTATTCAACAAATGTAAAGTAAAATATATTTACACTTTATATATATATTTGTATTTTATTTAATCAAAACATATCTATCATATATTTATTAATTTAATTAAACTTATCAAAAGAAACAAAAATGTAAATTTAAAGGATAGCTTAAGATAAGTACTAAATAACATACATTTTCAATATATAAATTCACTTAACCTTCTTCATTATACAATATTTGATTTATAAGGTATGACAAAAAAAAATAATTTGAAAGTTAAATTGAAAATTGCAGTTTATTCAAGAAATTTAAAATACTTAACATAAATTTATACTTTATATATATTTTATTATTATCTTTATTCAAACTACATAATATTTGTTGATTAAATTTATCTAGACTAATCAAATGGAAAATATAAACACTTCTTATTTTAAATAATCTAGTTAAATTAACAATATTTATATTATATAAATCAAAAATATTATTAATCGTTTTACAGTGTTGACAAAATAATTAATAACATTTTTCATTTATTAATTTAATAATTAATTTATAATTTTTTACTTAGCTTTTTTTTTATATCAGCATACATTTCACTTTTCCAGTTTTCTTGTTTCTTCTGTCAATACACTGTACACTAAAAAAATGTAGTAGATTTGACTACTTTTTAACTCCCTGGAGTAATTCAATAGGTTCCCAACCGACTTAAAAAAATTATATTGACTTTAAAAAAGTAGTTAAAATAACTACAAAAGTAGTTGTTTCTACTTAGAAAGTAGTTCCCGTGTAGAAAACTTCTCAGTACTTCCCAGTTTGTAAGTGGGCGCCAGTTGGGGCCAACCTAGGCTTCCCAGTTTTTTTAAATAAGTAAACTGTTACTAAATAATAGTTTTAATACTAAACTTATCGTCAACCTGGCTTTATTTATTGCAATTTCCCTTTATTTCAATTTCAAAATTCATGAAATTCAGTGAAAGCGCTCAAAGTTTCCCATGCACAATGCATGGGGAAAAAACTTTTTTATAGAATTGATATAAAATGCATGAATTAGTATATTATGCACCCAGGGTGGAAAACCCGAGTTTTTTGACGAGCACAATGTTCGATGAACGATTCGAAGCACGAGTGAAACGAGTGCGAAGACGAGTTTCTCTGTCTTGAGTCTTTTTTCCCCTCTGACGTCATCTCACCTTAAAACTTTGATTTTCAACCATGGCTCACGCGTATAAAAACGTGAGTTTTTGTGCATGAATGGAAGAAATTAACATTTTTCGATTGGATCAAGCTGTTTCTCCTCAGAAAACTTTAAAAAATAAGATCTAATTATTTATTTAACAAATTTTTTATTATTAACTATTTTCTAAAGGACCATAAAAAATCTTCATAAACCAAAAAAACGTGTGAGATCGTTAAAAAATATTCATTACGAATTTTACAACATTTTCCACTAAAATTTCCTTTAATTACATAAAAATCAGTTACTAACAATTGTTGAATGTATTTTTTAATTTGTTTAAACAAATTAATATTCTTTATTTGAAACTTTTCATCTAATAGAGCTAAAGAGTTGTAACTTTTTTCTAATATTGCAAATATTTAAGTTTAGTAAATCCTAATATTTGAAAAAAACTAAAATATAGAATTATAAAAATTGTTTAAACAAATTAATATTGTTTATTTGCAATCTTTCATCTAATAGAGCTAACGAGTTGTAACTTTTTCTTAAATTTGCAAATATTGAAGCCTACAAAAGATTAACATTAATAATAAACAGATATTGTTTAATCAAATTAATGTTGTTAATTTGCAATTTTTTAATCCTAGTAAAGCCCAGTATTAATTTTAAAGTAAAATCAACAATTATAAAAATTGTTTAAACAAATTAATATTGTTAATATGAATATTGTAATACAGTTTCCAAACTGTATTAAAGTTGCGAATAAACAATATTAATTTGTTTGAAAGTGTTTCATAATTATGGATTTTCTTTGACTATAAGTTTTGGGCGTTTACAGGCTTAAAATTTGCAAAATAAGGAAAAAGTTACGACTCTCTAGCTTAATTCAATAACTAATTGCAAACAAACAGTATTAGTTTTTTAAGCAATTTTATAATTGTGGATTTTCGTATATTTATAATATTCAGCTTTTATATTCTTGAAAAGTTGCAAAATTAAATGAAAGTTTGAACTCTAAAGCTCAATAAGATAAAAAGTTGCGAATAAACAATATTTGTGATTGTGGATTATCGTTTATTATTAATATTAAGCTTCCATAGTTTCGAAAAGTTGCAAAATTAAGAGAAAGTATCAACTCTGTCGCACATTTAGTTGAAAAATTACAAATAAACAATATTATTTTGTTTAAACAATTTTTATAATTGTGGATTTTCGTTTATTATTAATATTAAGCTTTCATTCGCTTGAAAAGTTGCAAAATTAGGAGAAAATTTCAACTCTCTAGCTCTATTAGATGAAAAGTTGCAAATAAACAATATTAATTTATTTAATCAAATCAGAAAATTTCAGCTCCAAGACAAGCCTTAGAATATTCATAATGTTGATGAGTGTGGAATCCAATTGTTTAACAACAGTCACTCTTGTGGCTTGTTGCTTAGCTGACATGACGGTCGCTTTTTTCCACCGATTATTATTCTTAAGGTAAAAAAATTGAAAAAGGAGTATCAAGATGGGCTACCGTCAGGTTCTAAAGTTTATATGAACCCGAAATCAGCTTATATCAACACAGAGCTTTTTCTTAGATGGTTTCAAGAAGAATTTTAACCCAGAAAACCGGCGCGACGTATCGTCAATTTTTTATTGTTTACAGCCTGATGAAGTCAATGATGAATTGACGAAACGTCGCAACAAAAAATAAAATTTTTGTTTATAAAAGTGTTTAGTGTTCTTTAAAAATTTTTTTAATTTAAAAACCTAACACATTCTTGCTCCAACTGATCGATTTTCTTCGCAAGTTAACAAAAATTAAATTCCTTCTCTACGAGTAAGTAATAAAATTAGAAACTAAAATATGTACAATTTGCAGTCCTTAATTATAAATTCAGATTTAACAAAAATCAATACACTAGTCAGTATATTTTATATATTTTATTGATATTTTCTTACACCACTTTGATCCTAATTTAGAAAATTACAAATTTAGACTTTTTTTTATTAATATTACTCGTTATAACTGACAAAACATAAATAATAATTTTGGATTTAAAGTCAATAAAAATAAAAATATACACAGAAAAAAATTAAACTTTGATTTGAAAATAATTTTTTTTTAAATTTGAATACGAATTAAAAACTTTTTTAGTTAAAACAGCAAAAAAACTAAGTTTATTTTTAAAATTAAAAAATAAAAATTTAAAGCATTCAAATGTTTTTATTTAAAAACGTTTGATAAATTTAAGAAAAAATTGAATTAAAAAAAATTTATAAAACTTTGCTTTTCTAAAACATTTTTTGTAAAATGAAATTAAAAAACAAAATCTCTAAATTACAAGGTTAATTTAAACTTAAAAAAAAATTAAATATACATAAAACATTTAAAAATGTGGTTATTAAAATTTTTCTAAATTTGAGTGATATATTTAAATCATTTAATTATAGAAATGACTCTTTTTCAAAATAATTGTACAGAATAAATAAAAGTAATGACATAAAAAAATTAATTTTGTTTTGAAAAACACAGAATGAGATTTTTGCTAGTTTAAAATTAAATAAAATATTTTTAATTCTTTAAAAAATTAAACAAATTTTGTTATATTAAAAATAATATAAACTTAAATCAGAAATTTAAATAATCAATTACTTAGATTTAGCTTTTAAGTATAGCAACTGTCTGTAAAACGAATTATTACGAGTAATAAAAAAATATAAAAGTTTATTTTGAAAATAAAAATAAATAAAGCATAGAAAAATTGTTAATTTAAATTTTAAAAAGACACAATAGAACTTTTTAGAATAAATAAAATTAATTATATTAAAAATAACATTAAACTTGGATACTATTTACATAATCATTTATCTTAATTTATCTCTTTTGTAAAGCTATTACTTTTACGAAGAATAAATTATTTAAGACATTAATAATATATGTACAGAGAAATTAAAGTTTTTTTTTAAATAAGGAAATCTGTTTTAATTGAAATAATTACTGAATAAATTAAAACTTTATTGTATTACAAATAATATTAATTTTGAATCATAACGACAAATATTCATTTATTCAAATTTAGCTCATCAAAGAAAATATTTTTTTCTTAAGAAAAATTATTCAGAACAACAAGTATAAGAACAGGAAAAACTTAAGTTTTATTTCAAGATTTTAATTTTTTCTGTTTATTTTTTAATAGGGTAATGTCACCATGAGTGGACCGCCTAAGTTTCTTTTCGAATAAATTCTTCATGAAAGTAAATTAATTGTACTTCTCTATTCCAAGCTTTAGTTTAGATCCCTAGATAAGAGTTTATGTCATGAGAGCTTTGATTTTGTTATTCAGAAAAAATAAAATTGGCGTATAAAAAGATGCGTTTTTTTAGGAATGAAAAAAATGTAACCTTGAGTGGATTTTATGTATTAATGAAATGAAATGTACAGTGTAGTTTTTAAATACTGCATTCTTTGGTTTCTTTCTGATAGTGTGTAAGTTTTTAAAATACAGTGTATTGTATGATTTTTTCTTTGTTCGCACTATAAGGTAAGCATATATTTATTTATAGGTTTTTTATAATTTTTTTATGTAAATGTGTTTATTTCTTATGACTAATTGTTTTTCTTTATACATTTTTTTAGTTAGATTATAAGTTTCTGAAAGCATATTTCGTGCTGAAAATTAAAGCGTTTTATTTTATATATCGATAAAAAAAGTAATTTAAGCATTAAATTTTGGATACTTTCAAAGTAAAGAAAAATTTTTTAACTTATTTTCTTACTGATGATAAAAGTCGAACAGTAGAGGAGTTAATAAACTTTATAAAAATTGAGCATAGTTTACTTCCAAGTGAAGAAGAAAAAATTAAGAAACACCTATCTACGTCTTTTATTCCACATTTCGAATGAAAATGGAGAAGTGTATTGCCGTACTAAGGAAAAACTTAGGCAAGCGACATTTCAGTCGAACTGAGGAAATCAAGAAAAACTGTTTGCATTAAGAACCTTAATATAGA
This sequence comes from Ganaspis brasiliensis, assembly GCA_037103525.1. Lineage (NCBI taxonomy): Eukaryota > Metazoa > Arthropoda > Insecta > Hymenoptera > Figitidae > Ganaspis > Ganaspis brasiliensis. Next base: position 351,911 of record JAZKLR010000700.1, read on the forward strand.
CTAAAAAATTGTTCAATTTAACTTCACATACAGTATAAAGTAATAATGTACTATTTAATTTTGAAATGAAAAGTTCATTGTTTAAACAAATTATATGAAAAAATGGATATGCGAGTTTTACTAAATGCAATTACGAAGGAATAAGTTAGGCAAACGCCAATGACGTGAGTAACGTCACATTCTTTGTATTGCTGAATGTCGGTTGCGTAGTCCGCTCGACTCACTTTTTGATGGAAGCACTTAGGTAAACGCCATGGGTTTACAAGCATGGCGTTTGCGTAGTTTTTATTTCGTAAACAGCGCTCAGCTTCGACCACGTTTCCGATAGAAACAACACGCGAGTGACTTTGCCTAAGTTATTCCTTCTGATCTTATACCCGAGCTCGAAGCCTCGTACGATTTTTGGACTACGCAAAGCACTTTGCTTAAGTTTTTATCAAGTATCCTTTCATTTTCTAGAGTTTCTAAGATTTTTAATATTAATTTTTTACAACAAATAATTTTAAAAAATGATTTAAACTATAACTAACAGATGCAGTTTTTTTCAACGAATCCATTGATACCAAAAAGTAATTTTTCGTCAAAATGTCGTTTGCCTAAGTTTTTCCTTAGTACGGCAGTGTAGTTTATAAGAAGGTGATTTTCAATACCTACAAAATTTTGTAAATGGTCGGATACTGAATTCATAGTTGAATTTCAAATTGAAAAAAAAGTAAAGACTGGAAGACCCCATTCCGATGATTTTGATTCAAGTTCTACTTCAACGAAGAGACGACCCTACTGAAAAATCCTATATAGGATCCTACATAGGATCCTATATAGAATCCATATGGATTCCTATGAGAATCCACGTAGGATCCTATATAGGATCCTATATAGGTATTGTCCTATACGAATCCACGTGGATTCTCATAGGAATCTATGTGGATTCCTATAGGTCGCCTATAGGACAAGTCCTATATAGGATCCTATGTGAACTCTCCTATAGGAATACATGTAGGATCTCATATAGGATCCTGCATAGGCGTCCCAAAAAATTTTTGTACACCCTCCTACATATGATCCTACGTAGGTTCCCATATAGGATCCTATATGGGAACCCATATAAGATCCTACATGGGTACCCCCAAAAAATTTTTTTGTACCCCTTCCTCATGCGCAGTCGTCTTTTACGTATTCTACAATACTTACGCCTGCGCAGTAAATATTTTTCGTCCTTATAATGGTACTTAATGTATATTTGAATAAAGTTGTTAAAAAAAAACAATTAATTCTGTGTACATAATTTTTTTTGGGCGCCCATAAAAGATCCTATATAGGATCCTATATGGGAACCTACGTAGGATCCTATGTAGGGGGGTTTACAAAAATTTTTTTAGGACGCCTATGTAGGATCCTATATGAGATCCTACATGTATTCCTATAGGAGAATCCACATAGGTTCCTATACAGGACGTGTCCTATAGGCGACCTATAGGAATCCACATAGATTCCTATGAGAATCCACATGGATTCCTATAGGACAATACCTATATAGGATCCTATATATGATCCTACGTGGATTCTCATAGGAATCCATATGGATTCTATATAGGATCCTATGTAGGATCCTATATAGGATTTTTCAGTAGGGGAAAATTGATGAATCTGAAGGAAAATTATTCCCTGTTAGAGATTAAAGAAACATTATTATATATATTGCAGACTTCTGGTAAGACAAAATTAGCAAACAAAATAAACAATTTGTTATCTATTGATGAGAAACTTACTGATTGTGATGATGATCTTCGTGAAAATACTCTATATACTGTAGACGAAGCTTTAGCTTTAGTGGAAGATGCTAAACTTACTAAACATCAATATGAGTATATTCATATTGAACCTAATTCAAGAAATGCTAATATTTACCCTTCGTATAAGAAACTTGCGGCAGAAAAAAAATGGGTTATCCTACTTCAATGTAAGAGACAGAGAAGGTAGCCAGAATCTGCAGTCGCTATTTGATAATACCATATCACGATTAATCAAAACATACGACGAATCTCTTCCAATTTCTAGTGAAGAAGTATAGGGGAGAGTGGCCATCAATGTACCGGGTTTTTTTTAAGATCATAGTACTTATTCAACTTCACCAATTTCAAGCACTTCTTTGCATCAATATAAAACTACAACACTTCTCTAGGTAATGCAAACATATTATACACGATTTATTTTGATTAAATAATAAAATTTAGGATCTTTCTAAACTAACAAGCTATTTTCATTTACAACAACCTGGGTACACAATGAACCACCTCTATAAAAACACTAAAAATGTTTAACAATAATAATATTGCAATTTTCATTTTGTAAAAAAACTTATTTTCTATCAAATACTATAAAAAATTATTATTTAACACTTTTTAATTGATAATGTATAACATAAATATACCTCAAATTTAAGTTAACTAGCTAAAATGGCATTTTAGTTTTGCTATGTTGAGAAAAGTACTGATAACAATCGCTGTCACAGCTGTACGCATGCCTAGTTTTATAATCAGGCATACCACTCTGGAAATCGAAAATACACTGAAATTCCAGGTGGTTCATTGTTCCCCGGTACATAGAATCAACATGACATTTTTAACAAAAATGGTTATTTATAACTTAATCCAATATTTCAAAATCTTTATCTCATTAGAATATTGTAGTTAGGGCCCAAAACAAAATAAATCGTAAGTACTTTTATTTTTAAATTGCCTTATTTCAATTAAAAAACGTGTTTGTATTTTAGGTAAATTTTTTCTTCAGTGCATCAAAAACAGTTTTTTTCAGTTTTCTCTGTAAAGAATAAATCCACACGTCTCAAATTTATGGACGTAGTGTGTTTACGCAAACTTCATTTATATTTAAAATTGGGAGAATTTTTATTTAATAGTTTCTGAGAAAATTGAAATGGATCATTGAAAAAACTGGTACATTGATGGCCACTCTCCCCTATACTTATTCCTTAGAATTGTTGGTAAAATGGGGTTGTGATAAAACATCAGATCATCTCCGAAAAACTGTATACCAATTTTATTTGAATTCGCTAAAGAAACCAAAGAAGAAACTTTAACCGTAGTGAATTCTATTAAAGAAGAGATATCAAAACTACAAGAAACTAGAATTAAAACGGAAACAGGTATTTATAATGTAAAGGTTAATATGAAATTTACTATGATAGACGGCAAAGTTTGTCAAGCAATATCTGAAACTAAATCTTCAGCTTCTTGCTACCTTTGTGGAGCCACGTCCAAGGAAATGAATGAATTGGATAAGGTAAGATTAAAAGAAATTTATACAAATTACTGTGAATTCGATCTATCCATACTCCATGCCAAAATTCGATATATGGAAACTATTTTGCATATATCTTATCGACTCGATTTTTGCAAATGGAGAGTTACTGATCTAAACCATCAAATTTTAAAAAAAAATGCCAAACAACGAGTATACTCTGATTTTAAAAAAACAACTGGTTTGATAGTCGATCGAGCAAAACAAGGAGCAGGAACATCAAACGATGGCAATACAGCCAGAAGATTTTTTGAGGATACGGAATTAACGTCTAAAATTACAAGAGTTGTTGTAAATTTAATTAAAGCATTCAGTACCATTTTAAAAGTATTGTCTAGTGATAGAAAAGTAAATATAATTGAATTTCAAAAACTTTTAAATAATAGTGCAAATCTATATGTAGACTTATATTCCTGGTACAGTATGCCCATGCCTGTCCATAAAATACTTGTCCATAGAGTAACTATTATTAAATATTTTCACCTCCCCATAGGACAATTTCAGAAGAAGCGTCAGAGTCAAGAAACAAGGATATAAGAAAGTTTCGAAAGGGTAACACTCGAAAAATTACGCGACTAACAACTAATGAAGATTTAACTCATAAACTATTAGTCTCTTCTGATGTTTACATTAACAGTTTCAGAAAACAATGGACGAAAATTAAACTTGATGTTGATCCCGAATGTGAGTTTCTTCTTTTAAACGAAGATGATTAATGCATTTTATTAAAAGATTTTACAAGAGATAACATCATTAATGGCTTCTTGATGTTATACTCAAGTTCCTTAATTGGGAATTCAAATACCCCGAAAACCCTTAGAATGTTATTTTCATAAAAATAAATTGCTTTTTGACTAAGTTGCCAGTTGAATTGACAGCTGTCAACTGTCAAAATGTCAATTTGACATTATATTCGTTATCAGCGATACTAAAAACCCTTAGACTGTTATTTTCATAAAAATAAATTGCTTTCTGACAAAGTTGCCAGTTGAATTGACAGCTGAAACTGTCAAAATGTCAATTTGACATTATATTCGTTATCAGCGATACTAAAAACCCTTAGACTGTCATTTTCATAAAACTAAATTTCTTTTTGACGAAGTTGACAGTTGAATTGACAGCTTTCAACTGTCAAATTGTCAATATGACATTATATTCGTTATCAGCGATACTAAAAACCCTTAGAGTGTCATTTCCAATAAACTGGTTTTTAGCAAAGTGGACCGTTGTTTTGACAGCTGTCAACTGTTAAAATTTCATTATAAGTAAATTATGTATCTTCAATGATTATAAATAATATAATTTAAACTCATTTTCTGCAAAAATAAAGGCCTCTAGTCCAGAAAGAAAAATTGTTTCACTGCAAAAGTTCGTTTTTACAACTTTGTTTTAAAAAAAAAGTTATTAAAAATTAAATATAAAAAAGTAGCTTCCTAGACCTCTTAAGAATTTAATTATCTTTCAATTAAAAAAACAATTGTCCTACTGGACTGGCATCTGGAAAACCCGAGTTCGAATCTTCATGACTAATAGAATTTTTCTGTTTTAGATTTCCATTAATATTACATTTCTACATTTTCATCTGATTATATTTGTGTAATTAAATTTATAACATGCGAATTATGTAATTATATGTGTTGGCCGACCGAAAATTCGCACCTGAATTAGTAAGCTCCCAAATAAAGATTTTTTTATGACAACCAAAATTTTTGTTATCCCGAATAAAAAATATAGTTGTGACAACCAAAAGTTTTTGTTGTGCCAACAAACAACACTGAACCAAATAATTTAATTGTCTCAACCAAACAGTTTGGTTGATCAAATAACAATCAAATAATTTGGTTGGCTCATACAAATTTTCGTTGCTATGACTAAACATTTTTCTCAGTGTAATTAGTTATTTTTAACTAATTCAGATTTAGAGAGTAAATATTACAGTGTAGTGACAGAAGAAACAAGAAAACTGGAAAAGTGAAATGTATGCTGATATAAAAAAAGCTAAGTAAAAAATTGTAAATTAATTATTAAATTAATAAATGAAAAATATTATTAATTGTTTTGTCAACACTGTAAAACGATTAATAATATTTTTGATTGATATAATATAAATAATGTTAATTTAACTAGATTATTTAAAATAAGAAGTGTTTACATTTTCCATTTGATAAGCCTAGATGAATTTAATCAACAAATATTATGTGGTTTGAATAAAGAAAATAATAAAATATATAATATAAATATATAATATAAATATATAAAGTATAAATTTATGTTAAGTACTTTAAATTTCTTGAATAAACTGCAATTTTCAATGTAACTTTCAAATTCTTTTTTTTTGTCATACCTTATAAATCAAATATTTTATAATGAAGAAAGGTTAAGACCGAATTCATTTCAAATCAGGCAAACTAGACTTGTTCGGGACTAAAAGTAATTTTCACCTTTAAAATGTCGTTTTATAAAGAATTTTAGACGACACGTATTTTTTTATTTTGCTAAAAAATTTTATTTTTGGAAATTATAAGGATTATAAGTTTAAAAGTGGGAAACTTCGTTTCTACAAAATTTAGGGGGAAAAATCTTTAAAGTGTTGTAACTTTATAACTTGTTCTTGATTATGGTACAACAGATTTTTTTTTAAGAAAAACATCATTTTTTAAAGAAATACACGAGATATGAAAATATTTCTTGAATAAAAGTTATTTGTCTTTAAAAAATCTAAAATAATGTCTTTTGTCATTTTTCTCTATTTTACGTTTTTTCAGTCAATTATGACAAGAATTGATTAAAAGCTCACATTTGTTGCGTTTTCAAAGTCGGTAACAATATTTTTTCATTTAAAAAAAAAGGCAATGGTTACATTATTTTTGCATGGAAATGTCATTATTTTTTTTGTTTAAAGTTTAAAAGAGTTTAACGGTAGAGAGTTTAATCGATTTTTTTTAAAAACTCACTGAAAAACGCAAATTATAAAAAAGGTTTTTGAATAAATTCAATTTTAAGTTTTTTAGTAAAAAGACCGCTATTTTGTTATTTTTTAATATTTTTAAAATTTTTCGATGGATTTGTAAATACGAACAAAACCCCTTTCATGTGCAACAAGAAAAAATAAATTATCTTAATTACTTATAAATTTCCAACACTTACAAAATGTTTCCCCTAAATTTTGTAGAAACGAAGTTTCCGACCTTTAAACTTAAAAACAAGTCTAGTCTACCTGATTTGAAATGAATTCGGTCTTAAATAAATTTATATATTAAATATATATATATATATATTTACTTTATATTTGTTGAATAAACTGCATTTTTTAATTTAAGTTTCAAATTCTATTTTTTGATACTAATTTTTATAAGTTTAATATTTTATAATTCAGAAATGTTAAGTTAATTTATATCAATATTTTTAATATAAGTAACTTATTAAATCTTATTTCGTTAGTACGTTTTCAGCATGGAATTGAATAAATATACTTAAGAAAATTAAGTTTTATAGTAATTTTAGTATCAATACTAAAAGTAGTAAGGTTTTAATATTAATTAAATTTGTAACCTAATAAAAATTGAATAGTTTAAAATTTTGATTAATAAAAGTCTACATGGATGTATACTAAAACTAATTTTAAATATAATAAAGGTTATATATAAAATTAAATTGTGCAATTTAAAAAAAAAATTTTATTAAGTAAAAATTAAAATTTTTCAATTTTAAGGATACCTTAAGATAAGTATACTAAATATATTATTATTATAACTTGATTAAATCTTTCATTATTATAAAATATTAAATTTATGAGAATTAGTTCCAAAAAAGAGAATCTGGAAATTACATTTAAAATTACAGTTTATTTAACTAATTAAAAGTAATATAAAGTTATACTTTACATTATATATATCTTTATTGTCTTTATTCAAAATTCATAATATTTATTGATTGAATCTAACCACAAAGAAAAATGTTATGTTAACCTTTTATATTTTATGCAACTCAGGCGTTTTATGGTCACTTTACCTACCTATATAGGCGCATCCTAAGTTCTTCCTTATAGTCCAGCGGTCAAAAAAGTGCCCATTATTACCCTAGGGCAATAATGGATACTTTATGGACCGCTCGCAGGTCAATAAAGTATCCATTATTACCCTAGGGCAGTAATGGTTACTTTATTGACCTGCTGGGCTATATGGAAAAACTTAGCATGCACCGGCATAGGTAGCGTAGAGTGACCATAATACGCCTTTGTTGCATAAAGAATCGTATGTACCATGTGTCATAGGTGCGTCTTTCGTCTCGCGCGATATTTCCAAACTCGTCTCCGGCTCGAGCGACCTCGGCTTCGCCTCGGTCTTGCTCTCGCCTGCAACTCGTTGGAAATATCTGCGCTCGACTATAAAGACGCACTTATGACGCTTAGTGCATAATATACTATTAAATGATCCAGTTTAATCAACAATATTTACATTAATCAAAATAATTATTAATTGTTTTACAATGTGTAAGAAACAATTAATAATATTTTTTATTTACTAATTTAATAATTAATTAATAATTTTTTAATTAACCTTTATTTCTTTTCATCATACATTATTCACGTTTCCAGTTTTCTTCTTTCTTCTGTCACCTCATTGCACTATTTAGTCTTCGTTCTTTTAGTTTTTTACACTTTAAGTTAATTATTTATTTTTAGTTTATAAATTTCATAAACTGTTAAAATTCTATTAACCCTAAATTCGCGACGTTTTCAAAATATAAACAATGATCATAATGATCACAAAGGCAAACTGACATTTCACAAAAAAATTTGAAAATCGAACTTGCGTTTCCGTTTTCGGTTTCGTTTTCAAAATTACGTGATAAGGGCCCAGTTAAGATTTATCATATACTTTTGATTTCTTTGTGTATGATACAGCCGAAATAAAAAAGTTACAATAACAAAAAGGGTTGGCTAAAACGTAAATTTTTATGCACTCCTTAAAGTCTCATCAATCATCATGTATGTTAAACCTTAAATTAGAAAACAATCAAAACTTTGTTAAAACAACATTAGTTCTGGCATTTTTAATTTAGTAAAACTGGCTCTAGATTTGTAATTTGCGACCACAAAAACCCTTAAAACCAAAATTTTTTTGAAAAACCTTTAGTTTTTAAAAATTGGTTCGCCATATTGGATCCGTCATTATGAATTTTCACAAACTGACTTCAGATTCGTAATCTGCGGCCTCAAAAACCCAGAGATACAAAATTATACGAAATACCATTAATTTTTCAAAAATTGGTTCAATATATTGAATCCGACATTTTGAATTTTCAGAAGCTGTTTTCAGAATCGTAATTTGCGACCACAAAAATCCCTAGATACAAAATTCTTCGAGAAACTTAATTTTTCAAACCTTGGTTCGTCCTATTAGATCCGCCAGTTTGCATTTTCATAAACTGACTTTAGATTCGTAATATGCGGCCTCAAATACATCCAGAATCAAAATTTTAAGAGAAAACATAAATTTTTCAAAAATTGGTTCGCTATATTGGATCCGCCATTTTTAATTTTTACAAACTGACTTTAGATTCGTAATCTGTTTCCTCAAAAACCTCCAAATACAAAATTTTACGAAAGACCATTAATTTTTCAAAACATGGTTCGCCATATTGGATCCCCCATTTTGAATTTTCACAAACTGACTTCATATTCGTAATCTGCGTCCTTAAAACCCTCAGATACAAAATTTTACGAAAAATCATTAATTTTTCAAAAATTGGTTCGCCATATTGGATCCGCCATTTTAGATTTTTACAAACTGACTTCAGATTAGTGATCAGTGACCCCATAAACTTACCAGACTGGTAAAAATTTTGTTATAGCTGTAAGGATTTTAGAAAATTGAACCTTATATAAAACATTGCTTCAAATCACGGAAGCATATGAAAACTGCTGCGCGCACGGGGGAAGTCGCTGTTTTCCGCAATTTTCTGTAATTGACACATGTGTTTTTGCTATTGAAGATTAATGTTCAAGATTTGAGCTCTCATTTAAGCCCTATTTGAGATGTTTATCACGTCGCGTTTATTTTTTACATCTGTTTGAAAACTGCCAAAAATGCCATTTTCTGACTAAAACCTCGTTTTTCTCATAATTGAGACCTGATGGACAAATTTCACTTACAGATTCGTAATCTATGGAAAAAATTCTATAAGAATCACCATAGTTTACTCTTGTGGCAAAAAAGAATCCTTTTTTTGTTGACAAGTGATAATTAAATGTCTAAAGACAAAATATCCTCGTAATTAATTGTCCAATGACAAAATGTCCGCTCTATTAAATGTCCAAAATTATTATTATTAGGGAAGTGGGCCCCAAGATAGACAGGGCCCCAAGATGGACATTTCGTATAAAATTTCTGTTTAAGGTGGCAGCGCCTTATGATTTTTGTCATTTTTGTTGTTTGTCTAGACGAAGATTTTGATGCACATTTGAAAAAAAAACCAGTTGGTTATTCTTCTATACATGCCACGTAATTTTGGGTCTAAAAAAGTTTTGTAACAGTTTTTTCTTAAGTTGGTAAAGTTACTTTAATTTATGATTTAGAATGAGTATTTAACGTTATAATATTCTTTATTTATCGTATAATATCCTAAAATAATTTTACTAATTCAGTGTTCGTATACATATTTTTACTTGGGATAAAAAAATGGTGTCATGTACCCTAAGATGGACAGGCCTCAAATCTCAATGTATTTATTTGCATATTTTCGATTTTACACTTTTTTAATAATTTTTTGAGCCAATTAATTAAAATTTTTTATTTTCCACCATAAAATGTGATGTTATCGTTAGAGAATTTGATATATCTATATTTTTCGATATTTTATTACTTTTTACTGTTAAGCTATTAGATTGAAGTTTTAAGAAATGTTATTTCCTGATAAATTCCGTAAAATGATTAAAAATTAGTTTAAGAATTGTTCCAGGATGTTAATTTTTTATTTACTACAATTTTCAGAGACTTTTAAGAAGGTGTCCATCTTGGGGCCACTTTTTTTTAGACCGAAAATTTTAACAATTAGAAAAAACGCTTTAAAAAATGTTTATGTTCAAAATAAAATTTTATCTCTGTGGTCATAAGTTACCTTATAAATTGTACTTTCATCTGGTATAAAATATTTTAATATATTTTATTTGGTTTGGATTCTACAGCAATAAGACGAAAGGGTGTCCAACTTGGGGCCCTCTCCCCTATTTATAGTATATTTTTCTATCTAACACCGAAAATAGAAATACTGAATCTAATTATATAATCTAATCATAATAATTGATAATTTTGAATGAATGAAACGGAACAAAAGCTGTGAATCATAGAAGTTTGAGACATTAGTCAATTATTAAAACTGTATTTTTAATTTAGTTCTCGATGCGATAAAGACTTGCGAAGTCAATACTTGTTTGACTGTAGATTTTAATTGTTATATTTCTTAAAAAAATTAAATTTTTTGTTAAAATAGATAGGAGAGACCGGTGTAAATCCGATCACTTTTTGTCAGATAGGTAAAAATCTGGAAAATTATTCTCTAAATCCAAGTTAATTTAAATCATTCGAAAGCTTATCATTTTTACTTTTAAAATAAAAAAGAGTTTTTGATTTATCAATTTTAGTTTAACTTGTGGATCATCTTTAATTCACACATACCAAATTTCAAAATCACAATTTTCCAGGGTAACTCCGGTCACCCCTCGGGGTAAATCCGGTCACTTGATTTTTTAAGAATTTAGGGTAACCCCGTCCGTTTTATTTTTTAAATATTAAAATTCGCCTTATTCCTGCCTTAAGTATGATCTGATTTTGATTTTATGATTGATAAATTATGAGTTCTATAAACAATAAATATTGGTTTGATAAATAATAAAAATAGGTTTCATGAAATACAACTATGAAATCAAATAATGTTATATTTTATTAGGAGAATATATGAAGTGAAATGTGGTTACCATTTTTGATCTAAGAAGTTAAAAATTTAATTTTTTGAGAAACGTAAATTCGATCAATGGAAAGGTAAAAAAACATAAACACTTTTTATGGCATTTTTTCAAGTTGTGACGTTTCGATAGTGTGGTTTACTATCCTCTTCAGGCTAATTTTATTGAATAAATAAATAAACACCAAATTAATATAATAAAAACAATTGACACACACATTAGACTTTAAATAACAATTTAAATAATAATACCTGAGTATTCGTGTAAAATTAAATACATTGAATTACATTAAATGTACGTACATTAAAAGACGGAAATTTTAACGTCGGTCCTCTCTCTGTTATTTATTATTACTTGTTATTTATTGTATTTTAATTTTGACAAAAATTTGAAATTTGACTAGTTGCAATGTATTTATTTTACACGAATACTCAGGTATTATTATTTAAATTGTTATTTAAAGTCTAATGTGTGTGTCAATTGTTTTTATTATATTAATTTGGTGTTTATTTATTTATTCAATAAAATTAGCCTGAAGAGGATAGTAAACCACACCATCGAAACGTCGCAACTTGAAAAAATGACATAAAAAGTGTTTATGTTTTTTTACCTTCCCATTGATCAAATTTACGTTTCTCAAACATATACTTGGAAGGGCATTTACGTTTCTTAAAATTTAATTTTTGATAAAATGTAATACATGAAATGTGATTGGCTTTACTCCCATCGTTACGTGACCGTATTTACCCCGGTCTCCCCTACTGTTGTCCATTGAAGAACGAATTTTAAGTATTGTGTTGCAATATCACCAGCATGTGGACAACAATCAGAAAATCAATTATTTGTAAGCTCTTGGATATCACCTACATTTTTAAATCTGTTAATTTACTTTTTTGGACTACATGTATTTAATTTCCACTCTTCTTAAACATGGAGCGTATGAGACTCACTCACGTTAGATAGTCGATTTTTATCTCTAAAATCTCAACTCCCAACTCCAGCAACCGTTAACACCCCAAATTTTTAACAGTGTATTTGGACATTTTTTATGTTGTAAATTCTGTCCTATGGACTTTTTACATTTGGAATTTTAGTCTTTGGACATATTAACTTTTGGAATTTTAGTCTTTGAACATATTAACTTTTGGATTTTTAGTCCTTTGGACATTGTAAATATTGGGCGTTTCAGTTTGGACTTTTTGTCTTGGACATTTTGGTTTGGACATTTTGTACCCCAATCATTTTAAGACATTTTGATGTCTTTTTTGTATCTAAGACGCAAAACATATCTCATTTTAAGACACTTGTTGCGTCTAAGACATCTAAATGTCTTAAAATAAGACACTTAGAAGACATCAGTTTTTGCAGTGTATACAAAATTAAATTGTGCTATTTGAAAATTACATAAAAGAAACTTCCCAATGGGAAATTTCTGTACTGCACCAGTATTGACAAATGTTGTAGTACTGGGTCCGTACTGGCATGCCCGCACTGGTCGCCCGTACAGGACCAATACTGGGCCCGCAATGTTAATGAAATATAATAGATTTGTTGATAATTAAGGTCATTTTATGAGGATTAGAATATATTTCAAGATTTCTTTGAGAAAATAAGTATATTACACCACTAATGCTCAAACACATGCGCACTAGTGTTCTAGCGCACAAATCGATGCGCAGTAGTGTTCTTATGCTTAAATACATGCGCACTAGTGTTCTAGCACACAAATACATGCGCAGTAGTGTTTTAATGCTGAAGTACATGCGCACTAGTGTTCTTATGCTTAAGGGGGGTTTCTCATGGAAAAATCGATTATTTTTTTTTTTGCATAAATTTACTCCTTGACATGTCAAAAATGCCTTTATAAAAGTTTAAGTCGATTCGAGTATTAGTTTTTGAAATAAATCCGTGACATTTGGTGGCTATCGTGGCGCGCATCGATTCAGTTTCGCGTCGATTGTGTGTTTTTCGAAGATGTCCGATCAAAACGAGAGTTACAAGGAACGTGCAAAAGGTTCCAGAAACGCCCTAAATAGATGCCATTAAAAAAAAAAAAAAAAAAAAATTTTGCTTTACTTCTTCTTTTACTAAAAATGTTACCCTTAATTTTAAACGCGTTTTTTTTCGAAATCATGGTTTTTTTCGGTAGACGTAGTTCAGAGAAAACGAAGAAAGCAACTGATTTAAATCCTTTTGCATTTTGTTAGACACACCTGTCTGCAGTCCGTATACCAGGATAAACTGCCTTAGTAACCCCCTCCCCCTTCTAGCCTTCCTTAAGTACTAAAAAATGTCCTTTTTTTGAATTTTTGATTAAAAAACCCGCCAATTTTTTTTGTTTTTTTGTTTTAAGTAAAACTCCTGGTATACGGACTGCCCACATATGTATATTTTAAGATTCTTTTGGATTATTAGGTTTCCGGTGATTTAAAATAGCGGAATCGTGTCTACCGCAAAACTCCTTCTTTTTTTAGAGTCAACTTCATGGCACTAAGATGTACTTTTAATCTAATATTTTAGGTGTGAAAATAATTTTTTTCTCTTTCAAAATACTTCAATTTTAATAGGTTAACAGGTTTAGATAGAAATTTATAAAAATAAATAAATAATTAAATAAAATTAAAAATGTTCATTTTCCGACATTTCCATGAGAAACCACCCTTAAATAAATGCGCACTTGTGTTCTAGTGCACAAAAACATGCGCAGTAGTGTCTTAATGATTAAATGTATGCGCACTAGTGTTCCAGGCCACAAATACTTGCGCACTAGTGTTCTAGTGCACAAATAAATGCGCACTAGTGTTCTAGTGCACAAATAAATGCGCAGTAGTGTTGTAGCGCACAAAAACATGCGCTCTATTGTTCAGCTCACACATATATGCGCAGTAGTGATCTGAGCATTAAATTCATGCGCACTAGTGTTCCAGCGTACATATATATGCACAGTAAAGTTGTAATGGACAAACTATGCGCAGTGGTGTTCTGCGCATTACATAAATGAGCAGTGCTCTTCTAAGCATTAAATAAATGCGCAGTTGTGTTCTACACTGCAAAAACATAGTGTCTTAAATTGGACAAAAATGTCTTAAATTAAAATACTTTTGGTGTCTAAGACACGAAAAACGTCTTAATTTAAGACATTTTTGAACAATTTAAGACACTTGTTTTTGCAGTGTAGGCCACAACTACATGCGCACTAGTGTTCTAGTGCACAAATACATGCGCACTAGAGTTCAAGCTTACAAATATATACGAAGTAGTGTTCTAACGCACAAATATATGCGCAGTAGTGATCTAAGCATCAAATACATGCGCACTAGTGTTTCAGCGTACAAATACATGCGTACTAGAGTTATAGCGCAGAAATACATGCACACTAATCTTGAAATCATATATAATAAACGCAACAGGGTTTTGAACACTAAATAAATGCGCAGTAGTGTTCGAGATAACAAATAATGTACAGTAGAGTTCTAATCAACAGAAATATTCACAGTAGTATTCTAAGCACTAAATGCATGCACAGTAGTGTCTTAATCAACATAAATATGTAAAGTGATACAAGAAGCAGTAATTTCAGACGCACTATTATACTAATGAAGAAAATGCACATTATTTTACTACTTAACAAATAAATTTTCGAATATATATGTGTCTCTGTCTAAGAAAAAAATAAATCTAGATTAAATTAATAATTATATAAAATTTGTCCACTGAATTTGAATTACTACCTTGGAATACTGAATAGCACGTATTTAACGCTAAGAACACTATTGTGGATGTATTTGTGCTCTAGAACACTAGAACGCATGTTTTTTAGCATTAGGACACTACCGCGCATGTATTTATGCATAAGAACACTACTGCGCATGTATTTGTGCGCTTGAACACTAGTGCTTATGCTTTCGAATATTAGGACTTTACTGCGCATGTATTTGTGCACTAGAACAGTAGTGCGCATGTATTTGAGTATTAGAACACTACTGCGCATGTATTGGAGTATTAAAACACAACTGCGCATGTTCTTAAGCATTAGGATACTACTGCGCATGTATTTGTGGTCTAGAACACTAGTGCGCATACATATTTAATCATTAAGACACTACTGCGCATGTATTTGAGTATTAGAACACTACTGCGCATGTATTTGAGCGCTTGAACACTAGTGCGCATGTACTTCAGCATTGTCAGTGCAGAAGAGCAGTATATGCCAGATATATCCCAGTACGGGCACCGTACTAACTGCCAGTACCGGGCCCGTACTGCCCGTACTGGGCACGTACTACGCCGTATGTAAATTTCCCATTGGGTTTGTATCAAGAAGAAATTGAAATTATACAATTTGAAAAGTACTAAAAATATTATTAATATAAATTGATACTTTATATTATGTATCTTTGTTTTCTTTATTTAAAATACATACATAATATTTATTGGTTTAATCTAACTAGAAAGAAAAATGTTATGTAAACGTTTCTTATTTTCATTAATCTAGGTAAATTATCAATATTTATATCAATCAAAAATATTATTCATCGTTTTACAAAGTTTATAAAACAATTAATAGTATTTTTTATTCACTAATTTCTTTTTAGTTTCTAAAATTAATAAACTTTTTAAATTCTATTAACCCTTAAAACTATCATGACAATTTCAAAATATAAACAATTATCATAATGATCACAAAGGCGAACAGCTTATGCACGTTTTCAGTAAAAACATTTTTCTTTTAAAATTCATAATTATATTATATTTCACATTTTTAAAAGTTTAATTTCTTATTTCTCTACACTTTTAATTTCACATATACTACAAACTTTTCTTTATTTTAGTATTTTTAAAATTTTGTACATTAAATTTGTTACAAATGTATCTTGCAAAAATGAGCTTTAGAAACATTGTAATCGGAATTGCACAACAAAAAATTTCACAAGCCTTTGTCAGTTACCCAGGATTTTTTCAAGAACTTTTTCATCTAAGTTAATATTTATAAATAATTTTATTAGTTTTTTAATTTTTATTGAATTTTAAAATTTTTATTAATTCTTGTTACAGAATTTATTACAAAGCTTTTTAGTAGATTTTGCGATTTAAAAATTTATTTACTAAATTTGATCACAGAAAATGCAAAATTAGTGTAATAGATAGAAGAAATTACCAAAAAGGCGATCAAAATAATTATTTGTTATGCTTGTTTTCTTATTTACCTAAAAGTATTTTTCAAGAATATTTATGCATATACAAATATTGTTATTAAAATCCAAAATGGTGGACCAAAAATTGTAAAGTTCCCTTTAACTCTCTAATGTTAGTTTCAATATAACTTTAGAATACTGTAATCAAAACTTAGGCATAAAAATACAAAATTCAAAAACTATTGATTGCAAACACTGACTACCTATTTTTTAAGCTGTAAGTTATAATTATAAAATTTTTGATTCTTACCAGATGAAACTTTTCGAAGAAACAGTATTCCAAAATACAGCGTAATACTGTGAATTTCTTTTAACAACATTTTTAAAAATAAAACAGATACACTTAAAGATTTAAACCTGGTAATGACATCTTTAAATCGAATACCTATGACACCATTTTATCTTAAAAGCGATCGTACAACATACATAAATTGATAAGCCGTCTGATAATGCTAGATTAAAGATAAGTAAATAAGCATTTCATCAAGTTGAAGGTTTTTTTAATTACCTATTGCCAAAATAAATATGGTTTTATTATTATAATAAACAAAACTTTTAACAATAATAAAGTTTCTTTATCAATAAACTTACAATTAGAAATTTTTTGAAGTAATTTTATTTCCAATTATGAGTAACTCCACGAATGAGTTGCTATATGACTCATGTTTCTTATGCATTTGGCAAGTCGTTAGCCAAACAGTTAAGTAAATTAATTTTAGTCAGGAAAAAATTAGGCGCAGAATCACTTACTAATTATTAGGTTTCTATACTGCCCTACAACGTAAGAAAACACGCAAGTGCCATTGTTCTCAATGGCGTTTACGTATTTTCTTCCGTTGTAGGGCAGTATATACCTGGTCGAAACCTGGTCCAATATTAGTGGTCAAGGCTCCAAATATTGTAACCAAAATTGATCTAAACTTTAGTCAAGTATTGGTTGTCAGTCATTGTTGCCAGGCCTTAGCTGCCAATACTTATTGGTCAAGACTCGACAACAAAAATTTCCCATAACTGAAAAAATGTATTTTTTATATTTTTGATTAAAAAATATTTTATATTTATAAATTTAGTTAATGTAATTTTTAAAGCAAACATGGAATATATCCACAAATTAATTATTTTGATCATTGTAAAATTCATAGTTACTCGTCAATAAGACTTTTAATATGGTCATACCCTGGTAGAAAAAGTTCTTGGCGCTAGCTATCAAAGCTAGAAACATGGTAATTTTGTATGCAATTTAGTGCTGATAGCTAGCGCCACAAAATTTTTTTACTAGGGAATTTAAGAGTTTCTAATCAACATTGTTTCTATCTTATGAATTGAAATTATTGACAAATTCGAGAACATTCAATTGAAGTTTATTTCAATAGTCAAAATATTAAACTTAACAGATTAAAATATTAGAACGGAAACAATTTTATTAACAAATTTAAATTCATTTAAATAAAAATAATTTTGAAAATAATAATTTTACAGATATTAGAACTAATAAATGATTTTAAAATATTTCACAAAAGTAGAGTAGCTGGGAGAGTTCCAGGCAACAGTTCCGATTTTCGCCGCTAGGCGGCGACGCAGTCAGTTATCTGGAGTGGATTTTTAGCATTTATGTTGATAAATTACTGTCGGTCGGTAATGCAGATTTCGCGTGTGTTACCTTGTGGTTGATACCTTGTGTCGGTAATGAGGATTACTTGTCTTCCGTCGGTAAGGTAGATTTCCGAAATCAGTTACCTTTAGTCAATATTACTATATGTCGGCAATGTCTTGGGGATTCTCCTACGTCATTTTGAATTTTTACCCTTACTTTTGCGCGGGAATTTAAAGGTAACCTTTACTTTTAGGTTTTTCAAGCGGGGGATTTCTCCATAGATGGCGCTGCAATCGAATCGCACTAAGTTAAACTTAAAATCTTAACCTTTCTAATTTGTATAAACTGCGTATTGTTGTTAACTTTTAACTTCGGACTAATTTGCATGTCTTTATGAAACCATCCATCTGTAGAATTTGCATAAACAATAAATTGTTGTTAACTTTTATCTTAGAAATAAGTTACATGTCTTTGGTACTACCACCCACAACCTATCACCCACTGTCCACCTAGTATATATTTTCAATGTGTATGTATCATATGCCTAACACCCCCCCCCCCCCCCACCCACTTAGTATATGTTTTCAGATCAACTATTCTATTCCCAACACCACCCACCACCCACCTACCAAACTAATGTATTGGGACTTACATTTTAAAAATACCACCTACCACCCACTTTTGCATATACGATCTCAAATTTCGAAAATCATAATGAAAACTGCGAGAAACCGTAGAATCGTGAAATACCGCGCCAGATTAGCGGGTGGATTAGTGGGGTGGGTTGCGTTAGGCCTGACTTGACGCATGGTGCTTAACGAGATGCGCGTGGCCATTGTGAACGGATACTCAAGCGATGTTTATTCGGTCTAGCCTAAAAAAGAAAGGTCCACGATCCCCCTAAACCAGATCCCCTAGAGTTTTGCTATTTTTCTTTTCCTCTATCGCATGTGATAACGCATAAAATAGAAAGGGACAAGGAGAGGAGCATGGAATTGTAAGCATGAAACTTTAAGCTATATTGTCAAGCTTCTTCAAATTTTGAACCTCTTGGCCACATCGTTTTAAAATTTACCTTCTCCTTTCAGTACAAATGTACTAAATTTTATAGTTGTAAAATACATAATTTACTCTCCACCAACAGAAAATGCATTGGAACTGTAAAAAATTTCATTGTATTTTGTATTGTGACACGATGGAAATAAATCGCTTTACGTAACACATAATAAATTTTAACGTATCCTATATAAGAAACGAGTACTGAAGGTAAGCGTTAAAAGTTAACGGAAAAGCGTTAACAGTTAACGAAAAAGGATACTTTTATACCTGGTTCTTTGGTTAAAGAGAGGAGGTATTTGTTAAAAGTTTACGGAAAAGGAAACTTTAAGCTCATTATACAAATTACCTTGAAATTTAAATTTTATTTCTTAATACAAACAATAGACTACCTGGAAGGGTGTCATTATCCTTCGATCAAACGCTTGTATAATAAAGGTCAATGGTTTTAGGAAAAGAGAAAAAAATTTCGAGTTTTAATGAAAAGAGAGAAATGAAATTAAATTCTGAAATTTTACCACATTATTCAAATATTCTTCAAATTAAAATTTTTCTTTTTAAATGCAAACAATAGACTAAATAAGCCAATCGTTTTTTCGAGCCAACCCTAGCATAATGAGTGTTATAATTGATTTTGGAAAAGAGAACAAATTTTTGAGCTTCAACGAAAAGAGTGATAATGTGGAATATAATGTGGAAGTGAATAATGCTAATTATTGTGTATTTTTTATTAAGTGTTTATAATAGAAATGTGTTTAATGTGAAAGTGTATAGCATTAATATGCTTATTGTTTATTAAAGAAATGAACTGTAAGTGATAAATAATAAATAATAAAGTGACTCTAATAGTAAATATACAGTAAAAATTAAATGTGAAAAGTGACAGTGATTAAAATGAAAGTGTGCAAAATGTGTTGACTAAAGTAACAATATTTAGAAAGTGTTTAAATTTTTTATTTCCTTCTTATTTTCTATGAAGTTAGTGTTATAAAATGCTAAAAGTGTCCATAAATTCGATTTTGGATTCATTACACAAGTGACTGATAACTGTTTAATAAATAAATTGATTGTGATTGTTTAATAAACAATAAAGTGATTATAATGTTTCTAAAGAGTCGTTACAGTGTAAAAAAAGTGTTAATAATATAACTATATAAAAAAGATGAGATGAAGATATGAGACAATAACATGAGACAATGATATGAAATAAACAGATGAGACAATGAGAGAAATGAGGTAAAAGTATGAGATAATATCATGAGACAATGTGATGAGATAAACATGCGAAACAATGAGAGAAATCAGGTAAAGAGATAAGATAATGAGATGATATAAATAGGTATAAGATAAACATATGAGATACAGAAACAGAAAAACATTAAGGCTTGAAATATAAAGATACTTTGATGACATGTAGGATAAAGAGGTCATTATGGAGTTAGATCGTGAGTCATAAAAAATTTATATTTTGTTAATTTTTTTTGAAAGTTGTTTTTGAAAAATGAGTTCTCAGTTAAAGAAGAGATATTTCAATTTAAATAATAAAGATTAAGATATTATTCGTAATTGGGAAATACTAAATGACAATCACATGTATAAGTTTCATGAATTATTGGAACTTGCATCAGGTGGTAGTTTCCAAAAACAAATTACAGAATATTTAGAAATGTTAGATGAAATAAAAGCAATTCATAAGAATAAATTACATATTTAAATATTGTTTAGTGGAAATCGACTTTTGGGTCACTGGATTTGCACTTACTATGATGGAAATGAACTTTTTGTTTATAATAGTCTTATTGAAGGATGTTTAAGTCACCTTAAAATAATGCAAAAAGAGTCAACTTTCGGTACACTTTTCTCAAAAAATATTACTCCATTTGCGTTCTTCCTTGTTTTGTTCGATTACACATATAATCAATTGTATGAATAAGAAGTAATAAGACGTTATCTTAAATAGATACTTTTTATAAACATTTATACCAAAATGTAAACAACACTCTCAATTTTTCTGATTAAATGACTCACATCTCTGTTTATATAACTCAAAATGATGTCAAACTTCTTATTCGTAATCTTGAAACCTTCCTGAACAAATTAAAAAAAAACTTTTAAATCGGTGTAGTAGTTCAAGAGAAAAGTGTACCGAAAGATAAAAAAAATTAAAAAATCAAACTTTACAGGAGAGACGAATAACTAAAAAGAAGAAAAATCTCATGAATTTCAGAATCAAATAATCCAAATTTTATGAAACTTGGTATACTGGGGTTTTTGGGGTCGCTGATTTTAATTTCGAAGTCAGATTATCAAAATTGAAAATGGCGGATACAATATGGCGGTCAAATTTTTAAAAATTGAACGAATTTGTATGAATCTTAGTATATTGGGGTTTTTGGGGTCGCTAATTTCAAATTCGGATACAGATTTTAAAAATTGAAAATGGCGGATTCAATATGGCGGTCGAACTTTTAAAAATTTAACGAATTTGTATAAACCTTAGTATATTGGGGTTTTTGGGGTCGCTGATTTTAATTTGGAAGTCAGATTATCAAAATTCAAAATGGCGGATACAATATGGCGGTCGAAGTTTTAAACTAGGTGTTAATTCTGTCAATTTCATGGACAATTTGCTTCCAAGGAAGCAAAACAATTTGCTTCCTCATAGAGGAAGCAATAATTTAAAAATATTTTAAATATTTTAAGTTAATAAAAACAAAAATTAAAAAAAACATGAATTATTTTGATTAAAAAGATACTAAAACAATTTGATTAGTTAATTTTAAAAATCCCTAAGTTCAAATTTAGATATTTATGATTTTAATAACCAATTTAAATTTTATGGAAAATCCTCTACAAAAAACTTTATGCACGCGTACACATTTACCCACACATATGTACGTATACATAAATACACATACACATAAATAAATTAAAATTAAATTAAAATTTAATTTTGATAATATGGCATTTTTTTACATCCAAAATAGTCCCAGAAAAAAATTGGCACCGATAAGTAACATATATTTCGATGGGTTGAAATATATGTCTGTTTTTGATGTTTCTATAGCTATTTGAAAAAAACGACTTTTTAAAAAAGTATCTTAACATTTCTTGAAATATTAAAAAAAATATTAAAGACACATTAATTTAAGCTAGATATTCTTTTTCTACGGGTTCTGGCAATAAGTTTTTAAAAAAAGACGTCCCGATATGTTGATTAGGCTCTGAGCAATCAGCGTTTGAAAATCGCTCGGGTCCCATAGACCCAATCTAGCAGTTACGTTAAATCCCGATAGTCTAGCAGTTGAGGGTTAATATTATTAGTAATATTATTATTATTATTATTATTATTATCATTATTTTACTAGGTGAAAATTATGTCCATTTCGTGGATATTTCGTTTCAAAGTTAGCAAACAAATTTGCTTTCTTATAGAAAAAGCAATATATTAATAATATAAAATTTAATTCGAGAAATTCTTTAAGGTAGTATTATACTTTGTAAGCAGTCAAAAATGACTTTAAAAAACAATTTTTTTCTCAGTGACAATTTTATTGAAAGCAATGAAACTTTTTACATCATATTATTGACATTTTTGCCTGGCAAGAATAAAAAAAAATTTTTAATGTGCCCGTTTCATCACTAGAGGGCGCCAAAGTCAAGTTAAAAAAAATAAACGATGAATCGGCGGACAAGCTACAGCCTCATAGAAACATCCGATCTGAAAAAACCAAAGGTGGTTTTAAAGCTGATACATGTGGTTAGGCATCCCCCCTAACCCGGATAAAAAATATTAAAAAATAAAAAAATGGCGATATTTTAACCAAAAAAATCACAAATAAAGAGTATTTTTTGAACATTTTTGAGCCGTAAAAAAAAAGTAGATAATTAGATTTAGGGGAGATGCCTGAAGGGTTTCATAACGAAGAAACTGAGCTAAGATTTTTAAAAATCGATTAAAAAGAACTCGAGTTATGCTGTCCGCCAGTATAAAAAATTTGGTTTTGAAAAAAACGCGTTTAAAGTTTTATGTGTGAATTTTGTCGTTATTTAAAAAATAAAAAAAAGTAAATAATCGGATTTAGAGGGGATGCCTGAAGGGTTTCATAACGAAGAAATTGAGCTAAGATTTTTTAAAATCGATCAAAAAGAACTCGAGTTATGCTGTCCGCCAGTATAAAAAATTTGGTTTTGAAAAAAACGCGTTTAAAGTTTTATGTGTGAATTTTGTAGTTATTTAAAAAAATAAAAAAAAGTAAACAATCGGTTTTAGGGGGGATGCCTAAAGGGTTTCATAACGAAGTAATTGAGCTAAGATTTTTTAAAATCAATTAAAAAAAACTCGTGTTATGCTGTCCGCCAGTATAAAAAATTTGGTTTTAAAAAAAACGCGTTTAAAGTTTTATGTGTGAATTTTGTCGTTATTTAAAAAAAGAAAAAAAAGTAAACAATCGGTTTTAGGGGGGATGCCTAAAGGGTTTCATAACGAAGTAATTGAGCTAAGATTTTTTAAAATCAATTAAAAAGAACTCGTGTTATGCTATCCGCAAGTATAAAAAATTTGGTTTTGAAAAAAACGCGTTTAAAGGTTTGTGTGTGAATTTTGTTGTTATTAAAAAAAAAAAAAAGTAAACAATCGGTTTTAGGGGGGATGCCTGAAGGGTTTCATAACAAAGAAATTGAGCTAAGGTTTTTTAAAATCGATTAAAAAAAACTCGAGTTATGCTGTCCGCCAGTTTAAAAAATTTGGTTTAAAAAAACGCGTTTAAGTTTTGTGTGTGAATTTCGTCGTTATTTTGCAATATGTTGAAATTGAATATTACCAAACTCTAGTCCGCTATTCCTGGTCCATATAGTAATCCTTGGGTGATCTCAAAAGCCTCTTCTTCTTCTTGGCGAGCCTTTTTTGCCAAGATTTGACCGTCTTTCGTTGCCTCAACGGAACTCTTTTCTGCCAGTACTATTCGTTGCTCATCCTTATATTTAACGAAATCAATAGCTGTAGGTCCAATGGCGATTCCCATCATTTCCATCATTTTTAATATCGGTTTTCTACCTTCATTGAACATTGCAAGTGAAATATTAGTAGCAAGTTGAACTACATTTCTCCCAACGAAATTGTGTTTGGGTATAATGGCCCAAAGCGTCTTGTTGTAACATTCATTATTATTTTGGGTATTTCGGCCTAAACAACGAGTTAAAAGATTATCTGAAGTAAGACGTTCGTATACGGGTTTTACGAATTCTTGCACTTATTCGCTTAGAGCTGGCGGGTGCTTAAAAACTTTTTTTTCTGCTAGAGCTTGCAGATATTTGCACCACTCGGGGTTGCACTTATCATGTTGCGGTACGGCGTCTGTCAAAATCATATGAAAGTACGTTGACCAGATTTCGTTTTTCATTGATTCCATCGAATTCGGGTGACTCTGGATAGCTAATCCATAATATGTCGACATTTTTTTCATCACTTTGCCAGTTAATTCGGTCGTTTTTATAATTGGAGTCTTGGATTTAGGCTTTTTTTTCTATCGGTTTCTTTTTTTCCGGTTCTTTATCTTTCAATTTTTTTTCCTCGTGTCTTTTTAATTTTGTTAACTCAGTCAAAGTTTTTTTACTTCTTTTTTGTACGACAAAATTGTTTCCATATGGCTTTGTTTCGGTGAGATTTGAAAAAGTTTTTGAATCGCCATCACCAATGTAAAAAGCGTATCGAGCATTGTGCAAAGAAAGTGAGTTTTTGAACATCTCAATTATTCCTTGCACTTCCATACCCCCGGAACTTCCTTTATAATTTATGGAACATTCTTCTTCGTGCTCGCTTTCATACCATATGGAAAAATCTTGAGGTGAAAGTCTGTTTTTCATAATTTCGCAAGTCTTACATGTTTTGCTTGAGACAAAAACATCCAAAATTTTTCCGGTGTACTTGCCGATTATCGAAGTGACCCCTAAAAGAGATGAAAAACCTCTCTTCGACCATGTGCCATCTCCCGAGACCGATAAATCGTTTTCTGTCAAGCCTTGTTCTTTCGTTTTTTCTTTTTCTTCTGTTCCAGCTTTTTTTAGTGCACTTTCAGCAACGGTTTGTGCTGCGATTTCTGCATTTTTTAAAGCCTTATAATAAGTGATCGGATTAAACTTGGAGCACAAATCCATTAAGGAACAAAATATTTGCAAACCATTCAAACCAATCCCAATGAGTCTCATGACGAACACAATCCTACGGTTTATTTCGTAACCAGTGTTCACCATTTTACAAGAATCAATAATTTTGACTCCACATTTGCATTCTAAATTAATTTTAAAACCTAGACCTTTCATACCATTTCGTGTAAAATTAATATTACCATCGCAAGTTTTGCATTTAATCAATGTCGCAAGAGTGAGAAAAACATCAAAAAAAGAAATGATGCAATACAGCGATGATTTATCTTCTGTCACATCATATTCATTATTTGCAGATAATTTTTTAGCAGAAGTACTTATGTATGTTTTATCGCTTCGAGATGTAAATTGATTGCTATGAAACTTTACTTTTTTTTGCGATGTACTTTGACACCTTGACTTCCTTTTTTATTGGATGGCATTACTGTCGAAAAACACTTTCTTACTTACATAAGAAGAATTAAATAATTAAGTTCTTAATTACGAACCTAATTAATTAAATGATTATTAAAATTTGAGAAATATATTAATAAATATATTTATGTATGTTGTTTATACGTTTGTAAACGTTCCTACGCTGTAGAGTTGGTATAAAGTGCAATGACGCGCGACCGGCCTCCACGTGCAGAGAACAGTTTTAATTTTAATCTGAAATTTTGGAATTATATTCTTGAAGGCAATGTAGAACACAAAAAAAAATCAATTTTTTTATCAATACAAAGGATAATACTACCTTAAAAAAAGGAATTTTAAGTGCAAAAAAATGAAAGAACATCAATTAATTTACGAATTTTTGATCAATTATAAAAGTTATATAGGTCAATCGATTCGTTTTGAGATAAGGAATATGATTTTTTATTCATTAAGTTGTATTTTCAGCTTGGAAAAAAATTTTGGCAAAAAACGATTTTTTTCGATGAAAAAAGGTGCTCAACAAAATTTGATTGGGTATTTTTAAAACAAGTAACATCTTCACTGTTACTAAATGTGCATGAAACTTTTTACTTTGGCGTTTTTGGGGCCCATGAGTACAAATTTGTTATTTATATTTCAAATTTAATAATTTCGATTCTAATGTGAGAGTTGCATTTTCAAATATTGTTAAAATTTACCTGTATCTTGTTACTCGGAAATTTTCGGGTTTACTGATTTGAAATCTTAAATCGACCGCCATATTGTATCCTCCATTTTGAATTTTCCAAATCTGATTTGAAATTTGAAATCAGCGACCCAAAAAACCCCAATATACCCAGATTCATGCAAATTCAGTCAATTTTTAAAAACTCGTCCGCCATATTGGATTCGCCATTTTGAGTTTTTCAATAGTGACTTAAAATTTAAAATCAGTGACCCCAAAAACCCCAACATACCAAGATTCATGCAAATTCAATTCATTTTAAAAAATTCATCCGCCATATTGAATCCACCATTTTAAATTTTTCAAATCTGACTTCAAATTTGAAGTCAGTGACCTCGCAAACCCCAATAAACCAAGATTCATGCAAATTCAGTCAGTTTCTAAAAATTCGTCCGCCATATTGGATCCGCCATTTTGTCATTTTTCCACTTAGGCGTCCCCTTAAGAAATAATGAAATTTTAGCGTGCGCTTTTTTTCTAGTTATCATGAAAACTAGCGATGTTAATTCGCTGGCTGACGCTCGCTCAATTTTATTTATTAATAAAGAAACTGCTTAACTAAGTTTAAAAATTAAAAACTATCATGATATTATCATTTATTTTATTGTTGTTATTTTTTAATCTTTTGAAAATTATATATAAAGATTATAATTTTGTTTTAAGAATTTTTTATTAATTAGTAATATTAATATTATTAATATTAAAATAAATTGTCGAGGTTTTTAATTTTCGTGTTTTTTCCTTTACTGGTCCAAATATCAAATTTATTATAAATATAAAAACATAAGCTCTCGTCTTTCAATGAAAGACCTCCTCAGATATCACAAAAACAGCATATAATCAATCTAAACGAGACATATAAACAATACAGTGATTAACAATATATATATATAATAGTATTTGCTAGAGATAACCTATAATTTTCCTACTCTTACCTAAAATAACTGACGATAATATATAAAAATAACAACATATTCAATTATATCATAACATGTTCTAGTCAATATTGTACACTGAGAAAAGAGGATCTCGATTTATAGTAAATAATGTAATTATTTAGTAAAAATTACTATTTGTAGTAAAAATTACTATTTAGAGTAAAATGTACTTCATATAAAGAAAAATTACTTTTTACGTAGTAAAATTTACTAATTGTAATTATTACTCTAGTCGTTTTTAAAAATTCTTTTAATATTTTTAATCTTTATATTGTCTTAATAAATTTTATCAACTTCGAGTATTAATTATTAAATTCGTCCTTTTTTAAATATTGCTCAAGCATTTTTAAAAAGTATAACTGCGTGATATAACAATTACTTCAGTAGGATCAGTTTTTAATATTTGCTAGCAACTTTTGCTCAGGAAATAGTAATCCGTGCCACTACTACTAATACTACTACACGCCTCTCACCGATACGCGAGTCATGTACAATCGAAATATATGTACATTTAATAAATGCTTCAATTCCTTGTTACATAAACATTTTTAATATTTTTTAAACAAATCTCTTGTTAATATGGATCTTATACTTTTATTTTGACATATTTTGTTCTAAAAAAAATTATAATAAGCAAATTTATATCAAAATGTGTATTAAATTAGAGAATTTAATTGTTTCATACTTTAAATTAATTAGTATATTGTTACTCATTAATGATACAAAAATAATTTTTCATTTCTCATTTATGTTTAATCATATTATTTTGTATTATTTTCTTCAAAAAACTGCATTTTTTATAATAATTAATTAAATTTATTTTGATATTCAGATAAATTATTCAATATTAATATTAAAACATTTTTAAAATTAATTTTTACTTTTATGTTTGCTATTTTATTTTATAAATTAGTTTGCTTTAAACTATTTAATAAGTATTATTTATTAATAATATATTGTATAAAAAAATTTAATAATATTTTATTATAAAATTTTTTAGATTATATAAGTATTTAATTTATTTTTACATATTTACAATTTTTTTATTTAATATTATTCTATCTAATATTATTCTATTTACTACTATTTTGAATAATATTTACATTTAATTTCAATAATGTAGTAAAATATATGGGGTTTATGATTTATTTTATTGCGGTAATTCATATAAGTTAAAAAATATATGACGTCAGTTGCGTCGATAGCCGAGAGGCTTAATGCGAAAGCGTGCGTTTTTAGGGTTGCGACATTGCGTATTTATATTTAAGTTAGGTAGTTCGATCCCGTATAATTCTAAGATTTTTCCGAAATGTTCACTCGTAAATTCTAAGTACTTGTATATTAGAAGAATGAAACTTGTAAATTAATAAATTGAAGTGTATTTATAAAGTTAATAATGTAGAAACATTTATTTTTATTTGCATTGATTTATTTTATAAAGAATTAAAAACAAGAAAATATTATTTTCTGTATTATTTCATTCTCCCGTTTCCCGTCTCACACTTATATACTGCCTACATCGGTGAGTGACGCGAGCAGTGGAGGGGCAAAATTACAATTTTCTGAGCAAATATCGTTAGTGGCGATGTAAACGCCACTCCGTTGAAAAGCAATTCTTATTCTGGATGATACAATAGTTCCTCAGATTCATATTAATACTTATAATTTTCATTTAAATTTTCTATTCCATGGAGTAAATTTTATTTCAATCAAAGTATAATTCATTTACTGAATTAAGTAAAAAGTATTTAATTTTTGAACAGTTTTAAAACTACTGCTCAAAAATAGTAATCTTTAATCGAAAATATGTAACTTTTATTATTCTTTTTTTTCAGTGTACATAATATGGAGAAGCAGTTTTGATTCTTTTTAAATAAATAAGATTTTTGAAAAAATACATCGTGCTTGTCATGCTTTCTCCAAGTTAACTTTACATAGAGAGAAGTCGTAACCTTGAGATGTCAAAATGAAAACTAAAGTAGTGTAGGGGAGACCGGGGCTATTCGGCTCACTTTTGGTCAGACAGGAAAAAAGTTAGGAAATTATTTTTTAAATCCAAACATGGATATATCATTTAGTAGCCTATCATTTGCACTTTCAAATTTGCAAGGACTTTTTGATTTATCTTTTATAGTTTTAGCTCTAGATAATTTTGAATGCAGATATACCAAATTCTCAAACTGCAAATTTGGCAGGTAAATCGGCTCACCCTGTGGGGCATTTCGGCGACTTTTATTTTTTACGAAAAATAAAAAAGTTCAATAACCTTTATTTTGTAAATATGAAAAGTACCTATATTCTTATTATAATCATGCAGTGATGGATCAAGGTCAAAATTTTTGGGGGGGACTGGGGCCCCTAAAATTAAAGAAAATTCATTAGACCTTACTTTTTTTTATTTTTTTATCAGCATTTAATACTTTTATATCTTTATTCGACGTTATAAACTTCCTACTCTCCCTACCCAACTTTTCAAATTCCATAAAATTATAATTCTGGTGGGAAATGGAATTTAAGTATTTTTAGAGTTTATTGGATAAGGAACATCTAAGAAAAGATCTTTTTTCTTCTGGGATTAAATTAATCTTCTCCTCAACAATTGCTAAAGTGTCCCTTACGACCGTGTCCTTTTGGGTTGGATTAATATAAAATTTGCTTCCAAGGCTTAAAAAATAACTAACATTTTCAGGGATACTTTTATCAGAAAGATTTTTTATCCAATTTGGATTTGATTTGTAATGCTTCTCAAATGAATAGAATTTTTTATGCAACCATTCAAACTTTTTTATAGACTTCTCATTGAGGGACTTTTCATAATTATAAATAATATTCTCTTGAGAATCCAAAAATAGTACAATATTACCGTCGGTATCTAGATTAAGAAATTTTTCTTTCATAGAAACAAGAAGTGACTTTAATTTATGAATAATTTTCAAGTTATCTAGAATTTCACAATTTAAAATCTTAATTTTTAAATGAAAAATGGATTTTTCAATGATATTTGAAGAAGAACGGTTGTTAAATTGTATTTTGAGATTTGAATTTATAATGTGTGCTGGTAGGAAACCTTTATTTCGGCATCTCAACAAAAAGCGATTCTGATTGCAGCGTTGAGCCAGAGTTTTTCTCCTTCTACTGTATTCTTGTAATTGTCTTACTACATCATTTCCATACGTCAGTCTCAATTGATTAAAAAATTTTTGTTTGTTCCAAACAAAAAAACAAAACAAAAAAATTGTTTAACAATTTTTTTTAAAACAAGTAATTTACTAAAATTGTTTTTAACAAGACAGTGTTATAATATTACGATGATTTATACAAAATTTTTGATAAATTAGTTTCATATTAATATAAATAATTATTAAATAAGTGTCAAATTCATGCTTCCAAAGTATAATTTTAAAAATTCCGAAAACATATACTTATCTTTTAAAGATATTGATAAATCTTTTGGTATTGCAATTGTGAAAAAATGTGCTTCGTACAACTATGCTTAATCTTAAAATTTCTATTAAAATATTAATATGAGTGTATTCTTCAATTCTTCTTTAGAGGGAGGGGTCACAAGTTCAAGTCTTCTAGCGTAGGATTTTTCTTTCTCATATTTTAAAATAATTCATTTAAATCACCAATGTACAGTAATTGACATGTTTAAAATAAGACCGAAAGAAGTTAAAATATAAATTTTACTTTTCATTTAATCCTTAAGAATTTCTCAGGAAATAGTTAATTATTTACCTAAAATCTTTAGGTTTGCATTACTACTAAATTTTCTTCATTGACTGAAATTTAAAAATAAAGTTCATGAATATTTCAGAAATTATCTTTTTTCGTGTAGTTCTGCATGTGCAGTAGGTTTCTGTAAGCTTTACAGATGCGCAATGGGTTTCAAAATAATGTACACATGCGAGGTTAATAAAAACTTAAAACAGAATGGATTTCTAACAATTTAAACGTAAACGGAAACCAAAAAACATGTAAACAAAAAAGTCATATAATTTAGGTAGAACATATAATTTTAAAAAGTAAAATATACATAAGACATTTTGCACATGTAAATAAATGAAATTTTAATTTTCGTTGGACTTGTAAAACAAAGAGGTAACAACTACTAAGCTTAGTTAGATCTCACACTGCATTATTGCGAATATGTTATTGTCATTGAGCATTACTGCGCATGTGTAATTGCCATACCCTACTGGAAAATCCTACATAGGTTCCTAGTAGGAATCCTATAAGATTTCTACGTAGATTCTTATAGGATTCTATATAGGATCCTATGTAGATTCCTATAGGAACATTCCTATAAAAAAAACGCATGTGATTTTGTATAGATATGACATAGGAAAACATATAATATCCTATAGGGTTAAATTTCACATTTTTATAGGAAAACATATATTTTCCTATAAGAATCCTATAGATATAACATAGGAAGATATATGGTTACATATAGGATGATATATGAAAACCTATAGAAAAACATATAGTTTCCTATATTGGTTCACATATGAAATCCTATAGGAAAACATATATTTTCCTATAAGAATTCTATAGTTATGAAATAGGAAGATATATGATTACATATAGGATCACATATGGAAACCTATAGAAAAAACATATACTTGCCTATACTAGATCACATATGAAATCCTATAGGAAAACATATAGTTTCCCATAAGAATCTTTATAGGAAACTACATGTTTTCCTACAGGACTTTTACTAAATTGGAGCAGAAAATTATATGTTTTCCTATATAGGATCGTACGTGGATTCCTATAGGAAAGCGTGTAGTTTCCTATGACAATCTATATAGGAAACTACATGTTTTTCTATAGGGTTCCTATGGGAGTCCCATATAGGAGTGTATATGGGTCAGCATATAGGAATTTATATAGGTTCCTAGGTAGGATCCTATAATTAGGATTTCTGAAAATGACTTTCTTCAAATGCGCATACCTCCGCACTGAGCCAATGTCATAATTTAAACTTAACTGCTTCAAGCACATGAGAGCTCTCCCTTTTTATTTCTTATCTATCGAGTCTCGTTTGTGTGTTTAGGTGAGAGAACGCACCTAGTGGCATTTCTATGAATCTCTCGTATAGGAATTTAAATAGGATTTTACATAGGATCCTATATGTCGACCCACATAGGTAAGGATCTCTTCTTATAATAAGAGAGTTCATTTCATAGAAATGCCGGTAGGTGTGTTCTCTCACCTAATGGGGTCTTACCTATGTGGGTCGACATATAGGATCCTATGTGGGAACCTATATGAATTCCTATACAAGAGATTCATAGAAATGCCGCTAGGTGCGTTCTCTCACCTAAACACACAAACGAGACTCGATAGATAAGAAATAAAAAGGGAGAGCTCTCATGTGCTTGAAGCAGTTAAGTTTAAATTATGACATTGGCTCAGTGCGGAGGTATGCGCATTTGAAGAAAGTCATTTTCAGAAATCCTATGTAGGATGCTACCTAGGAACCTATATAAATTCCTATATGCTGACCCATATACACTCCTATATGGGACTCCCATAGGAACCCTATAGGAAAACATGTAGTTTCCTATATTGATTGTCATAGGAAACTACACGCTTTCCTATAGGAATCCACGTACGATCCTATATAGGAAAACATATAACTTTCTGCTCCAATTTAGTAAAAGTCCTGTAGGAAAACATGTAGTTTCCTATAAAGATTCTTATGGGAAACTATATGTTTTCCTATAGGATTTCATATGTGATCTAGTATAGGCAAGTATATGTTTTTTCTATAGGTTTCCATATGGGGCAAAATTCCTGAACTGTCCAGGTCAATAAATAAAATTTATTCAATATTTGCTAAAATGTTTCCATTGTTAGTGAAAGTGTAAATACCAAATATTTTCAAATTCCATAAAATAGTTTTTGAGTTATGCAGTTTTAAAATTTTGAATTTTTTAAAATGTAGTTTTTTAAATTAATTATATTTCTAAGTATATTGCATAAAAGTTAACATATATATATAGTGATTTTTAAAGCTTTTTTTACAGGCTATTCGATGATAATAAATGTTTTTTTGTAAAAAAAAAATTTGACTTTTAAATTCAAGGTCAAACTGTTAATTTGATTGTATCTCGAAATCGGAGATTGAAAAAAAATTTTAACCTATCTCAATGGAAAGCTTGATTTTTTTCCTATAAGATATGTAAAAATTAGAGTGGAACTCTAAATACTTCTGTCAAAAATACATCTCAAATACCCGCGCTCCCTCGATTAACCAGTTGTTACTCGCGCGAGGTCGCGCTATTCGAGCGCGCGCGGGTATTTGACATGTCTTTTTGACAGAAGTATTTAGAGTTCCACTCTAATTTTGACATACCTTATAGGAAAAAAGTCAAGCTTTCCATTGAGATAGGTTAAAATTTTTTTTAAATCTCCGATTTCGAGATACAATCAAATTAACACTTTGACCTTGAATTTAAAGGTCAAATTTTTTTTTTACAAAAAAACATTTATTATCATCGAATAGCCTGTAAAAAAAGCTTTAAAAATCACTATATATGTGTTAACTTTTATGTAATATACTTAGAAATATAATTAATTTAAAAAACTACATTTTAAAAAAATTCAAAATTTTAAAACTGCATAACTCAAAAACTATTTTATGGAATTTGAAAATATTTGGTATTTACACTTTCACTAACAATGGAAACATTTTAGCGAAGTTTGAATAAATTTTATTTTTTGACCTGGACAGTTCAGGAATTTTGCCCCATATATGATCCTATATGTAATCATATATCTTCCTATTTCATATCTATAGAATTCTTTTAGGAAAATATATGTTTTCCTATAGGATTTCATATGTGAACCAATATAGGAAACTATATGTTTTCCTATAGGTTTTCATATATCATCCTATATGTAACCATATATCTTCCTATGTTATATCTATAGGATTCTTATAGGAAAATATATGTTTTCCTATAAAAATGTGAAATTTAACCCTATAGGATATTATATGTTTTCCTATGTCATGTCTATACAAAATCACATGCGTTTTTCCTATAGGAATGTTCCTATAGGAATCTACATAGGATCCTATATAGAATCCTATAAGAATCTACGTAGAAATCTTATATGATTCCTACTAGGAACCTATATAGGATTTTCCAGTAGGGTAGAGCATTACTGCACATGTGTAATTGCGATAAACATCTAGTGCGCATGCGTCATGAACATAATGAACATAAGAATTAATGATATTGATTTACTCCGCATACATATGGAACATTTTGATCAACTGCGCATGCGTCACTATCATGACACACTACTACACTTAATTGTATAAGTGCCCAAGTTATATTAATGTTAATAGTTCAAAAAGATTATAACTAAATTGGTTTTAAAAGTTGCTTATAAAGAACGGAGTGTCTATTCGTACAGAAAATCTCGACCAATCAGAAATTTGTAATGCAGAAAATCTGTACGAATAGCCAAACCTCAATGGAGCAGCTATTCATACAGAAAATTGTCAAAATTTTTCTTTTTGGGAAAATCAATGTTACACGGATATTTTTTGGTTAAAAGACCACTGTTTGTGACACAAGAACCCCCCCTTAGCATTTCCAACATTTTATTAGGATTTTTCACAACCAAAACAAAAGGTATTACGCTCCCAAAGACAGTGTTTTAATTTTCTGTACGAATAGCCGTTCCACCTTAGTCTGGCTATTCGTACAGAGAATCTGTACGAATAGTCACGGCCTATAAAGAAAAGTAGTGAACCAAGTGGAAGGAGAAGAACGACTGAACGACGAATTTCTATTCACGACAAAGGTTTCGTTTTAATATAATAAGAGATTACTACGTAGAAATTCTCGAAAATTTTAAAACCTTTTTTTCTAATTGAATAAGTGAATGTTTTAAAAAAATATTTTCACACTACAATTAACATAAAATTTTCAAATAGAATGTTGATTAATTTTCAACCCCCCCCCCTCCGCGTACCCCAAGAAACTGGTTTTTAAAAGTATGAAAAGACCGGTGGGTTATGATATATTTTATGTCAAATATATCAAGAAAATACGCCTTTAAGTGTAAAATTTTTTTATTTTTTAATGGACATGATAACATTCTGATAGTATGTTGATAAACTTTAACCCCTCCCCCTTTAATTATAAGAAAAACGTAACGAATCAGCATTTCAAAACATTTGTGGTCAATTTTATTAGATTTTATAGGTGTGAGAATTTAAATTTACTTAAAATAATATAAAATTCATGCAAAGTTTACAAATTTTACAAAATAAGTGGAATAAGGGGGGGGGGCACTATGGGGAATTTTTAGAAAAAGTGTGCCAAAATCAAAGAACTTTTGATTGGAATAATTTAATGAAATGAATCCTTATGGAGGATGTTGTTTTATCCCTTCTTATTATAGGAAAAATTATAAGAAATAATAATAATTGATTTTTAACCTAAAAAAGTGAGGTCAAAGTTAACTATATTTCGAAAAGTTTGTGTTTTTTCTGTATCCTACGCTTATGATTCATATGATTTAAGCAGAAACAACGTTTTCTTGTAATTTTTGGGCGCTTTTTTTGAATCTGTAATTGGTTTTTTAAAATTCAAAATGGCTGACCTAGTATGGTGGAAATTTTAAGCTTATTTTTAAAAATTTATCTGATTCGCTTTAAACTTGTTACTATGGGGTTTGGGGGTGCTGATTTCGAATATGAAGTCAGTTATTAAAAATAAAAAATGGCGGATCCAATTAAGATGGCGGACGAGTTTTTTAAAAATTCATTGGATTCACTTGAAACTCGTTACTCGGGAGTTTTTGGGTTCGCTGATTCCGAATATGAAGTAAGTTTAAATTATAAAAAATGTCGGATCCAATATGCCGACGAGTTTTGTAAAAATTCATCAGATTCACTTGAAACTCGTTACTCGGAAGTTTTTGGGATCGCTGATTCCGAATATGAAGTCAGTTATTAAAAATAAAAAATGGCGCATTCAATATGGCGGACGAGTTTTATAAAAATTTTTGGTTTTAACTGAAAACTCATTACTCGGGTGTTTTTCGGTTCACTGGTTCCAAATATAAAGTCAGTTATTAAAATTACAAAATGACAGTTCGAATATGACGGACGAGTATTGTTAAAATTCATCGTATACACAGTTGGATTTAATTTTATAGTTCTACAGAATATTTTTTGTATTAACAAACAAATCTGCAGATAAGCATTTCATTGTGCAAAAGTGTACGTGAACATTTTTTACATAGAAATTATTTACACTCAGTAAACAATTTTTGTTTTTTAATTTTTAATGTATAATATAGAGTAATTATTTATAACAATTTTTTCTAGACTTATATAAATAGAACTTTTTCTTTAACGTAACTTTAAAAATTAAAATATTTTTAAATAAGCCAATCATGTTTTTAAAATTATTTAAATTGGTCACTATCACTATAATTTGTTGCAACGTCGCTTTCCTCGCAGTCTAGTATCTGATTAATGATAATGTCTTGATTTACTTGTCTAAAGAAAATGTTAACTGTAAATTATAAAAAAAATTTCAATCATTTTTAAAAATTTACTTTATAATATAATAAATTTAATAAACATAGCTAAATCGAACTTATAATTGAGTTTAATCCATAATATATGTTACAGTTTTAAAAATGTAAGTGAAAATGTCATAGACAATGAATCTGTACACTAACCCATCTAACATATTGGATCCGACATTTTGTATTTTTAATGAATGACTTCAGATTCGGAACCAGCGATCCCAAAAACCTCCGAGTAACGAGTTTCAAGTGAATCCGATGAATTTTTACAAAACTCGTCCGCCATCTTGGATCCGCCATTCTTTATTTTTAATAACTGACTTCACATTCGAAATCAGCGACCCCAAAACCCGATAGTAACAAGTTTAAAGCAAATCAGATGAATTTTTAAAAATTAGCTTAAAATTTCCGCCATACTGGATCAGCCATTTTGAATTTAAAAAACCAATCACAGATTCAGAAAAAGCGCCCAAAATTTAACAAGAAAACGTTGTTCCTGCTTAAATCATAAGAATCATAAGCGTGGGATACAGAAAAAACACAAACTTTTCGAAATATAGTTAACTTTGACCTCACTTTTTTAGGTTAAAAATAAATTATTATTATTTCTTATTATTTTTTCATAATGGGAAGGGATAAAACAACATCCTCCAAAAGAATTTATTTCAATAAATTATTCCAATCAAAAGTTCTTTGATTTTGGCACACTTTTTCTAAAAATTCCTCATAGTGGGGGGTTGAAACAATTATCTCACATAATAAAAAAAAGGTAACAACTACTAAGCTTAGTTAGATGCCATACTGCATTATTGCGCATGGGTTATTGTCATAGAGCATTACTGCCCAAGTGTAATTGCCATAAACATCTAGTGCGCATGCGTCATGAAGATAATGATCAAGTGAGCATAAGAATTAATGATATGGATTTACTGCGCATGCAAATGGACCATTTTGATCAACTGTGCATGCGTCACTATCATGGTACACTACTACACTTAATTGTATAAGTGCCTAAGTTATATGAATGTTAATAGTTCAAAAAGATTATAGGTGAATTGATTTTAAAAGTTGCTTATAAAGAAAAGTAGTGAACCAAGAGGAAGGGGAAGAACAACTAAACGACGAATTGCTGTTGACGACAGTGGTTATAGAACCCTGCGCCGAGGAAAATTTTAACGGCGGCGGTGTTTAACTAAAAAACAACCGGCGTACGGCGGCGCGCCGATTAATACTTTTTTCAAATTGATAATGGCGGCCCCAATATGGTGGAAGATTTTTAAAAGGTATAATTGGATTCGCTTGACACTCGATATTAACTGATCTGTAATCAGCGTCGCCAAAAACCCTATGTACCAAGTTTAATTAATTTTAATATAAAACTTAAAGATTGGCCCAACAGATACTAATTTTTTACTTTTTTTATAATATCCGCCATTTTGTCACCGCCATATTGAATTTGATAAAGTAACTAAAACATATTTTTAATCTGTCAATAGTTTGTGCCACTTTAGTACACATTACAAAAATGTTTTCGGGAAGAAATAATGATTATAAAACAAAAACTTGTCGATTTATCTGTAAATTTTTTCAAAAAAGCCGCCACATTGGTTTTGCATATGGATAAAAATGAAATCTGAGCCCACAAGCTTATAGAACAATCCTAAAAACGTAAAGAAACCCTATTCCCATATTTAAAAAAAATGTTTCTACTTGTAGTAATATTCCACAGTAAGGCTGCGATTTTTGTGATTTCAGACGTTAATGTGGTTATAAATGTCACTAATTTAAAAATTCATAACTTCTTTTAAAATCATTGTAAATTAATTTTTATAAAAGGGTTTTTAATCTCGCAGTGCGTACTATAAGAAGTGAATATAGAAAATTAAAGAAAAAATTTCAGTCTTCCAGAAAAAATTCACATAATGTCGAAAAATTGTTAAGTTAACTTTTGAGTTTCAAATTCTAAGAAAAAAATCAATTATGACGTAAAAAAAAAAAATCTCAAATTTATCTTTTACGAAACAACGCCGATGAACGCCAACACGCCGATAGTCTATCGGCTGCGCGCTGGTGTACGTAGTAAATGAACAGCGGCGTCGGCGTGGCGCGGCGGCGCACTCTCTAAAATTGAATAAGTGAAAATTCACTTATTAGATGTTAAAAGTCTTCCACTCTTTCAAAAAGTGCATATGCACTTACAATAAGTGTATATACACGTATGATAAGTGAAATTTTCACTTATTATAAGTGCATATACACTTTTTCAAAGAGTGGAAGACTTTTGACATCTAATAAGTGAATTTTCACTTATTTAAATTTAGAGAGCAGGGTTCTAGTTTTAATATAATAAGAGATATTCGGTCCGATAAATAAATATTTCATACTCATAAATTTCTTATTAGAAAGTAAAGGATTAGGTAAAGTAGTAAAAACACATTTATAGTAGTTGGGTTTATTTGATTAACACCTACACTGTTAAAAAAATGGAATATGCTTTTACAACTTTACACCGGTGTTAAGAAACCGGTGTGATTTTGGCCGTGTACTACACCGGCGAGTGTAAACGATTTGGCATTTACAACCAAGCAGTGTAAATGAACTATCATTCGTACCAAAAAGTGCGAATGTCAGTTTCTTTGTCTAACTGTCCCTCTCCTCGCCCCTTTTGTCAACATCTGAGAATAGCCATTATTAAGTTTTCTTCTAATTTTCGTTTTCACTGAATCCACGAGCAGAAAACTATAATATATGAAATGACTAGAAGTTTACGAAATGTTTTTGCCAAGTTCAAAATTGAAATATCCCATTATTAGTAAATTAAATGATTACTAAACATTTAAATGTGATAAATCCAGTTTTTCAAAAACATATAGACCTCATATAAATAACTATATCGACGCCCCCCGTTGATAACATGTTTATTAAAAAGCCTATGAAATAAAATGTTAATTTAAAAAACAGTCGAAAATCATTTTTATTAATAATTTTTTAAGATATGATTTGTATTCAATTGTTTGTTTAATTAAATGTCTGTTGAAGTTGTGTGCCATAGAATGTTAATTGGGCCGAACGTACCCTATAATGTTTATTTAATCAAATATATGCAATAACATTCTATTTCAATCTTCAATACTATATTATTTAGTTAATACAAGGCTATATACGTAAAAGAGGTATTCTTTTTTTAATCTTGTATCTAAACTGTAGAATTCTGCTCAAATTTTTTATATTGTTTTATAAACAATATGTCGGATACATATATGCAACGGTACAACCGGGTAGCGAGAAAGCGGGCTCCTGGGTACCGTCTCAAAGTGACCGCAATAAAAGTACATCAGGGGTGGCTAACTTGGCCCCTAATGACACTCATGTTACAAGGACAGAGGAAAAGAGAGTGTTTAAACAGATGGAGACAGACACTGGGCAAAACAG
Source organism: Ganaspis brasiliensis (assembly GCA_037103525.1). NCBI lineage: Eukaryota > Metazoa > Arthropoda > Insecta > Hymenoptera > Figitidae > Ganaspis > Ganaspis brasiliensis. The sequence goes on from JAZKLR010000700.1 coordinate 392,280, forward strand.
CGTCGAGAAATTGACTGAAATAAAACACATCATCGAAGGAGGAGAAAAAGCCTGGGCAGAGCTTACCTCGGCTCTTAAAGAGATGAGTAGCAAAGCAAAGGGAAGAACAAATCTTGATAGCTTTGTAAAAACAGGTATAGAAACGTTAGTTAAGGAAAGGTTCTAGTCCAAATCGACAAAAAAAAAATTTTTTTTTTAATGCTTTATTTTTATTCTTAGGGTCTTGAAAATGTGTATGCAAAAGGATATTCCTCTATCTAATTTATTTTACGAGTTATAGCATATTAGACATAAAAGTGCGTCGGCCGAAAAACAAGTAAAAACGCGTGCTCGTACCGCCTATTAAGTGGTGTGTTTCAAAACACACCGAAAATCAGTGCTTAAGTTCAGTAGAAAATGCTCTTTGAGGATAAGGAAGGAACCTTATATGGTCCTGGAATAGCTGATCAGAAGTAAAATTAAAAAAACAAACATTACATACGATTTTTCCTTCGTCAAAATTTAAACGCGTTTTTCTCTAAACACCTTTTTTTTGCGAGCGGAGCACGATTCACCTTCAACGGCTGAACCGATTTCGATGTTTGACGGCTCAAATTAAAGCTTATTCAATTTGGGGGGCCACTAGGTTGCGTTTTTTTTTTTTTAAAATTTTTGTTATTGTTTATTTTACGATAAAGCAAAAAAAAGGGGGGGGAAAACAGGTTTTTCTTTTTCAAATGACCCCGATTTTTTTAAAGGGTCTTTTCAAAAATCGGAGATTCATATGGCCCCCCAAATTTTATCTAGTTTAAGAATATTTTTGGTTTTTTCAGTTCAGATCATTTGGAAGGGCTGTAGAGTGCCCCGCGCACTTGGACTCCCGCCACGCACGGCTTTCTTCAGGGAGGGCTGGATCCGCCATTTTTAATTATTTTTCCTTGAAAAAATTTTGTAAAATTTTTCAAATCTATACCAATAAATACCATAAGAAGTTATTTCAAAAAATAATTGCGTTGACTCAAAAAAAAAATCTTAAAATTACGTTAATTTTCGGGACTTTGGACTAGAACCTCCCCTTAAATGCACACACCACCTAAGGGTTTTGCAAAGAAAGCTAACGGCAACCCTAGAAAGTACCATTCAAAAAGTGCAGCTCAGCGAGACGAAATTACAGATTCAGAAAATGAATCCGGAAGTTAGAACCCCAATTTCTACTCCTACAGGTAAAGATCCGCGTAAAAGAGAAGCCATTAAATCTCCTAGCCCGCAAGAAGGTAATAACACTAGGCCTTTTAAAAGAATACAGAAGAACAGTGACCAAGAATTTACTACTGTTACCAGAGCGAAAATAATATCAACCAAAGAAGGTGTGAGGGAATCAATCACAAATAAAAAGCAGTCAACTCCCAAAGAGCAGAGAAAACGCAAGAAAACCCGCCCAGATGCGGTTTTTTTAGAGCCGGCGCAGGGAAACAGTTATGCGGACGTCCTTAAAGATATCCGCAAAGCAGTCAACCCAGATGAGATGGGTATAAAAATTATGGGAATAAGAGAAACCAAGACCGGGCACCTGCTAGTTGAGGTTGGAGCCTCAATGGAGGATAGGGTAAAATTCGGGCAAGCCCTTCAAACAGCGGTAGGCACCAAAGGCTCCGTTAGGACTAAAACACCAAAAAGCTGGATAGATATCCTGGATCTAGATGATGTTACCGAAGAAGAGGATGTTAAAAGTGCACTGAAGGCTATTTTTACAGCACAGGAGCTAGAGGACCAAGGTTACATAAGAATAGGATGAGTACGCTGTAGAGTGAGACGCAAGATTCGACCAACTAGATGTCACAAATGCTTTGGCTACGGACACATCAAGGTCGAGTGCAAGGCTGCAGATAGAAGCGGACTTTGCTAGAAATGCAGTGAAGCAGGACATAAAGCCGCCATATGTGTAAAAAAAACCACATTGCGTTCTCTGCGAGGAAAAAGAAGACGACCAGGAAGTTGATCATACCCTTGGGTCTTATAGATGCAAAGTTTACAAAGTGTAGCGTTCCAGCGTAGCACGTTAGCGCAGGATCTCCTTCACAAACTTGCAATAGAGTATAAGGCGGATTTGCTCATTATCAGCGAACAAAATCGAACAAAATATGGCTGGTATCAAGATAAGACTGGTACCACAGCACTCTGGACTAGAAATGGCTCAAACACAACGGTGGAAAGTTGTGGTTCGGAGGAAAGTTTTACGTGGATAACAAGTCAAGGAGTTTCTTTTTTTAGTGTGTATCTTTCACCGAACGGAGGGATTGACAAATTTATGCGGAAATTAGGCAAACTTGAAGACATAGTGCGTGAAACTGCGGGGGAAAAATCATATCTGGAGATTTCAACGCTAAAGCAGTAGAATCGGGCGAAGATTTCACCTGTAATAGAGGCGAGTTAGTCATGGATATGATAGCTAAACTAGATTTAACTATCTTAAACAAAGGTACAACTAAAACCTTTAGAAGGAAAAAGTGCAGAGGATCCATCCTTGACATCACACTGGCAACGGCAAAGGTCGGAACAAAGATAAGAGGATGGGAAGTTCTTGAAGATTTCACCGGCAGTGATCATCAATGCATTTACTACGAAATGCAAGAAAAGACAAGTGCTCTTTCTGGAAGTAGCAACCGCTCACTAAGTAAAGGGTGGAACGTAGCCATACTTAAGAAACCTGTGCTTCTAGCAACAATATCGCTGTTTTCTGTGGCGACTTTAGACATCGAAGGACGGGAACCTACAAAAGAAGAAACCGAAAGCATAGTTGAACGCTCAATGAGTATTATATCAAAAGGATGCAAAAACTCGATGCCTAAAGCCAGCTGCAAAAAAGGAAAGAGAGATATCTATTGGTGGACAAATGAGATAGCTGACCTTAGAAAAAGAGCACTGAAGCTCAGACGCGTATCCCAAAGACGCAGAGCTAAAGATAACCTTGGTAACTCAGGCGAAATGTACCTTTTGGCTAAAAAAGAACTCCGGAAAGCTATTAAAGCTAGTAAAAATAAGTGCTGGATGACACTGTGCCAGGATATAGACAGAGACATCTGGGGAATGGGTTACAAAATCGTAACTAAACGACTGGGTATGCAGAGCCCGATATGTCTAAAAGACCCGGATGAAACAAAGGTTATTGTTGAGACACTTTTTCCTCAGCACCCTTTACGATGAGAGCAAACTGATATACAGGTAAACCAAGTTATACCCCTCTTCACTATAGAGGAGTTGCGAAGCGCTGTAAGTACATGCGCAAATCGGAAGGCACCTGGACCAGATACTATCCCAATTGAAGTACTAAAGATTGTAACAGATGAATGTCCAAACCTCCTGCTGAATATGTACAACACTTGTCTAAGCGCTGGTGTCTTTGTTCGCCGCTGGAAAAAGCAGAGATTGGTGCTTATAGATAAAGGAAAAGGTCCTCCAATCACTCCTTCATCTTACAGACCACTATGTATGTTGGACCATGCGGGTAAAGTGTTGGAAAAACTTATTAAAAACCGACTCCGCAGGTCTCTAGATACAGTTGGAGGACTATCCCCAAAACAGCATGGCTTTAGGAAAAAGCACTCCACTGCCGATGCACTTTAAGACGTCATCAGGGTGACAGAAAAAGCGTGGAATAAAATCCAGAGCACGAAGGAAGCCTGCATCATGATAACTTTCGATGTAAAAAACGCCTTTAACACGGCGAGATGGTCGGACATAATGGCAGCCTTGAAACATCGTTTTCGAGTACCCGCATACCTACTCAGGATAATAGATGATTATCTAAATGACTGAGAGCTGTCATATGACACGACAGGCAGACCTTGGAAGAGAAAAGTCACCGCGGGTGTTGCCCAAGGATCAGTTTTAGGACCTGATCTATGGAACATCATGTACTATTGGTGTCCTGAGACTGGAGCTCCCTGAATGGGTCATAATTATCGGTTACGCTGATGATATAGTAATAGTAGTGAGAGCTAGAACCCCTGAACTTGCACGTACAAGATTTGCTTATGTTTGCATTCTTCTGACGCAGTGGTTTATCGAGCATGGCTTGAAGCTAGCAGTAAAGAAAACAGAGTTGATGGTATTAACCAAACAGCGGACTTTTCCGGATGACTTTTCTCTCGATATTTGTGGTGAAGAAATCAGAGCTAAGCCGTTCTTAAAGTATTTAGGAATCTGGGTGGACTCTAAATTGAGCTTCAAGAAACAGATTACAGAAGCTGGAGGTAAGGCGGCAAGAGTGTCAGCTGCCTTGTTTCGACTTATGCCAAATGTAGATGGCCTGAAGGAGTGTAAACGGAGGATTATAATGAATACCGTGAACTCCATCATGCTATACGGAGCGGAGGCTTGGGCAGGTAAGCTAAAACAAGAATCTTACCGCAAGATCTTGTCAAGAGTTCAAAGAGCAGCGACATTACGAATATGCTCAGCATATAAAACGGTTTCTGAGAGCGCAGCAATGGTGTTAGCAAGCACAATACCAATAGACTTGCTAGCTCTAGAAAGGCAGGAAGCTCATCGTATCAACAGAGAAACAGATCCACCTAGCGGATGGAGAATAGCTCTTAGAGCTCAAACGCTAGAAACATGACAAAACGAATGGACGGGATGTCAAGAAATGGCCAAATGGACACACGAGTTAATCAGAGACATCAGACCATGGATAGACAGGAGACATGGAGAGACAAATTATTATCTCACCCAATTCTTGTCTGACCATGATGATTTTAACAAATATATGTGTATTATTAAAAAAAGAAGACACCTTTCTGCACCTACTGCCCAGAAGTAGTTGATAATGCTAAACACACACTGTTGGAATGCACCAGATGGAACCAAACAAGACAAGCTACAGAATGCAAACTCCAGGTTAAATTAACAGCTAGTAACGTTGTTCAGATAATGTTGGAAAATGAAGAAAAGTGGTTAATAGTCTCCTCCCTGGTTGAAGACATTCTCTGATGCAAAAAGAAGGAACAAGTGACAGACGCTTTACTCTAAAGGCGTATTAAATTAATAAAAAAAAAGGGCATCCAAGTTGGATGATGGGAGGGAGCTGAACACGGCCATTAGACGCCTATAACCTTCCTACTGATTTTATGCGTGAGCGGGGACAGAGGAGTAAGGTTGGCGTGGAGCGAGGAAGGTTTAGTTGGTATGACTCAGTGTATACTGAGGCCGGAGAATCCGGGTTCGAGTCCAACAGTATTCGGGTGTATGACTTGGCATTCGTGACATCTTCTTGACATGAATTCTGAATCATGCCCCGTTTCTGCGTAATTGCATTTTCCAAAAACCTCGATTAAAAAAAAAAAAAAAACCTGAATTAATAATTAAATATAATTTGAAATGATTAAATAAAAATATTAAAATTAAAAAGTTGAATTTATCTACTGAAGTTTCTTTTTTTTAAACTTTGTCATTTCATTAAAATTTAATATTATTTTTCAAAAGTTAAACATATTCTTTTTTGAGAAATTTATTATTTTTTCCATTAAAAAACTGTATTCAAAGTGAATTTTATCTAAATTGTAATATATTTTAATAAACTTGAAATAAAAAATTATTATGTGTCTTATAGCAATAACAATTATAATGATGATGATAATAATAATAATAAAAATGTAAGTTCATACTTTTTGCTTACTTGTATATTTTAAAGTTCATGAGTTAATTATTAAAAATTATCATAATAGCTAGGTACTAATTGTACAGTTTATAATATTTCTAAAATTATGTTCTGAATAAGAAGTTTAGAGTTCTATTTGATAATTTTATTTTGATTTGAAAAATAATCAAACACTGATTGTAGGATAAAATTTATGTGTTTTTTGTGTTTTTAAAAAAATTATATATTTTTTACAGTTTATACAGTTTGGAATCTTTTTAAGTTTTCATATCTTTGTTTCAATAATAATAATAATAATAATAAAAATATAAGTTAATATTATTTGTTTACCTGTATAGTTTAAAGTTCATGTGTTAAATAATAAAAATTGTCTTCAAAGCTACTAAATAGTGCAATTGAACCGCCGGCATTCAAAATTATGTTAAATCGAAGTCTCGATCATTTCTTTTAACTGGTGTGTTTGAAATAAATATAAACATATTTTAAACTTAATTTTATTTAAATTTGTGAAGAATAATCAATAAGATTCTTTGTAATGGACTAGATAACATCACAATCATTACGACGAATTTTACATGCTTAAATAAATTCCTGAAAGAATAATGTTAAATTTAACAGATTTTCAAAGCTTTGATTTATTTTTTGAGATTATTTTATAGGTAAGGATTGTAACTTTTAATTTTTAGTTTAAAACATCAAAAATCTGTAAAAAAAATTCGTAACAAATAACACTTATTAGATGTAGTCAATTTCAGTCTTAATAAAATCAGTGAAATTCAACTACAGATGCAGAAATAACAATTTTGATCTTTTATTGAATCTACTACTATAATATAAATATCTTCAAATGGTGAATTTGATATATCCAAAATACAAAGGAAAAAAAGTTTAATCACATTATTTTAATAATACATTAATTTACTTATATAGGAGTAAAAAAAGAAAAAAATATTAAAAGATATGTCAAAATATTGTGGATAATATTGTAAAACAAATATTACTAAAAGGGTAGTTAATCATCCCTGCTAAGAATGACGGATAGAAATCGGATAAATCGCTTTTTGTCCGTTTCTAGTGTAAATCGTGTACGGTTTTTGTGTCCGCTTTTCATCCGAAGCTTAACCGGAATCACTTCAGTTTATTCCGTTTTTTATCTGTCAAAGTAATTAAAAATTCTTGACACATTAGAAACAGATATAACCGGAGCAATTTTGAGTGTCAATATGTAATCCGTTTTCTATCCCTTTTTGTCTGACATAATATGAGCAATTTCGAGTATCAATATGTAATCCGTTTTCTATCCGTTTTTTTCTGACATAACCGATGCAATTTTGAATGTCAATATGTAGTCCGTTTTCTATCCGTTTTTTCTCCGTTTTCTGTCCGTTTTTGTCTGACATAACCGGAGCAATTTTAAGTGTCTATATGTAATCTGTTTTCTATCCGTTTTCTATCCGTCTTTGTCTGTCATTGCAAAAAAAATTAGAAAAATCTTTCTCCCTACGTTGTTTATTGATTTTTTAATGTCTATCTATTCATAGTACCTTAATTTAGTGTTAATAGACAAAAACGCACGCCTATAAAGCAATGAAAATTATAAATACTATTGGAGGATTCGAACCCTAAAAGTAATACCTAACGCAACGCTTAATAAAGACTGCGGCTAATAACCCGAATGATATTTCTAAACAAAATGTTGAACATATTTGAAATGTCAAATAGAAAACGGTAAGAAACCGGATGAAAACCATACACGCTTCTTATCCGTCCATATCTAAGTTATGTCCGCCAGTACGACATAAATACGCTAGCATACGGTTTTCATCCGTCAATTATTAAATGCCTATTTTTTAAAGTTGGAAGAGTGAATCGTATCAATTTTCAATCGACAATTTTCGGACAATAGTAACTTAGAACTTTTTTAGTTAACCCAGAGTGCGACATAAATACGCTTGTATACGGTTTTCATCCGTCCATTTTTAAATGTCTATTTATTAAAGTTGAAAAAGTGAATCGTATCCGTTTTCACACGACAATTGTCAGAAAAAAGTAACTTAGAACTTTTTTTAGTTAACCCAGAGTGCGACATAAATACGCTTGTATACGGTTTTCATCCGTCAATTTTAAAATGCTTATTTTTTTAAGTTGGAAAAATGAATCGTATCCGTTTTCACCCGACAATTGTCAGACCATAGTAACTTAGAACTTTTTTTACTTAACCCAGAGTGCGACATAAATACGCTTGTATACGGATTTCATCCTTCAATTTTTAAATGCCTATTTTTTAATATTGCAAGAGTGAATCGTATCTATTTTCACCTGACAATTTACGGACAATAGTAACTTAGAACTTTTTTAGTTAACTTAGAGTGCGACATGAATACGCTTGTATACGGTTTTCATCCTTCAATTTTTAAATGCCTATTTTTTAAGCTAACTCTACATGTGAACCTAACGCTGGTCCGTACGCACGTCTTGCATGAGATAGAAAAGGACTGAGGGAGGCTCTGTCCTTTTCTATCTCATGCATGACGTGCGTGCGGAACAATGTTAGGTTCACATGTAGAGCCACCTTTAAAGTTGGAACAGTGAATCGTATCCATTTTCACTCGACATTTTTCGGACAATAGTAACTCAGAACTTTTTTAGTTAACCCAGAGTGCGACATAAATACGCTTGTATACGGTTTTCATCCGTCAATTTTGAAATGCTTATTTTTTACAGTTATAAAATAGAATCGTATCAGTTTTCACCCGACAATTGTCGGATAATAGTAACTTAAAACTATTTTTCGTTAAACCAGAGTGCGACATAAATACGCTTGTATACGGTTTTCATCCTTCAATTTTAAAATGCCTATTTTTTAAAGTTGGAAGAGTGAATCGTATCCGTTTTAACACGACAATTGTCAGACCATAGTAACTTAGAAATTTTTTTACTTAACCCAGAGTGCGACATAAATACGCTTGTATACGGTTTTCATCCTTCAATTTTTAAATGCCTATTTTTTAATATTGCAAGAGTGAATCGTATCCATTTTGACCCGACAATTTTCGGACAATAGTAACTTAGAACTTTTTTAGTTAACCCAGAGTGCGACATAAATACGCTTCTATACGGTTTTCATCCGTCAATTTTAAAATGCTTATTTTTTAAAGTTGTAAAAGAGAATCGTATCAGTTTTCACCCGACAATTGTCGGATAATGATAACTTAGAACTTTTTTTAAGTTAACCCAGACTGCGACATAAATACGCTTGTATACGGTTTTCATCCGTCCATTTTTAAATGTCTATTTATTAAAGTTGGAAAAGTGGAATCGTATCCGTTTTCACACGACAATTGTCAGAACATAGTAACTTAGAACTTTTTTAGTTAACCCAGAGTGCGACATAAATAAGCTTGTATACGGTTTTCATCCGTCAATTTTGAAATGCTTATTTTTTTAAGTTGGAAAAGTGAATCGTATCCGTTTTCACCCGACAATTGTCAGACAATAGTAACTTTGAGCTTTTTTTAGTTAACCCAGAGTGCGACATAAATACGCTTTAATACTCTTTTTATCCGTCAATTTTTAAATGCCTTTTTTTAATTCAAGAATATTTCTTCAATATAGGAAGGTCTTTTTTTTATTTTGGAAAAGTGAATCGTATCCGTTTTTACCAGACAATTGTAACTTAGAATTTTTTTAGTTAAACCAGAGTGCGACATAAATACGCTTGTATACGGTTTTCATCCTTCAATTTTTAAATGCCTATTTTTTAAGCTAACTCTACATGTGAACCTAACGCTGGTCCGTACGCACGTCTTGCATGAGATAGAAAAGGACTGAGGGAGGCTCTGTCCTTTTCTATCTCATGCATGACGTGCGTGCGGAACAATGTTAGGTTCACATGTAGAGCCAGCTTTAAAGTTGGAACAGTGAATCGTATCCATTTTCACTCGACAATTTTCGGACAATAGTAACTCAGAACTTTTTTAGTTAATCCAGAGTGCGACATAAATACGCTTGTATACGGTTTTCATCCTTTAATTTTTAAATGTCTATTTATTAAAGTTGGAAAAGTGGAATCGTATCCGTTTTCACACGACAATTGTCAGAACATAGTAACTTAGAACTTTTTTAGTTAACCCAGAGTGCGACATAAATATGCTTGTATACGGTTTTCCTCCGTCAATTTTAAAATGCCTATTTTTTAAAGTTGGAAGAGTGAATCGTATCCGTTTTAACACGACAATTGTCAGACCATAGTAACTTAGAAATTTTTTTACTTAACCCAGAGTGCGACATAAATACGCTTGTATACGGTTTTCATCCTTCAATTTTTAAATGCCTATTTTTTAATATTGCAAGAGTGAATCGTATCCATTTTGACCCGACAATTTTCGGACAATAGTAACTTAGAACTTTTTTAGTTAACCCAGAGTGCGACAGAAATACGCTTCTATACGGTTTTCATCCGTCAATTTTAAAATGCTTATTTTTTAAAGTTGTAAAAGTGAATCGTATCAGTTTTCACCCGAAAATTGTCGGATAATGATAAGTTAGAACTTTTTTTAAGTTAACCCAGACTGCGACATAAATACGCTTGTATACGGTTTTCATCCGTCCATTTTTAAATGTCTATTTATTAAAGTTGGAAAAGTGGAATCGTATCCGTTTTCACACGACAATTGTCAGAACATAGTAACTTAGAACTTTTTTAGTTAACCCAGAGTGCGACATAAATACGCTTGTATACGGTTTTCATCCTTCAATTTTTAAATGCCTATTTTTTAATATTGCAAGAGTGAATCGTATCCATTTTGACCCGAAAATTTTCGGACAATAGTAACTTAGAACTTTTTTAGTTAACCCAGAGTGCGACATAAATACGCTTGTATACGGTTTTCATCCGTCAATTTTAAAATGCTTATTTTTTAAAGTTGTAAAAGTGAATCGTATCAGTTTTCACCCGACAATTGTCGGATAATGATAACTTAGAACTTTTTTTAGTGAACCCAGAGTGCGACATAAATACGCTTGTATACGGTTTTCATCCTTCAATTTTTAAATGCCTATTTTTTAATATTGCAAGAGTGAATCGTATCCATTTTGACCCGACAATTTTCGGACAATAGTAACTTAAAACTATTTTTCGTTAAACTAGAGTGCGACATAAATACGCTTGTATACGGTTTTTATCCTTCAATTTTTAAATGTCTATTTATTAAAGTTGGAAAAGTGGAATCGTATCCGTTTTCACACGACAATTGTCAGAACATAGTAACTAAGAACTTTTTTAGTTAACCCAGAGTGCGACATAAATACGCTTGTATACGGTTTTCATCCGTCAATTTTGAAATGCTCATTTTTTGAAGTTGTAAAAGTGAATCGTATCAGTTTTCACCCGACAATTGTCGGATAATGATAACTTAGAACTTTTTTTAGTTAACCTAGAGTGCGACATAAATACGCTTGTATACGGTTTTCATCCTTCAATTTTTAAATGCCTATTTTTTAATATTGCAAGAGTGAATCGTATCCATTTTGACCCGACAATTTTCGGACAATAGTAACTTAAAACTATTTTTCGTTAAACCAGAGTGCGACATAAATACGCTTGTATACGGTTTTCATCCTTCAATTTTTAAATGCCTATTTTTTAAAGTTTAAAGAGTGAATCGTATCCGTTTTTACACGACAATTGTCAGACCATAGTAACTTAAAAATTTTTTTACTTAACCCAGAGTGCGACATAAATACGCTTGTATACGGTTTTCATCCTTCAATTTTTAAATGCCTATTTTTTAATATTGCAAGAGTGAATCGTATCCATTTTGACCCGAAAATTTTCGGACAATAGTAACTTAGAACTTTTTTAGTTAACCCAGAGTGCGACATAAATACGCTTGTATACGGTTTTCATCCGTCAATTTTAAAATGCTTATTTTTTAAAGTTGTAAAAGTGAATCGTATCAGTTTTCACCCGACAATTGTCGGATAATGATAACTTAGAACTTTTTTTAGTGAACCCAGAGTGCGACATAAATACGCTAGTATACGGTTTTCATCCTTCAATTTTTAAATGCCTATTTTTTAATATTGCAAGAGTGAATCGTATCCATTTTGACCCGACAATTTTCGGACAATAGTAACTTAAAACTATTTTTCGTTAAACTAGAGTGCGACATAAATACGCTTGTATACGGTTTTTATCCTTCAATTTTTAAATGTCTATTTATTAAAGTTGGAAAAGTGGAATCGTATCCGTTTTCACACGACAATTGTCAGAACATAGTAACTAAGAACTTTTTTAGTTAACCCAGAGTGCGACATAAATACGCTTGTATACGGTTTTCATCCGTCAATTTTGAAATGCTCATTTTTTAAAGTTGTAAAGCTGGCTCTACATGTGAACCTAACACTGCTCCGCACGCACGTCGTGCATGAGATAGAAAAGGACGGAGAGAGTCTCTGTCCTTTTCTATCTCGTGCAAGTCGGGTCCGACATGTTGTGTCGGATCAAAGTTAGCTTTGCATGTAGAGCCAGCTTAAAAGTGAATCGTATCAGTTTTCACCCGACAATTGTCGGATAATGATAACTTAGAACTTTTTTTAGTTAACCTAGAGTGCGACATAAATACGCTTGTATACGGTTTTCATCCTTCAATTTTTAAATGCCTATTTTTTAATATTGCAAGAGTGAATCGTATCCATTTTGACCCGACAATTTTCGGACAATAGTAACTTAAAACTATTTTTCGTTAAACCAGAGTGCGACATAAATACGCTTGTATACGGTTTTCATCCTTCAATTTTTAAATGCCTATTTTTTAAAGTTTAAAGAGTGAATCGTATCCGTTTTTACACGACAATTGTCAGACCATAGTAACTTAAAAATTTTTTTACTTAACCCAGAGTGCGACATAAATACGCTTGTATACGGTTTTCATCCTTCAATTTTTAAATGCCTATTTTTTAATATTGCAAGAGTGAATCGTATCCATTTTCACCCGACAATTTTCGGATAATAGTAACTTAAAACTATTTTTAGTTAACCCAGAGTGCGACATAAATAAGCTTGTATACGGTTTTCATCCTTCAATTTTTAAATGCCTATTTTTTAAAGTTGGAAGAGTGAATCGTATCAATTTTCAATCGACAATTTTCGGACAATAGTAACTTAGAACTTTTTTAGTTAACCCAGAGTGCGACATTAATACGCTTGTATACGGTTTTCATCCGTCAATTTTGAAATGCTTATTTTTTAAAGTTGGAAAAGTGAATCGTATCCGTTTTCACCCGACAATTGTCGGATAATAGTAACTTAAAACTTTTTTTAGTTAACCCAGAGTGCCACATAAATACGCTTGTATACGGTTTTCATCCTTCAATTTTTAAATGCCTATTTTTTAAAGTTGGAACAGTGAATCGTATCCATTTTCACTCGACAATTTTCGGACAATAGTAACTTAGATCTTTTTTAGTTAACCCAGAGTGCGACATAAATACGCTTGAATACGGTTTTCATCCGTCAATTTTGAAATGGTTATTTTATAAAGTTGTAAAAGTGAATCGTATCAGTTTTCACCCGATAATTGTCGGATAATGATAACTTAGAACTTTTTTTAGTTAACCCAGAGTGCGACATAAATACGATTGTATACGGTTTTCATCCGTCCATTTTTAAATGGCTATTTATTAAAGTTGGAAAAGTGAATCGTATCCGTTTTCACACGACAATTGTCAGAAAATAGTAACTTAGAACTTTTTTTAGTTAACCCAGAGTGCGACATAAATACGCTTGTATACGGTTTTCATCTGTCAATTTTGAAATGCTTATTTTTTTAAGTTGGAAAAGTGAATCGTATCCGTTTTCACCCGACAATTGTCAGAGAATAGGAACTTAGAGCTTTTTTTAGTTATCCAGAGTGCGACATAAATACGCTTGTATACGGTTTTCATTCTTTAATTTTTAAATGCCTATTTTTTAATATTGCAAGAGTGAATCGTATCCATTTTCACCGGAAAATTTTCGGACAATAGTAACTTAGAACTTTTTTAGTTAACACAGAGTGCGACATAAATACGCTTGTATACGGTTTTCATCCTTCAATTTTTAAATGCATATTTTTTAAAGTTGGAACAGTGAATCGTATCCATTTTCACTCGACAATTTTCGGACAATAGTAACTTTGATCTTTTTTAGTTAACCCAGAGTGCGACATAAATACGCTTGAATACGGTTTTCATCCGTCAATTTTGAAATGGTTATTTTTTAAAGTTGTAAAAGTGAATCGTATCAGTTTTCACCCGACAATTGTCGGATAATGATAACATAGAACTTTTTTTAGTTAACCCAGAGTGCGACATAAATACGCTTGTATACGGTTTTCATCCGTCCATTTTTAAATGGCTATTTATTAAAGTTGGAAAAGTGAATCGTATCCGTTTTCACACGACAATTGTCAGAACATAGTAACTTAGAACTTTTTTTAGTTAACCCAGAGTGCGACATAAATACGCTTGTATACGGTTTTCATCCTTCAATTTTTAAATGCCTATTTTTTAAAGTTGGAACAGTGAATCGTATCCATTTTCACTCGACAATTTTCGGACAATAGTAACTTAGATCTTTTTTAGTTAACCCAGAGTGCGACATAAATACGCTTGAATACGGTTTTTATCCGTCAATTTTGAAATGGTTATTTTATAAAGTTGTAAAAGTGAATCGTATCAGTTTTCACCCGACAATTGTCGGATAATGATAACTTAGAACTTTTTTTAGTTAACCCAGAGTGCGACATAAATACGCTTGTATACGGTTTTCATCTGTCCATTTTTAAATGGCTATTTATTAAAGTTGGAAAAGTGAATCGTATCCGTTTTCACACGACAATTGTCAGAACATAGTAACTTAGAACTTTTTTTAGTTAATCCAGAGTGCGATATAAATACGCTTGTATACGGTTTTCATTCTTCAATTTTCAAATGCCTATTTTTTAAAATTGGAACAGTGAATCGTATCCATTTTTACCCGACAATTTTCCGACAATAGTAACTTAGGACTTTTTTAGTTAACCAAGAGTGCGACATAAATAGGCTTGTATACGGTTTTCATCCGTTCATTTTTAAATGTCTATTTTTTAAAGTTGGAAAAGTGAATCGTATCCGTTTTCACCCGACAATTGTCGGATAATAATAACTTAGAACTTTTTTTAGTTAACCCAGAGTGCGACATAAATAGGCTTGTATACAGTTTTCATCCGTCCATTTTTAAATGCCTATTTTTTAAAGTTGGAACAGTGAATCGTATCCATTTTCACTCGACAATTTTCGGACAATAGTAACTTAGATCTTTTTTAGTTAACCCAGAGTGCGACATAAATACGCTTGAATACGGTTTTCATCCGTCAATTTTGAAATGGTTATTTTATAAAGTTGTAAAAGTGAATCGTATCAGTTTTCACCCGACAATTGTCGGATAATGATAACATTGAACTTTTTTTAGTTAACCCAGAGTGCGACATAAATACGCTTGTATACTGTTTTCATCCGTCCATTTTTAAATGGCTATTTATTAAAGTTGGAAAAGTGAATCGTATCCGTTTTCACACGACAATTGTCAGAACATAGTAACTTAGAACTTTTTTTAGTTAACCCAGAGTGCGACATAAATACGCTTGTATACGGTTTTCATCTGTCAATTTTGAAATGCTTATTTTTTTAAGTTGGAAAAGTGAATCGTATCCGTTTTCACCCGACAATTGTCAGACAATAGTAACTTAGAGCTTTTTTTAGTTATCCAGAGTGCGACATAAATACGCTTGTATACGGTTTTCATTCTTTAATTTTTAAATGCCTATTTTTCAATATTGCAAGAGTGAATCGTATCCATTTTCACCGGAAAATTTTCGGACAATAGTAACTTAGAACTTTTTTAGTTAACACAGAGTGCGACATAAATACGCTTGTATACGGTTTTCATCCTTCAATTTTTAAATGCCTATTTTTTAAAGTTGGAAGAGTGAATCGTATCCATTTTCACTCGACAATTTTCGGACAATAGTAACTTAGATCTTTTTTAGTTAACCCAGAGTGCGACATAAATACGCTTGAATACGGTTTTCATCCGTCAATTTTGAAATGGTTATTTTATAAAGTTGTAAAAGTGAATCGTATCAGTTTTCACACGACAATTGTCGGATAATGATAACATAGAACTTTTTTTAGTTAACCCAGAGTGCGACATAAATACGCTTGTATACGGTTTTCATCCGTCCATTTTTAAATGGCTATTTATTAAAGTTGGAAAAGTGAATCGTATCCGTTTTCACACGACAATTGTCAGAACATAGTAACTTAGAACTTTTTTTTAGTTAATCCAGAGTGCGACATAAATACGCTTGTATACGGTTTTCATCCTTCAATTTTTAAATGCCTATTTTTTAAAGTTGGAAGAGTGAATCGTATCCATTTTCACTCGACAATTTTCGGACAATAGTAACTTAGAACTTTTTTAGTTAACCAAGAGTGCGACATAAATAGGCTTGTATACGGTTTTCATCCGTTCATTTTTAAATGTCTATTTTTTAAAGTTGGGAAAGTGAATCGTATCCGTTTTTACCCGACAATTGTCGGATAATAATAACTTAGAACTTTTTTTAGTTAACCCAGAGTGCGACATAAATAGGCTTGTATACGGTTTTCATCCGTCCATTTTTAATGTCTATTTTTTAAAGTTGGAAAAGTGAATCGTATCCGTTTTTACACGACAATTGTCAGACCATAGTAACTTTGAACTTTTTTTACTTAACCCAGAGTGCGACATAAATACGCTTGTATACGGTTTTCAATTCGTCAATTTTAAAATGCTTATTTTTTTAAGTTGGAAAAGTAAATCGTATCCGTTTTCACCCGACAATTGTCGGATAATAATAACTTAGAGCTTTTTTTAGTTAACCCAGAGTGCGACATAAATACGCTTTAATACTCTTTTTATCCGTCAATTTTTAAATGCCTTTTTTTAATTCAAGAAAATTTCTTTGAAACAGGAAGGCCTTATTTTTATTTTGGAAAAGTGAATCGTATCCGTTTTCACCAGACAATTGTAACTTAGAATTTTTTTAGTTAAACCAGAGTGCGACATAAATACGCTTGTATACGGTTTTCATCCGGTAATTTTGAAATGCTTATTTTTCAAAATTGGAACAGTGAATCGTATCCATTTTCAACCGACAATTTTCGGACAATAGTAACTTAGAACTTTTTTAGTTAACCCAGAGTTCGACATAAATATGCTTGTATACGGTTTTCCTCCGTCAATTTTGAAATGCTTATTTTTTTAAGTTGGAAAAGTGAATCGTATCCGTTTTCACCTGACTTTTGTCGGATAATAATAACTTAGAACTTTTTTTAGTTAACCCAGAGTGCGACATAAATAGGCTTGTATACGGTTTTCATCCGTCCATTTTTAAATGTGTATTTTTTAAAGTTGGAAAAGTGAATCGTATCCGTTTTTACACGACAATTGTCAGATCATAGTAACTTAGAACTTTTTTTACTTAACCCAGGGTGCGACATAATTACGCTTGTATACGGTTTTCATCCTTCAATTTTTAAATGCCTATTTTTTAAAATTGCAAGAGTGAATCGTATCCATTTTGACTCGACAATTTTCGGACAATAGTAACTTAGAACTTTTTTAGTTAACCCAGAGTGCGACATAAATACGCTTGTATACGGTTTTCATCCGTCAATTTTGAAATGCTTATTTTTTAGTTGGAAAAGTGAATCGTATCCGTTTTCACCCGACAATTGTCAGACAATAGTAACTTAGAGCTTTTTTTAGTTAACCCAGAGTGCGACATAAATACGCTTTAATACTCTTTTTATCTGTCAATTTTAAATGCCTTTTTTTAATTCAAGAATATTTCTTCGATATAGGAAGGCCTTTTTTTATTTTGGAAAAGTGAATCGTATCCGTTTTCACCAGACAATTGTAACTTAGAATTTTTTTAGTTAAACCAGAGTGCGACATAAATACGCTTGTATACGGTTCTCATCCTTCAATTTTTAAATGCCTATTTTTTAAAGTTGGAAGAGTGAATCGTATCCATTTTTACCCGACAATTTTCGGACAATAGTAACTTAGAACTTTTTTAGTTAACCCAGAGTGCGACATAAATACGCTTGTATACGGTTTTCATCCGTCAATTTTGAAATGCTTATTTTTTAAAGTTGGAAAAGTGAATCGTATCCATTTTCAGCCAAAAATTTTTGGACAATAGTAACTTAGAACTTTCTTAGTTGACCCAGAGTGCGACATAAATACGCTTGTATACGGTTTTCATCCGGTAATTTTGAAATGCTTATTTTTTAAAGTTGGAAAAGTGAATCGTTTCCGTTTTCACCCGACAATTGTCGGATAATAGTAACTTAAAACTATTTTTCGTTAAACCAGAGTGCGACATAAATACGCTTGTATACAGTTTCCATCCTTCAATTTTTAAATGCCTATTTTTTAAAGTTAAAAGAGTGAATCGTATCCGTTTTTACACGACAATTGTCAGACCATAGCAACTTAAAAATTTTTTTACTTAACCCAGAGTGCGACATAAATACGCTTGTATACGGTTTTCATCCTTCAATTTTTAAATGCCTATTTTTTAAAGTTGGAAGAGTGAATCGTATCCATTTTCACCCGACAATTTTCGGACAATAGTAACTTAGAACTTTTTTAGTTAACCCAGAGTGCGACATTAATACGCTTGAATACGGTTTTCATCAGTCAATTTTGAAATGCTTATTTTTTAAAATTGTAAAAGTGAATCGTATCAGTTTTACCCGACAATTGTCGGATTATGATAACTTAGAACTTTTTTTAGTTAACCCAGAGTGCGACATAAATACGCTTGTATACGGTTTTCATCCGTCAACTTTTAAATGGCTATTTATTAAAGTTGGAAAAGTGAATCGTATCCGTTTCCACACGACAATTGTCAGAACATAGTAACTTAGAACTTTTTTTAGTTAATCCAGAGTGCGATATAAATACGCTTGTATACGGTTTTCATTCTTCAATTTTCAAATGCCTATTTTTTAAAATTGGAACAGTGAATCGTATCCATTTTTACCCGACAATTTTCGGACAATAGTAACATAGAACTTTTTTAGTTAACCAAGAGTGCGACATAAATAGGCTTGTATACGGTTTTCATCCGTTCATTTTTAAATTTCTATTTTTTAAAGTTGGAAAAGTGAATCGTATCCGTTTTCACCCGACAATTGTCGGATAATAATAACTTAGAACTTTTTTTAGTTAACCCAGAGTGCGACATAAATAGGCTTGTATACGGTTTTCATCCGTCCATTTTTAATGTCTATTTTTTAAAGTTGGAAAAGTGAATCGTATCCGTTTTTACACGACAATTGTCAGACCATAGTAACTTAGAACTTTTTTACTTAACCCAGAGTGGGACATAAATACGCTTGTATACGGTTTTCATCCGTCAATTTTGAAATGCTTATTTTTTAAAGTTGGAAAAGTGAATCGTATCCATTTTCACTCGACAATTTTCGGACAATAGTAACTTAGATCTTTTTTAGTTAACCCAGAGTGCGACATAAATACGCTTGAATACGGTTTTCATCCGTCAATTTTGAAATGGTTATTTTTTAAAGTTGTAAAAGTGAATCGTATCAGTTTTCACTCGACAATTGTCGGATAATGATAACTTAGAACTTTTTTTAGTTAACCCAGAGTGCGACATAAATACGCTTGTATACGGTTTTCATCCGTCCATTTTTAAATGGCTATTTATTAAAGTTGGAAAAGTGAATCGTATCCGTTTTCACACGACAATTGTCAGAACATAGTAACTTAGAACTTTTTTTTAGTTAATCCAGAGTGCGATATAAATACGCTTGTATACGGTTTTAATTCTTCAATTTTCAAATGCCTATTTTTGAAAATTGGAACAGTGAATCGTATCCATTTTTACTCGACAATTTTCCGACAATAGTAACTTAGAACTTTTTTAGTTAACCAAGAGTGCGACATAAATAGGCTTGTATACGGTTTTCATCCGTTCATTTTTAAATGTCTATTTTTTAAA
Source organism: Ganaspis brasiliensis (assembly GCA_037103525.1). Lineage (NCBI taxonomy): Eukaryota > Metazoa > Arthropoda > Insecta > Hymenoptera > Figitidae > Ganaspis > Ganaspis brasiliensis. The sequence continues at coordinate 412,017 of JAZKLR010000700.1, forward strand.
GTTGGGAAAGTAAATCGTATCAGTTTTCACCCGACAATTGTCGGATAATAGTAACTTAGAACTTTTTTAGTTAACCCAGAGTGCGACATAAATACGCTTGTATACGGTTTTCATCCTTCAATTTTAAAATGCCTATTTTTTAAAGTTGGAAGAGTGAATCGTATCCGTTTTTACACGACAATTGTCAGACCATAGTAACTTAGAACTTTTTTAGTTAACCCAGAGTGCGACATAAATACGCTTGTATACGGTTTTCATCCGTCAATTTTGAAATGCTTATTTTTTACAGTTGTAAAAGTAAATCGTATCAGTTTTCACCCGACAATTGTCGGATAATAGTAACTTAAAACTATTTTTCGTTAAACCAGAGTGCGACATAAATACGCTTGTATACGGTTTTCATCCTTCAATTTTTAAATGCCTATTTTTTAATATTGCAAGAGTGAATCGTATCCATTTTGACCCGAAAATTTTCGGACAATAGTAACTTAGAACTTTTTTAGTTAACCCAGAGTGCGACATAAATACGCTTGTATACGGTTTTCATCCGTCAATTTTAAAATGCTTATTTTTTAAAGTTGTAAAAGTGAATCGTATCAGTTTTCACCCGACAATTGTCGGATAATGATAACTTAGAACTTTTTTTAGTGAACCCAGAGTGCGACATAAATACGCTTGTATACGGTTTTCATCCTTCAATTTTTAAATGCCTATTTTTTAATATTGCAAGAGTGAATCGTATCCATTTTGACCCGACAATTTTCGGACAATAGTAACTTAAAACTATTTTTCGTTAAACTAGAGTGCGACATAAATACGCTTGTATACGGTTTTTATCCTTCAATTTTTAAATGTCTATTTATTAAAGTTGGAAAAGTGGAATCGTATCCGTTTTCACACGACAATTGTCAGAACATAGTAACTAAGAACTTTTTTAGTTAACCCAGAGTGCGACATAAATACGCTTGTATACGGTTTTCATCCGTCAATTTTGAAATGCTCATTTTTTAAAGTTGTAAAAGTGAATCGTATCAGTTTTCACCCGACAATTGTCGGATAATGATAACTTAGAACTTTTTTTAGTTAACCTAGAGTGCGACATAAATACGCTTGTATACGGTTTTCATCCTTCAATTTTTAAATGCCTATTTTTTAATATTGCAAGAGTGAATCGTATCCATTTTGACCCGACAATTTTCGGACAATAGTAACTTAGAACTTTTTTAGTTAACCCAGACTGCGACATAAATACGCTTGTATACGGTTTTCATCCTTCCATTTTTAAATGTCTATTTATTAAAGTTGGAAAAGTGGAATCGTATCAATTTTCAATCGACAATTTTCGGACAATAGTAACTAAGAACTTTTTTAGTTAACCCAGAGTGCGACATAAATACGCTTGTATACGGTTTTCATCCGTCAATTTTGAAATGCTTATTTAATAAAGTTGTAAAAGTAAATCGTATCAGTTTTCACCCGACAATTGTCGAAAAATAGTAACTTAAAAGTTTTTTTAGTTAACCCAGAGTGCGACATAAATACGCTTGTTTACGGTTTTCATCCGTCAATTTTGAAATGCTTATTTTTTAAAGTTGGAAAAGTGAATCGTATCCGTTTTCACCCGACAATTGTCGGATAATGGTAACTTAGAACTTTTTTAGTTAACCCAGAGTGCGACATAAATAAGCTTGTATACGGTTTTCATCCTTCAATTTTTAAATGCCTATTTTTTAAAGTTGGAAGAGTGAATCGTATCAATTTTCAATCGACAATTTTCGGACAATAGTAACTTAGAACTTTTTTCGTTAACCCAGAGTGCGACATAAATACGCTTGTATACGGTTTTCATCCGTCCATTTTGAAATGCTTATTTTTTAAAGTTGGAAAAGTGAATCGTATCAGTTTTCACCCGACAATTGTCGAAAAATAGTAACTTAAAAGTTTTTTTCGTTAACCCAGAGTGCGACATAAATACGCTTGTATACGGTTTTCATCCGGTAATTTTGAAATGCTTATTTTTTAAAGTTGGAAAAGTGAATCGTTTCCGTTTTCACCCGACAATTGTCGGATAATAGTAACTTAGAACTTTTTTAGTTAACCCAGAGTGCGACATAAATAAGCTTGTATACGGTTTTCATCCTTCAATTTTTAAATGCTTTTTTTTTAAAGTTGAAAAAGTGAATCGTATCAGTTTTCACCCGACAATTTTCGGACAATAGTAACTTAGAACTTTTTTAGTTAACCCAGAGTGCGACATAAATACGCTTGTATACGGTTTTCATCCGTCAATTTTAAAATGCTTATTTTTTAAAGTTGTAAAAGTGAATCGTATCAGTTTTCACCCGACAATTGTCGAAAAATAGTAACTTAAAAGTTTTTTTAGTTCACCCAGAGTGCGACATAAATACGCTTGTTTACGGTTTTCATCCGTCAATTTTGAAATGCTTATTTTTTAAAGTTGGAAAAGTGAATCGTATCCGTTTTCACCCGACAATTGTCGGATAATAGTAACTTAGAACTTTTTTAGTTAACCCAGAGTGCGACATAAATAAGCTTGTATACGGTTTTCATCCTTCAATTTTTAAATGCTTATTTTTTAAAGTTGGAAAAGTGAATCGTATCCATTTTCACTCGACAATTTTCGGACAATAGTAACTTAGATCTTTTTTAGTTAACCCAGAGTGCGACATAAATACGCTTGAATACGGTTTTTATCCGTCAATTTTGAAATGGTTATTTTATAAAGTTGTAAAAGTGAATCGTATCAGTTTTCACCCGACAATTGTCGGATAATGATAACTTAGAACTTTTTTTAGTTAACCCAGAGTGCGACATAAATACGCTTGTATACGGTTTTCATCTGTCCATTTTTAAATGGCTATTTATTAAAGTTGGAAAAGTGAATCGTATCCGTTTTCACACGACAATTGTCAGAACATAGTAACTTAGAACTTTTTTTAGTTTATCCAGAGTGCGATATAAATACGCTTGTATACGGTTTTCATTCTTCAATTTTCAAATGCCTATTTTTTAAAATTGGAACAGTGAATCGTATCCATTTTTACCCGACAATTTTCCGACAATAGTAACTTAGGACTTTTTTAGTTAACCAAGAGTGCGACATAAATAGGCTTGTATACGGTTTTCATCCGTTCATTTTTAAATGTCTATTTTTTAAAGTTGGAAAAGTGAATCGTATCCGTTTTCACCCGACAATTGTCGGATAATAATAACTTAGAACTTTTTTTAGTTAACCCAGAGTGCGACATAAATAGGCTTGTATACAGTTTTCATCCGTCCATTTTTAAATGCCTATTTTTTAAAGTTGGAACAGTGAATCGTATCCATTTTCACTCGACAATTTTCGGACAATAGTAACTTAGATCTTTTTTAGTTAACCCAGAGTGCGACATAAATACGCTTGAATACGGTTTTCATCCGTCAATTTTGAAATGGTTATTTTATAAAGTTGTAAAAGTGAATCGTATCAGTTTTCACCCGACAATTGTCGGATAATGATAACATTGAACTTTTTTTAGTTAACCCAGAGTGCGACATAAATACGCTTGTATACTGTTTTCATCCGTCCATTTTTAAATGGCTATTTATTAAAGTTGGAAAAGTGAATCGTATCCGTTTTCACACGACAATTGTCAGAACATAGTAACTTAGAACTTTTTTTAGTTAACCCAGAGTGCGACATAAATACGCTTGTATACGGTTTTCATCTGTCAATTTTGAAATGCTTATTTTTTTAAGTTGGAAAAGTGAATCGTATCCGTTTTCACCCGACAATTGTCAGACAATAGTAACTTAGAGCTTTTTTTAGTTATCCAGAGTGCGACATAAATACGCTTGTATACGGTTTTCATTCTTTAATTTTTAAATGCCTATTTTTCAATATTGCAAGAGTGAATCGTATCCATTTTCACCGGAAAATTTTCGGACAATAGTAACTTAGAACTTTTTTAGTTAACACAGAGTGCGACATAAATACGCTTGTATACGGTTTTCATCCTTCAATTTTTAAATGCCTATTTTTTAAAGTTGGAAGAGTGAATCGTATCCATTTTCACTCGACAATTTTCGGACAATAGTAACTTAGATCTTTTTTAGTTAACCCAGAGTGCGACATAAATACGCTTGAATACGGTTTTCATCCGTCAATTTTGAAATGGTTATTTTATAAAGTTGTAAAAGTGAATCGTATCAGTTTTCACCCGACAATTGTCGGATAATGATAACATAGAACTTTTTTTAGTTAACCCAGAGTGCGACATAAATACGCTTGTATACGGTTTTCATCCGTCCATTTTTAAATGGCTATTTATTAAAGTTGGAAAAGTGAATCGTATCCGTTTTCACACGACAATTGTCAGAACATAGTAACTTAGAACTTTTTTTTAGTTAATCCAGAGTGCGACATAAATACGCTTGTATACGGTTTTCATCCTTCAATTTTTAAATGCCTATTTTTTAAAGTTGGAAGAGTGAATCGTATCCATTTTCACTCGACAATTTTCGGACAATAGTAACTTAGAACTTTTTTAGTTAACCAAGAGTGCGACATAAATAGGCTTGTATACGGTTTTCATCCGTTCATTTTTAAATGTCTATTTTTTAAAGTTGGGAAAGTGAATCGTATCCGTTTTTACCCGACAATTGTCGGATAATAATAACTTAGAACTTTTTTTAGTTAACCCAGAGTGCGACATAAATAGGCTTGTATACGGTTTTCATCCGTCCATTTTTAATGTCTATTTTTTAAAGTTGGAAAAGTGAATCGTATCCGTTTTTACACGACAATTGTCAGACCATAGTAACTTTGAACTTTTTTTACTTAACCCAGAGTGCGACATAAATACGCTTGTATACGGTTTTCAATTCGTCAATTTTAAAATGCTTATTTTTTTAAGTTGGAAAAGTAAATCGTATCCGTTTTCACCCGACAATTGTCGGATAATAATAACTTAGAGCTTTTTTTAGTTAACCCAGAGTGCGACATAAATACGCTTTAATACTCTTTTTATCCGTCAATTTTTAAATGCCTTTTTTTAATTCAAGAAAATTTCTTTGAAACAGGAAGGCCTTATTTTTATTTTGGAAAAGTGAATCGTATCCGTTTTCACCAGACAATTGTAACTTAGAATTTTTTTAGTTAAACCAGAGTGCGACATAAATACGCTTGTATACGGTTTTCATCCGGTAATTTTGAAATGCTTATTTTTCAAAATTGGAACAGTGAATCGTATCCATTTTCAACCGACAATTTTCGGACAATAGTAACTTAGAACTTTTTTAGTTAACCCAGAGTTCGACATAAATATGCTTGTATACGGTTTTCCTCCGTCAATTTTGAAATGCTTATTTTTTTAAGTTGGAAAAGTGAATCGTATCCGTTTTCACCTGACTTTTGTCGGATAATAATAACTTAGAACTTTTTTTAGTTAACCCAGAGTGCGACATAAATAGGCTTGTATACGGTTTTCATCCGTCCATTTTTAAATGTGTATTTTTTAAAGTTGGAAAAGTGAATCGTATCCGTTTTTACACGACAATTGTCAGATCATAGTAACTTAGAACTTTTTTTACTTAACCCAGGGTGCGACATAATTACGCTTGTATACGGTTTTCATCCTTCAATTTTTAAATGCCTATTTTTTAAAATTGCAAGAGTGAATCGTATCCATTTTGACTCGACAATTTTCGGACAATAGTAACTTAGAACTTTTTTAGTTAACCCAGAGTGCGACATAAATACGCTTGTATACGGTTTTCATCCGTCAATTTTGAAATGCTTATTTTTTAGTTGGAAAAGTGAATCGTATCCGTTTTCACCCGACAATTGTCAGACAATAGTAACTTAGAGCTTTTTTTAGTTAACCCAGAGTACGACATAAATACGCTTTAATACTCTTTTTATCTGTCAATTTTAAATGCCTTTTTTTAATTCAAGAATATTTCTTCGATATAGGAAGGCCTTTTTTTATTTTGGAAAAGTGAATCGTATCCGTTTTCACCAGACAATTGTAACTTAGAATTTTTTTAGTTAAACCAGAGTGCGACATAAATACGCTTGTATACGGTTCTCATCCTTCAATTTTTAAATGCCTATTTTTTAAAGTTGGAAGAGTGAATCGTATCCATTTTTACCCGACAATTTTCGGACAATAGTAACTTAGAACTTTTTTAGTTAACCCAGAGTGCGACATAAATACGCTTGTATACGGTTTTCATCCGTCAATTTTGAAATGCTTATTTTTTAAAGTTGGAAAAGTGAATCGTATCCATTTTCAGCCAAAAATTTTTGGACAATAGTAACTTAGAACTTTCTTAGTTGACCCAGAGTGCGACATAAATACGCTTGTATACGGTTTTCATCCGGTAATTTTGAAATGCTTATTTTTTAAAGTTGGAAAAGTGAATCGTTTCCGTTTTCACCCGACAATTGTCGGATAATAGTAACTTAAAACTATTTTTCGTTAAACCAGAGTGCGACATAAATACGCTTGTATACAGTTTCCATCCTTCAATTTTTAAATGCCTATTTTTTAAAGTTAAAAGAGTGAATCGTATCCGTTTTTACACGACAATTGTCAGACCATAGCAACTTAAAAATTTTTTTACTTAACCCAGAGTGCGACATAAATACGCTTGTATACGGTTTTCATCCTTCAATTTTTAAATGCCTATTTTTTAAAGTTGGAAGAGTGAATCGTATCCATTTTCACCCGACAATTTTCGGACAATAGTAACTTAGAACTTTTTTAGTTAACCCAGAGTGCGACATAAATACGCTTGTATACGGTTTTCATTTTTTAATTTTTAAATGCCTATTTTTTAATATTGCAAGAGTGAATCGTATCTATTTTCACCGGAAAATTTTCGGACAATAGTATTTTAGAACTTTTTTAGTTAACGCAGAGTGCGACATTAATACGCTTGAATACGGTTTTCATCAGTCAATTTTGAAATGCTTATTTTTTAAAATTGTAAAAGTGAATCGTATCAGTTTTACCCGACAATTGTTGGATTATGATAACTTAGAACTTTTTTTAGTTAACCCAGAGTGCGACATAAATACGCTTGTATACGGTTTTCATCCGTCCATTTTTAAATGGCTATTTATTAAAGTTGGAAAAGTGAATCGTATCCGTTTTCACACGACAATTGTCAGAACATAGTAACTTAGAACTTTTTTTTAGTTAATCCAGAGTGCGATATAAATACGCTTGTATACGGTTTTAATTCTTCAATTTTCAAATGCCTATTTTTGAAAATTGGAACAGTGAATCGTATCCATTTTTACTCGACAATTTTCCGACAATAGTAACTTAGAACTTTTTTAGTTAACCAAGAGTGCGACATAAATAGGCTTGTATACGGTTTTCATCCGTTCATTTTTAAATGTCTATTTTTTAAAGTTGGGAAAGTAAATCGTATCAGTTTTCACCCGACAATTGTCGGATAATACTAACTTAGAACTTTTTTAGTTAACCCAGAGTGCGACATAAATACGCTTGTATACGGTTTTCATCCTTCAATTTTAAAATGCCTATTTTTTAAAGTTGGAAGAGTGAATCGTATCCGTTTTTACACGACAATTGTCAGACCATAGTAACTTAGAACTTTTTTAGTTAACCCAGAGTGCGACATAAATACGCTTGTATACGGTTTTCATCCGTCAATTTTGAAATGCTTATTTTTTACAGTTGTAAAAGTAAATCGTATCAGTTTTCACCCGACAATTGTCGGATAATAGTAACTTAAAACTATTTTTCGTTAAACCAGAGTGCGACATAAATACGCTTGTATACGGTTTTCATCCTTCAATTTTAAAATGCCTATTTTTTAAAGTTGGAAGAGTGAATCGTATCCGTTTTTACACGACAATTGTCAGACCATAGTAACTTAGAACTTTTTTTACTTAACCCAGAGTGCGACATAAATACGCTTGTATACGGTTTTCATCCTTCAATTTTTAAATGCCTATTTTTTAATATTGCAAGAGTGAATCGTATCCATTTTGACCCGACAATTTTCGGACAATAGTAACTTAGAACTTTTTTAGTTAACCCAGACTGCGACATAAATACGCTTGTATACGGTTTTCATCCTTCCATTTTTAAATGTCTATTTATTAAAGTTGGAAAAGTGGAATCGTATCAATTTTCAATCGACAATTTTCGGACAATAGTAACTAAGAACTTTTTTAGTTAACCCAGAGTGCGACATAAATACGCTTGTATACGGTTTTCATCCGTCAATTTTGAAATGCTTATTTAATAAAGTTGTAAAAGTAAATCGTATCAGTTTTCACCCGACAATTGTCGAAAAATAGTAACTTAAAAGTTTTTTTAGTTAACCCAGAGTGCGACATAAATACGCTTGTTTACGGTTTTCATCCGTCAATTTTGAAATGCTTATTTTTTAAAGTTGGAAAAGTGAATCGTATCCGTTTTCACCCGACAATTGTCGGATAATGGTAACTTAGAACTTTTTTAGTTAACCCAGAGTGCGACATAAATAAGCTTGTATACGGTTTTCATCCTTCAATTTTTAAATGCCTATTTTTTAAAGTTGGAAGAGTGAATCGTATCAATTTTCAATCGACAATTTTCGGACAATAGTAACTTAGAACTTTTTTCGTTAACCCAGAGTGCGACATAAATACGCTTGTATACGGTTTTCATCCGTCCATTTTGAAATGCTTATTTTTTAAAGTTGGAAAAGTGAATCGTATCAGTTTTCACCCGACAATTGTCGAAAAATAGTAACTTAAAAGTTTTTTTCGTTAACCCAGAGTGCGACATAAATACGCTTGTATACGGTTTTCATCCGGTAATTTTGAAATGCTTATTTTTTAAAGTTGGAAAAGTGAATCGTTTCCGTTTTCACCCGACAATTGTCGGATAATAGTAACTTAGAACTTTTTTAGTTAACCCAGAGTGCGACATAAATAAGCTTGTATACGGTTTTCATCCTTCAATTTTTAAATGCTTTTTTTTTAAAGTTGAAAAAGTGAATCGTATCAGTTTTCACCCGACAATTTTCGGACAATAGTAACTTAGAACTTTTTTAGTTAACCCAGAGTGCGACATAAATACGCATGTATACGGTTTTCATCCGTCAATTTTAAAATGCTTATTTTTTAAAGTTGTAAAAGTGAATCGTATCAGTTTTCACCCGACAATTGTCGAAAAATAGTAACTTAGAAGTTTTTTTAGTTCACCCAGAGTGCGACATAAATACGCTTGTTTACGGTTTTCATCCGTCAATTTTGAAATGCTTATTTTTTAAAGTTGGAAAAGTGAATCGTATCCGTTTTCACCCGACAATTGTCGGATAATAGTAACTTAGAACTTTTTTAGTTAACCCAGAGTGCGACATAAATAAGCTTGTATACGGTTTTCATCCTTCAATTTTTAAATGCTTATTTTTTAAAGTTGGAAAAGTGAATCGTATCAGTTTTCACCCGACAATTGTCGAAAAATAGTAACTTAAAAGTTTTTTTCGTTAACCCAGAGTGCGACATAAATACGCTTGTATACGGTTTTCATCCGACAATTTTAAAATGCTTATTTTTTAAAGTTGTAAAAGTGAATCGTATCAGTTTTCACCCGACAATTGTCGAAAAATAGTAACTTAAAAGTATTTTTAGTTAACCCAGAGTGCGACATAAATACGCTTGTTTACGGTTTTCATCCGTCAATTTTGAAATGCTTATTTTTTAAAGTTGGAAAAGTGAATCGTTTCCGTTTTCACCCGACAATTGTCGGATAATAGTAACTTAGAACTTTTTTAGTTAACCCAGAGTGCGACATAAATACGCTTGTATACGGTTTTCATCCGTCAATTTTGAAATGCTTATTTTTTAAAGTTGGAAAAGTGAATCGTATCAGTTTTCACCCGACAATTGTCGAAAAATAGTAACTTAAAAGTTTTTTTCGTTAACCCAGAGTGCGACATAAATACGCTTGTATACGGTTTTCATCCGGTAATTTTGAAATGCTTATTTTTTAAAGTTGGAAAAGTGAATCGTTTTCGTTTTCACCCGACAATTGTCGGATAATAGTAACTTAAAACTATTTTTCGTTAAACCAGAGTGCGACATAAATACGCTTGTATACGGTTTTCATCCTTCAATTTTTAAATGCCTATTTTTTAAAGTTAAAAGAATGAATCGTATCCGTTTTTACACGACAATTGTCAGACCATAGTAACTTAAAAATTTTTTTACTTAACCCAGAGTGCGACATAAATACGCTTGTATACGGTTTTCATCCTTCAATTTTTAAATGCCTATTTTTTAATATTGCAAGAGTGAATCGTATCCATTTTCACCCGACAATTTTCGGATAATAGTAACTTAAAACTATTTTTCGTTAAACCAGAGTGCGACATAAATACGCTTGTATACGGTTTTCATACTTCAATTTTTAAATGCCTATTTTTTAAAGTTGGAAGAGTGAATCGTATCCATTTTCAGCCGACAATTTTTGGACAATAGTAACTTAGAACTTTTTTAGTTGACCCAGAGTGCGACATAAATACGCTTGTATACGGTTTTCATCCGGTAATTTTGAAATGCTTATTTTTTAAAGTTGGAAAAGTGAATCGTTTCCGTTTTCACCCGACAATTGTCGGATAATAGTAACTTAAAACTATTTTTCGTTAAACCAGAGTGCGACATAAATACGCTTGTATACGGTTTTCATCCTTTAATTTTTAAATGCCTATTTTTTTAAGTTGGAAGAGTGAATCGTATCCGTTTTTACCAGACAATTGTTACTTAGAATTTTTTTAGTTAAACCAGAGTGCGACATAAATACGCTTGTATACGGTTTTCATTCTTCAATTTTCAAATGCCTATTTTTTAAAATTGGAACAGTGAATCGTATCCATTTTTACCCGACAATTTTCGGACAATAGTAACTTAGAACTTTTTTAGTTAACCAAGAGTGCGACATAAATAGGCTTGTATACGGTTTTCATCCGTTCATTTTTAAATGTCTATTTTTTAAAGTTGGGAAAGTGAATCGTATCCGTTTTCACCCGACAATTGTCGGATAATAATAACTTAGAACTTTTTTTAGTTAACCCAGAGTGCGACATAAATAGGCTTGTATACGGTTTTCATCCGTCCATTTTTAATGTCTATTTTTTAAAGTTGGAAAAGTGAATCGTATCCGTTTTTACACGACAATTGTCAGACCATAGTAACTTAGAACTTTTTTTACTTAACCCAGAGTGCGACATAAATACGCGTGTATACGGTTTTCATCCGTCAATTTTAAAATTCTTATTTTTTTAAGTTATAAAAGTGAATCGTATCCGTTTTCACCCGACAATTGTCAGACAATAGTAACTTAGAGCTTTTTTTAGTTAACCCAGAGTGCGACATAAATACGCTTGTATACGGTTTTCATTTTTCAATTTTTAAATGCCTATTTTTTAATATTGCAAGAGTGAATCGTATCTATTTTCACCGGAAAATTTTCGGACAATAGTAACATAGAACTTTTTTAGTTAACCCAGAGTGCGACATAAATAAGCTTGAATACGGTTTTCATCAGTCAATTTTGAAATGCTTATTTTTTAAAATTGTAAAAGTGAATCGTATCAGTTTTCACCCGACAATTGTCGGATAATGATAACTTAGAACTTTTTTTAGTTAACCCAGAGTGCGACATAAATACGCTTGTATACGGTTTTCATCCGTCAATTTTTAAATGGCTATTTATTAAAGTTGAAAAAGTGAATCGTATCCGTTTTTACCAGACAATTGTTACTTAGAATTTTTTTAGTTAAACCAGAGTGCGACATAAATACGCTTGTATACGGTTTTCATTCTTCAATTTTCAAATGCCTATTTTTTAAAATTGGAACAGTGAATCGTATCCATTTTTACCCGACAATTTTCGGACAATAGTAACTTAGAACTTTTTTAGTTAACCAAGAGTGCGACATAAATAGGCTTGTATACGGTTTTCATCCGTTCATTTTTAAATGTCTATTTTTTAAAGTTGGGAAAGTGAATCGTATCCGTTTTCACCCGACAATTGTCGGATAATAATAACTTAGAACTTTTTTTAGTTAACCAAGAGTGCGACATAAATAGGCTTGTATACGGTTTTCATCCGTCCATTTTTAATGTCTATTTTTTAAAGTTGGAAAAGTGAATCGTATCCGTTTTTACACGACAATTGTCAGACCATAGTAACTTAGAACTTTTTTTACTTAACCCAGAGTGCGACATAAATACGCGTGTATACGGTTTTCATCCGTCAATTTTAAAATTCTTATTTTTTTAAGTTATAAAAGTGAATCGTATCCGTTTTCACCCGACAATTGTCAGACAATAGTAACTTAGAGCTTTTTTTAGTTAACCCAGAGTGCGACATAAATACGCTTGTATACGGTTTTCATTTTTCAATTTTTAAATGCCTATTTTTTAATATTGCAAGAGTGAATCGTATCTATTTTCACCGGAAAATTTTCGGACAATAGTAACTTAGAACTTTTTTAGTTAACCCAGAGTGCGACATTAATACGCTTGAATACGGTTTTCATCAGTCAATTTTGAAATGCTTATTTTTTAAAATTGTAAAAGTGAATCGTATCAGTTTTCACCCGACAATTGTCGGATAATGATAACTTAGAACTTTTTTTAGTTAACCCAGAGTGCGACATAAATACGCTTGTATACGGTTTTCATCCGTTCATTTTTAAATGTCTATTTTTTAAAGTTGGAAAAGTGAATCGTATCCGTTTTCACCCGACAATTGTCAGACAATAGTAACTTAGAGCTTTTTTTAGTTAACCCAGAGTGCGACATAAATACGCTTGTATACGGTTTTCATCCGTCAATTTTAAAATGCTTATTTTTTTAAGTTGGAAAAGTGAATCGTATCCGTTTTCACCCGACAATTGTCAGACAATAGTAACTTAGAGCTTTTTTTAGTTAACCCAGAGTGCGACATAAATACGCTTTAATACTCTTTTTATCCGTCAATTTTTAAATGCCTTTTTTTAATTCAAGAAAATTTCTTCGATATAGGAATGCCTTTTTTTTATTTTGGAAAAGTGAATCGTATCCGTTTTCACCAGACAATTGTAACTTAGAATTTTTTTAGTTAAACCAGAGTGCGACATAAATACGCTTGTATACGGTTTTTATCCTTCAATTTTCAAATGCCTATTTTTTAAAATTGGAACAGTGAATCGTTTCCATTTTTACCCGACAATTTTCGGACAATAGTAACTTAGAACTTTTTTAGTTAACCCAGAGTGCGACATAAATACGCTTGTATACGGTTTTCATCCGGTAATTTAGAAATGCTTATTTTTCAAAGTTGGAAAAGTGAATAGTATCTATTTTCACTCGACAATTTTCGGACAATAGTAACTTAGAACTTTTTTAGTTAACCCAGAGTGCGACATAAATACGCTTGTATACGGTTTTCATCCGTCAATTTTGAAATGCTTATTTTTTAAAGTTGGAAAAGTGAATCTTATCAGTTTTCACCCGACAATTGTCGAAAAATAGTAACTTAAAAGTTTTTTTTGTTAACCCAGAGTGCGACATAAATACGCTTGTATACGGTTTTCATCCGGTACTTTTGAAATGCTTATTTTTTAAAGTTGGAAAAGTGAATCGTTTCCGTTTTCACCCGACAATTGTCGGATAATAGTAACTTAAAACTATTTTTCGTTAAACCAGAGTGCGACATAAATACGCTTGTATACGGTTTTCATCCTTTAATTTTTAAATGCCTATTTTTTTAAGTTAAAAGAGTGAATCGTATCCGTTTTTACACGACAATTGTCAGACCATAGTAACTTAAAAATTTTTTTACTTAACCCAGAGTGCGACATAAATACGCTTGTATACGGTTTTCATCCTTCAATTTTTAAATGCCTATTTTTTAATATTGCAAGAGTGAATCGTATCCATTTTCACCCGACAATTTTCGGATAATAGTAACTTAAAACTATTTTTCGTTAAACCAGAGTGCGACATAAATACGCTTGTATACGGTTTTCATCCTTCAATTTTTAAATGCCTATTTTTTAAAGTTGGAAGAGTGAATCGTATCAATTTTCAATCGACAATTTTCGGACAATAGTAACTTAGAACTTTTTTAGTTAACCCAGAGTGCGACATAAATACGCTTGTATACGGTTTTCATCCGTCAATTTTGAAATGCTTATTTTTTAAAGTTGGAAAAGTGAATCGTATCCGTTTTCACCCGACAATTGTCGGATAATAGTAACTTAAAACTTTTTTTAGTTAACCCAGAGTGCGACATAAATAGGCTTGTATACGGTTTTCATCCTTCAATTTTTAAATGCCTATTTTTTAAAGTTGGAAGAGTGAATCGTATCAATTTTCAATCGACAATTTTCGGACAATAGTAACTTAGAACTTTTTTAGTTAACCCAGAGTGCGACATAAATACGCTTGTATACGGTTTTCATCCGTCAATTTTGAAATGCTTATTTTTTAAAGTTGTAAAAGTGAATCGTATCAGTTTTCACCCGACAATTGTCGAAAAATAGTAACTTAAAAGTTTTTTTAGTTAACCCAGAGTGCGACATAAATACGCTTGTTTACGGTTTTCATCCGTCAATTTTTAAATGCCTATTTTTTAAAGTTGGAAGAGTGAATCGTATCAATTTTCAATCGACAATTTTCGGACAATAGTAACTTAGAACTTTTTTAGTTAACCCAGAGTGCGACATAAATACGCTTGTATACGGTTTTCATCCGTCAATTTTGAAATGCTTATTTTTTAAAGTTGGAAAAGTGAATCGTATCCGTTTTCACCCGACAATTGTCGGATAATAGTAACTTAAAACTTTTTTTAGTTAACCCAGAGTGCGACATAAATAGGCTTGTATACGGTTTTCATCCTTCAATTTTTAAATGCCTATTTTTTAAAGTTGGAAGAGTGAATCGTATCAATTTTCAATCGACAATTTTCGGACAATAGTAACTTAGAACTTTTTTAGTTAACCCAGAGTGCGACATAAATACGCTTGTATACGGTTTTCATCCGTCAATTTTGAAATGCTTATTTTTTAAAGTTGGAAAAGTGAATCGTATCCATTTTCACCCGACAATTTTCGGATAATAGTAACTTAAAACTATTTTTCGTTAAACCAGAGTGCGACATAAATACGCTTGTATACGGTTTTCATCCTTCAATTTTTAAATGCCTATTTTTTAAAGTTGGAAGAGTGAATCGTATCAATTTTCAATCGACAATTTTCGGACAATAGTAACTTAGAACTTTTTTAGTTAACCCAGAGTGCGACATAAATACGCTTGTATACGGTTTTCATCCGTCAATTTTGAAATGCTTATTTTTTAAAGTTGGAAAAGTGAATCGTATCCGTTTTCACCCGACAATTGTCGGATAATAGTAACTTAAAACTTTTTTTAGTTAACCCAGAGTGCGACATAAATAGGCTTGTATACGGTTTTCATCCTTCAATTTTTAAATGCCTATTTTTTAAAGTTGGAAGAGTGAATCGTATCAATTTTCAATCGACAATTTTCGGACAATAGTAACTTAGAACTTTTTTAGTTAACCCAGAGTGCGACATAAATACGCTTGTATACGGTTTTCATCCGTCAATTTTGAAATGCTTATTTTTTAAAGTTGGAAAAGTGAATCTTATCAGTTTTCACCCGACAATTGTCGAAAAATAGTAACTTAAAAGTTTTTTTTGTTAACCCAGAGTGCGACATAAATACGCTTGTATACGGTTTTCATCCGGTACTTTTGAAATGCTTATTTTTTAAAGTTGGAAAAGTGAATCGTTTCCGTTTTCACCCGACAATTGTCGGATAATAGTAACTTAAAACTATTTTTCGTTAAACCAGAGTGCGACATAAATACGCTTGTATACGGTTTTCATCCTTTAATTTTTAAATGCCTATTTTTTTAAGTTAAAAGAGTGAATCGTATCCGTTTTTACACGACAATTGTCAGACCATAGTAACTTAAAAATTTTTTTACTTAACCCAGAGTGCGACATAAATACGCTTGTATACGGTTTTCATCCTTCAATTTTTAAATGCCTATTTTTTAATATTGCAAGAGTGAATCGTATCCATTTTCACCCGACAATTTTCGGATAATAGTAACTTAAAACTATTTTTCGTTAAACCAGAGTGCGACATAAATACGCTTGTATACGGTTTTCATCCTTCAATTTTTAAATGCCTATTTTTTAAAGTTGGAAGAGTGAATCGTATCAATTTTCAATCGACAATTTTCGGACAATAGTAACTTAGAACTTTTTTAGTTAACCCAGAGTGCGACATAAATACGCTTGTATACGGTTTTCATCCGTCAATTTTGAAATGCTTATTTTTTAAAGTTGGAAAAGTGAATCGTATCCGTTTTCACCCGACAATTGTCGGATAATAGTAACTTAAAACTTTTTTTAGTTAACCCAGAGTGCGACATAAATACGCTTGTATACGGTTTTCATCCGTCAATTTTGAAATGGTTATTTTATAAAGTTGTAAAAGTGAATCGTATCAGTTTTCACCCGACAATTGTCGGATAATGATAACATAGAACTTTTTTTAGTTAACCCAGAGTGCGACATAAATACGCTTGTATACGGTTTTCATCCGGTACTTTTGAAATGCTTATTTTTTAAAGTTGGAAAAGTGAATCGTTTCCGTTTTCACCCGACAATTGTCGGATAATAGTAACTTAAAACTATTTTTCGTTAAACCAGAGTGCGACATAAATACGCTTGTATACGGTTTTCATCCTTCAATTTTTAAATGCCTATTTTTTAAAGTTGGAAGAGTGAATCGTATCAATTTTCAATCGACAATTTTCGGACAATAGTAACTTAGAACTTTTTTAGTTAACCCAGAGTGCGACATAAATACGCTTGTATACGGTTTTCATCCGTCAATTTTGAAATGCTTATTTTTTAAAGTTGGAAAAGTGAATCGTATCCGTTTTCACCCGACAATTGTCGGATAATAGTAACTTAAAACTTTTTTTAGTTAACCCAGAGTGCGACATAAATAGGCTTGTATACGGTTTTCATCCTTCAATTTTTAAATGCCTATTTTTTAAAGTTGGAAGAGTGAATCGTATCAATTTTCAATCGACAATTTTCGGACAATAGTAACTTAGAACTTTTTTAGTTAACCCAGAGTGCGACATAAATACGCTTGTATACGGTTTTCATCCGTCAATTTTGAAATGGTTATTTTATAAAGTTGTAAAAGTGAATCGTATCAGTTTTCACCCGACAATTGTCGGATAATGATAACATAGAACTTTTTTTAGTTAACCCAGAGTGCGACATAAATACGCTTGTATACGGTTTTCATCCGGTACTTTTGAAATGCTTATTTTTTAAAGTTGGAAAAGTGAATCGTTTCCGTTTTCACCCGACAATTGTCGGATAATAGTAACTTAAAACTATTTTTCGTTAAACCAGAGTGCGACATAAATACGCTTGTATACGGTTTTCATCCTTCAATTTTTAAATGCCTATTTTTTAAAGTTGGAAGAGTGAATCGTATCGATTTTCAATCGACAATTTTCGGACAATAGTAACTTAGAACTTTTTTAGTTAACCCAGAGTGCGACATAAATACGCTTGTATACGGTTTTCATCCGTCAATTTTGAAATGCTTATTTTTTAAAGTTGGAAAAGTGAATCGTATCCATTTTCACCCCACAATTTTCGGATAATAGTAACTTAAAACTATTTTTCGTTAAACCAGAGTGCGACATAAATACGCTTGTATACGGTTTTCATCCTTCAATTTTTAAATGCCTATTTTTTAAAGTTGGAAGAGTGAATCGTATCAATTTTCAATCGACAATTTTCGGACAATAGTAACTTAGAACTTTTTTAGTTAACCCAGAGTGCGACATAAATACGCTTGTATACGGTTTTCATCCGTCAATTTTGAAATGCTTATTTTTTAAAGTTGGAAAAGTGAATCGTATCCGTTTTCACCCGACAATTGTCGGATAATAGTAACTTAAAACTTTTTTTAGTTAACCCAGAGTGCGACATAAATAGGCTTGTATACGGTTTTCATCCTTCAATTTTTAAATGCCTATTTTTTAAAGTTGGAAGAGTGAATCGTATCAATTTTCAATCGACAATTTTCGGACAATAGTAACTTAGAACTTTTTTAGTTAACCCAGAGTGCGACATAAATACGCTTGTATACGGTTTTCATCCGTCAATTTTGAAATGCTTATTTTTTAAAGTTGTAAAAGTGAATCGTATCAGTTTTCACCCGACAATTGTCGAAAAATAGTAACTTAAAAGTTTTTTTAGTTAACCCAGAGTGCGACATAAATACGCTTGTTTACGGTTTTCATCCGTCAATTTTTAAATGCCTATTTTTTAAAGTTGGAAGAGTGAATCGTATCAATTTTCAATCGACAATTTTCGGACAATAGTAACTTAGAACTTTTTTAGTTAACCCAGAGTGCGACATAAATACGCTTGTATACGGTTTTCATCCGTCAATTTTGAAATGCTTATTTTTTAAAGTTGGAAAAGTGAATCGTATCCGTTTTCACCCGACAATTGTCGGATAATAGTAACTTAAAACTTTTTTTAGTTAACCCAGAGTGCGACATAAATAGGCTTGTATACGGTTTTCATCCTTCAATTTTTAAATGCCTATTTTTTAAAGTTGGAAGAGTGAATCGTATCAATTTTCAATCGACAATTTTCGGACAATAGTAACTTAGAACTTTTTTAGTTAACCCAGAGTGCGACATAAATACGCTTGTATACGGTTTTCATCCGTCAATTTTGAAATGCTTATTTTTTAAAGTTGGAAAAGTGAATCGTATCCATTTTCACCCCACAATTTTCGGATAATAGTAACTTAAAACTATTTTTCGTTAAACCAGAGTGCGACATAAATACGCTTGTATACGGTTTTCATCCTTCAATTTTTAAATGCCTATTTTTTAAAGTTGGAAGAGTGAATCGTATCAATTTTCAATCGACAATTTTCGGACAATAGTAACTTAGAACTTTTTTAGTTAACCCAGAGTGCGACATAAATACGCTTGTATACGGTTTTCATCCGTCAATTTTGAAATGCTTATTTTTTAAAGTTGGAAAAGTGAATCGTTTCCGTTTTCACCCGACAATTGTCGGATAATAGTAACTTAAAACTTTTTTTAGTTAACCCAGAGTGCGACATAAATAGGCTTGTATACGGTTTTCATCCTTCAATTTTTAAATGCCTATTTTTTAAAGTTGGAAGAGTGAATCGTATCAATTTTCAATCGACAATTTTCGGACAATAGTAACTTAGAACTTTTTTAGTTAACCCAGAGTGCGACATAAATACGCTTGTATACGGTTTTCATCCGTCAATTTTGAAATGGTTATTTTATAAAGTTGTAAAAGTGAATCGTATCAGTTTTCACCCGACAATTGTCGGATAATGATAACATAGAACTTTTTTTAGTTAACCCAGAGTGCGACATAAATACGCTTGTATACGGTTTTCATCCGGTACTTTTGAAATGCTTATTTTTTAAAGTTGGAAAAGTGAATCGTTTCCGTTTTCACCCGACAATTGTCGGATAATAGTAACTTAAAACTATTTTTCGTTAAACCAGAGTGCGACATAAATACGCTTGTATACGGTTTTCATCCTTCAATTTTTAAATGCCTATTTTTTAAAGTTGGAAGAGTGAATCGTATCAATTTTCAATCGACAATTTTCGGACAATAGTAACTTAGAACTTTTTTAGTTAACCCAGAGTGCGACATAAATACGCTTGTATACGGTTTTCATCCGTCAATTTTGAAATGCTTATTTTTTAAAGTTGTAAAAGTGAATCGTATTAGTTTTCACCCGACAATTGTCGAAAAATAGTAACTTAAAAGTTTTTTTAGTTAACCCAGAGTGCGACATAAATACGCTTGTTTACGGTTTTCATCCGTCAATTTTGAAATGCTTATTTTTTAAAGTTGGAAAAGTGAATCGTATCCGTTTTCACCCGACAATTGTCGGATAATAGTAACTTAGAACTTTTTTAGTTAACCCAGAGTGCGACATAAATAAGCTTGTATACGGTTTTCATCCTTCAATTTTTAAATGCCTATTATTTAAAGTTGGAAGAGTGAATCGTATCAATTTTCAATCGACAATTTTCGGACAATAGTAACTTAGAACATTTTTAGTTAACCCAGAGTGCGACATAAATACGCTTGTATACGGTTTTCATCCAGTAATTTTGAAATGCTTATTTTTTAAAGTTGGAAAAGTGAATCGTTTCCGTTTTCACCCGACAATTGTCGGATAATAGTAACTTAAAACTATTTTTCGTTAAACCAGAGTGCGACATAAATACGCTTGTATACGGTTTTCATCCTTCAATTTTTAAATGCCTATTTTTTAAAGTTAAAAGAGTGAATCGTATCCGTTTTTACACGACAATTGTCATACCATAGTAACTTAAAAATTTTTTTACTTAACCCAGAGTGCGACATAAATACGCTTGTATACGGTTTTCATCCTTCAATTTTTAAATGCCTATTTTTTAATATTGCAAGAGTGAATCGTATCCATTTTCACCCGACAATTTTCGGATAATAGTAACTTAAAACTATTTTTCGTTAAACCAGAGTGCGACATAAATACGCTTGTATACGGTTTTCATACTTCAATTTTTAAATGCCTATTTTTTAAAGTTGGAAGAGTGAATCGTATCCATTTTCAGCCGACAATTTTTGGACAATAGTAACTTAGAACTTTTTTAGTTGACCCAGAGTGCGACATAAATACGCTTGTATACGGTTTTCATCCGGTAATTTTGAAATGCTTATTTTTTAAAGTTGGAAAAGTGAATCGTTTCCGTTTTCACCCGACAATTGTCGGATAATAGTAACTTAAAACTTTTTTTAGTTAACCCAGAGTGCGACATAAATAGGCTTGTATACGGTTTTCATCCTTCAATTTTTAAATGCCTATTTTTTAAAGTTGGAAGAGTGAATCGTATCAATTTTCAATCGACAATTTTCGGACAATAGTAACTTAGAACTTTTTTAGTTAACCCAGAGTGCGACATAAATACGCTTGTATACGGTTTTCATCCGTCAATTTTGAAATGCTTATTTTTTAAAGTTGGAAAAGTGAATCGTATCCATTTTCACCCGACAATTTTCGGATAATAGTAACTTAAAACTATTTTTCGTTAAACCAGAGTGCGACATAAATACGCTTGTATACGGTTTTCATCCTTCAATTTTTAAATGCCTATTTTTTAAAGTTGGAAGAGTGAATCGTATCAATTTTCAATCGACAATTTTCGGACAATAGTAACTTAGAACTTTTTTAGTTAACCCAGAGTGCGACATAAATACGCTTGTATACGGTTTTCATCCGTCAATTTTGAAATGCTTATTTTTTAAAGTTGGAAAAGTGAATCGTATCCGTTTTCACCCGACAATTGTCGGATAATAGTAACTTAAAACTTTTTTTAGTTAACCCAGAGTGCGACATAAATAGGCTTGTATACGGTTTTCATCCTTCAATTTTTAAATGCCTATTTTTTAAAGTTGGAAGAGTGAATCGTATCAATTTTCAATCGACAATTTTCGGACAATAGTAACTTAGAACTTTTTTAGTTAACCCAGAGTGCGACATAAATACGCTTGTATACGGTTTTCATCCGTCAATTTTGAAATGCTTATTTTTTAAAGTTGGAAAAGTGAATCGTATCCATTTTCACCCGACAATTTTCGGATAATAGTAACTTAAAACTATTTTTCGTTAAACCAGAGTGCGACATAAATACGCTTGTATACGGTTTTCATCCTTCAATTTTTAAATGCCTATTTTTTAAAGTTGGAAGAGTGAATCGTATCAATTTTCAATCGACAATTTTCGGACAATAGTAACTTAGAACTTTTTTAGTTAACCCAGAGTGCGACATAAATACGCTTGTATACGGTTTTCATCCGTCAATTTTGAAATGCTTATTTTTTAAAGTTGGAAAAGTGAATCGTATCCGTTTTCACCCGACAATTGTCGGATAATAGTAACTTAAAACTTTTTTTAGTTAACCCAGAGTGCGACATAAATAGGCTTGTATACGGTTTTCATCCTTCAATTTTTAAATGCCTATTTTTTAAAGTTGGAAGAGTGAATCGTATCAATTTTCAATCGACAATTTTCGGACAATAGTAACTTAGAACTTTTTTAGTTAACCCAGAGTGCGACATAAATACGCTTGTATACGGTTTTCATCCGTCAATTTTGAAATGCTTATTTTTTAAAGTTGGAAAAGTGAATCTTATCAGTTTTCACCCGACAATTATCGAAAAATAGTAACTTAAAAGTTTTTTTTGTTAACCCAGAGTGCGACATAAATACGCTTGTATACGGTTTTCATCCGGTACTTTTGAAATGCTTATTTTTTAAAGTTGGAAAAGTGAATCGTTTCCGTTTTCACCCGACAATTGTCGGATAATAGTAACTTAAAACTATTTTTCGTTAAACCAGAGTGCGACATAAATACGCTTGTATACGGTTTTCATCCTTTAATTTTTAAATGCCTATTTTTTTAAGTTAAAAGAGTGAATCGTATCCGTTTTTACACGACAATTGTCAGACCATAGTAACTTAAAAATTTTTTTACTTAACCCAGAGTGCGACATAAATACGCTTGTATACGGTTTTCATCCTTCAATTTTTAAATGCCTATTTTTTAATATTGCAAGAGTGAATCGTATCCATTTTCACCCGACAATTTTCGGATAATAGTAACTTAAAACTATTTTTCGTTAAACCAGAGTGCGACATAAATACGCTTGTATACGGTTTTCATCCTTCAATTTTTAAATGCCTATTTTTTAAAGTTGGAAGAGTGAATCGTATCAATTTTCAATCGACAATTTTCGGACAATAGTAACTTAGAACTTTTTTAGTTAACCCAGAGTGCGACATAAATACGCTTGTATACGGTTTTCATCCGTCAATTTTGAAATGCTTATTTTTTAAAGTTGGAAAAGTGAATCGTATCCGTTTTCACCCGACAATTGTCGGATAATAGTAACTTAAAACTTTTTTTAGTTAACCCAGAGTGCGACATAAATAGGCTTGTATACGGTTTTCATCCTTCAATTTTTAAATGCCTATTTTTTAAAGTTGGAAGAGTGAATCGTATCAATTTTCAATCGACAATTTTCGGACAATAGTAACTTAGAACTTTTTTAGTTAACCCAGAGTGCGACATAAATACGCTTGTATACGGTTCTCATCCGTCAATTTTGAAATGCTTATTTTTTAAAGTTGGAAAAGTGAATCGTATCCATTTTCACCCCACAATTTTCGGATAATAGTAACTTAAAACTATTTTTCGTTAAACCAGAGTGCGACATAAATACGCTTGTATACGGTTTTCATCCTTCAATTTTTAAATGCCTATTTTTAAAAGTTGGAAGAGTGAATCGTATCAATTTTCAATCGACAATTTTCGGACAATAGTAACTTAGAACTTTTTTAGTTAACCCAGAGTGCGACATAAATACGCTTGTATACGGTTTTCATCCGTCAATTTTGAAATGCTTATTTTTTAAAGTTGGAAAAGTGAATCGTATCCGTTTTCACCCGACAATTGTCGGATAATAGTAACTTAAAACTTTTTTTAGTTAACCCAGAGTGCGACATAAATAGGCTTGTATACGGTTTTCATCCTTCAATTTTTAAATGCCTATTTTTTAAAGTTGGAAGAGTGAATCGTATCAATTTTCAATCGACAATTTTCGGACAATAGTAACTTAGAACTTTTTTAGTTAACCCAGAGTGCGACATAAATACGCTTGTATACGGTTTTCATCCGTCAATTTTGAAATGCTTATTTTTTAAAGTTGGAAAAGTGAATCGTATCCGTTTTCACCCGACAATTGTCGGATAATAGTAACTTAGAACTTTTTTAGTTAACCCAGAGTGCGACATAAATAAGCTTGTATACGGTTTTCATCCTTCAATTTTTAAATGCCTATTATTTAAAGTTGGAAGAGTGAATCGTATCAATTTTCAATCGACAATTTTCGGACAATAGTAACTTAGAACATTTTTAGTTAACCCAGAGTGCGACATAAATACGCTTGTATACGGTTTTCATCCAGTAATTTTGAAATGCTTATTTTTTAAAGTTGGAAAAGTGAATCGTTTCCGTTTTCACCCGACAATTGTCGGATAATAGTAACTTAAAACTATTTTTCGTTAAACCAGAGTGCGACATAAATACGCTTGTATACGGTTTTCATCCTTCAATTTTTAAATGCCTATTTTTTAAAGTTAAAAGAGTGAATCGTATCCGTTTTTACACGACAATTGTCATACCATAGTAACTTAAAAATTTTTTTACTTAACCCAGAGTGCGACATAAATACGCTTGTATACGGTTTTCATCCTTCAATTTTTAAATGCCTATTTTTTAATATTGCAAGAGTGAATCGTATCCATTTTCACCCGACAATTTTCGGATAATAGTAACTTAAAACTATTTTTCGTTAAACCAGAGTGCGACATAAATACGCTTGTATACGGTTTTCATACTTCAATTTTTAAATGCCTATTTTTTAAAGTTGGAAGAGTGAATCGTATCCATTTTCAGCCGACAATTTTTGGACAATAGTAACTTAGAACTTTTTTAGTTGACCCAGAGTGCGACATAAATACGCTTGTATACGGTTTTCATCCGGTAATTTGGAAATGCTTATTTTTTAAAGTTGGAAAAGTGAATCGTTTCCGTTTTCACCCGACAATTGTCGGATAATAGTAACTTAAAACTTTTTTTAGTTAACCCAGAGTGCGACATAAATAGGCTTGTTTACGGTTTTCATCCGTCAATTTTTAAATGCCTATTTTTTAAAGTTGGAAGAGTGAATCGTATCAATTTTCAATCGACAATTTTCGGACAATAGTAACTTAGAACTTTTTTAGTTAACCCAGAGTGCGACATAAATACGCTTGTATACGGTTTTCATCCGTCAATTTTGAAATGCTTATTTTTTAAAGTTGGAAAAGTGAATCGTATCCGTTTTCACCCGACAATTGTCGGATAATAGTAACTTAAAACTTTTTTTAGTTAACCCAGAGTGCGACATAAATAGGCTTGTATACGGTTTTCATCCTTCAATTTTTAAATGCCTATTTTTTAAAGTTGGAAGAGTGAATCGTATCAATTTTCAATCGACAATTTTCGGACAATAGTAACTTAGAACATTTTTAGTTAACCCAGAGTGCGACATAAATACGCTTGTATACGGTTTTCATCCAGTAATTTTGAAATGCTTATTTTTTAAAGTTGGAAAAGTGAATCGTTTCCGTTTTCACCCGACAATTGTCGGATAATAGTAACTTAAAACTATTTTTCGTTAAACCAGAGTGCGACATAAATACGCTTGTATACGGTTTTCATCCTTCAATTTTTAAATGCCTATTTTTTAAAGTTAAAAGAGTGAATCGTATCCGTTTTTACACGACAATTGTCATACCATAGTAACTTAAAAATTTTTTTACTTAACCCAGAGTGCGACATAAATACGCTTGTATACGGTTTTCATCCTTCAATTTTTAAATGCCTATTTTTTAATATTGCAAGAGTGAATCGTATCCATTTTCACCCGACAATTTTCGGATAATAGTAACTTAAAACTATTTTTCGTTAAACCAGAGTGCGACATAAATACGCTTGTATACGGTTTTCATACTTCAATTTTTAAATGCCTATTTTTTAAAGTTGGAAGAGTGAATCGTATCCATTTTCAGCCGACAATTTTTGGACAATAGTAACTTAGAACTTTTTTAGTTGACCCAGAGTGCGACATAAATACGCTTGTATACGGTTTTCATCCGTCAATTTTGAAATGCTTATTTTTTAAAGTTGGAAAAGTGAATCGTATCCGTTTTCACCCGACAATTGTCGGATAATAGTAACTTAAAACTTTTTTTAGTTAACCCAGAGTGCGACATAAATAGGCTTGTATACGGTTTTCATCCTTCAATTTTTAAATGCCTATTTTTTAAAGTTGGAAGAGTGAATCGTATCAATTTTCAATCGACAATTTTCGGACAATAGTAACTTAGAACATTTTTAGTTAACCCAGAGTGCGACATAAATACGCTTGTATACGGTTTTCATCCAGTAATTTTGAAATGCTTATTTTTTAAAGTTGGAAAAGTGAATCGTTTCCGTTTTCACCCGACAATTGTCGGATAATAGTAACTTAAAACTATTTTTCGTTAAACCAGAGTGCGACATAAATACGCTTGTATACGGTTTTCATCCTTCAATTTTTAAATGCCTATTTTTTAAAGTTAAAAGAGTGAATCGTATCCATTTTCACCCGACAATTTTCGGATAATAGTAACTTAAAACTATTTTTCGTTAAACCAGAGTGCGACATAAATACGCTTGTATACGGTTTTCATACTTCAATTTTTAAATGCCTATTTTTTAAAGTTGGAAGAGTGAATCGTATCAATTTTCAATCGACAATTTTCGGACAATAGTAACTTAGAACTTTTTTAGTTAACCCAGAGTGCGACATAAATACGCTTGTATACGGTTTTCATCCGTCAATTTTGAAATGCTTATTTTTTAAAGTTGTAAAAGTGAATCGTATCAGTTTTCACCCGACAATTGTCGAAAAATAGTAACTTAAAAGTTTTTTTAGTTAACCCAGAGTGCGACATAAATACGCTTGTTTACGGTTTTCATCCGTCAATTTTTAAATGCCTATTTTTTAAAGTTGGAAGAGTGAATCGTATCAATTTTCAATCGACAATTTTCGGACAATAGTAACTTAGAACTTTTTTAGTTAACCCAGAGTGCGACATAAATACGCTTGTATACGGTTTTCATCCGTCAATTTTGAAATGCTTATTTTTTAAAGTTGGAAAAGTGAATCGTATCCGTTTTCACCCGACAATTGTCGGATAATAGTAACTTAAAACTTTTTTTAGTTAACCCAGAGTGCGACATAAATAGGCTTGTATACGGTTTTCATCCTTCAATTTTTAAATGCCTATTTTTTAAAGTTGGAAGAGTGAATCGTATCAATTTTCAATCGACAATTTTCGGACAATAGTAACTTAGAACTTTTTTAGTTAACCCAGAGTGCGACATAAATACGCTTGTATACGGTTTTCATCCGTCAATTTTGAAATGGTTATTTTATAAAGTTGTAAAAGTGAATCGTATCAGTTTTCACCCGACAATTGTCGGATAATGATAACATAGAACTTTTTTTAGTTAACCCAGAGTGCGACATAAATACGCTTGTATACGGTTTTCATCCGGTACTTTTGAAATGCTTATTTTTTAAAGTTGGAAAAGTGAATCGTTTCCGTTTTCACCCGACAATTGTCGGATAATAGTAACTTAAAACTATTTTTCGTTAAACCAGAGTGCGACATAAATACGCTTGTATACGGTTTTCATCCTTCAATTTTTAAATGCCTATTTTTTAAAGTTGGAAGAGTGAATCGTATCAATTTTCAATCGACAATTTTCGGACAATAGTAACTTAGAACTTTTTTAGTTAACCCAGAGTGCGACATAAATACGCTTGTATACGGTTTTCATCCGTCAATTTTGAAATGCTTATTTTTTAAAGTTGTAAAAGTGAATCGTATTAGTTTTCACCCGACAATTGTCGAAAAATAGTAACTTAAAAGTTTTTTTAGTTAACCCAGAGTGCGACATAAATACGCTTGTTTACGGTTTTCATCCGTCAATTTTGAAATGCTTATTTTTTAAAGTTGGAAAAGTGAATCGTATCCGTTTTCACCCGACAATTGTCGGATAATAGTAACTTAGAACTTTTTTAGTTAACCCAGAGTGCGACATAAATAAGCTTGTATACGGTTTTCATCCTTCAATTTTTAAATGCCTATTATTTAAAGTTGGAAGAGTGAATCGTATCAATTTTCAATCGACAATTTTCGGACAATAGTAACTTAGAACATTTTTAGTTAACCCAGAGTGCGACATAAATACGCTTGTATACGGTTTTCATCCAGTAATTTTGAAATGCTTATTTTTTAAAGTTGGAAAAGTGAATCGTTTCCGTTTTCACCCGACAATTGTCGGATAATAGTAACTTAAAACTATTTTTCGTTAAACCAGAGTGCGACATAAATACGCTTGTATACGGTTTTCATCCTTCAATTTTTAAATGCCTATTTTTTAAAGTTGGAAGAGTGAATCGTATCAATTTTCAATCGACAATTTTCGGACAATAGTAACTTAGAACTTTTTTAGTTAACCCAGAGTGCGACATAAATACGCTTGTATACGGTTTTCATCCGTCAATTTTGAAATGGTTATTTTATAAAGTTGTAAAAGTGAATCGTATCAGTTTTCACCCGACAATTGTCGGATAATGATAACATAGAACTTTTTTTAGTTAACCCAGAGTGCGACATAAATACGCTTGTATACGGTTTTCATCCGGTACTTTTGAAATGCTTATTTTTTAAAGTTGGAAAAGTGAATCGTTTCCGTTTTCACCCGACAATTGTCGGATAATAGTAACTTAAAACTATTTTTCGTTAAACCAGAGTGCGACATAAATACGCTTGTATACGGTTTTCATCCTTCAATTTTTAAATGCCTATTTTTTAAAGTTGGAAGAGTGAATCGTATCAATTTTCAATCGACAATTTTCGGACAATAGTAACTTAGAACTTTTTTAGTTAACCCAGAGTGCGACATAAATACGCTTGTATACGGTTTTCATCCGTCAATTTTGAAATGCTTATTTTTTAAAGTTGTAAAAGTGAATCGTATTAGTTTTCACCCGACAATTGTCGAAAAATAGTAACTTAAAAGTTTTTTTAGTTAACCCAGAGTGCGACATAAATACGCTTGTTTACGGTTTTCATCCGTCAATTTTGAAATGCTTATTTTTTAAAGTTGGAAAAGTGAATCGTATCCGTTTTCACCCGACAATTGTCGGATAATAGTAACTTAGAACTTTTTTAGTTAACCCAGAGTGCGACATAAATAAGCTTGTATACGGTTTTCATCCTTCAATTTTTAAATGCCTATTATTTAAAGTTGGAAGAGTGAATCGTATCAATTTTCAATCGACAATTTTCGGACAATAGTAACTTAGAACATTTTTAGTTAACCCAGAGTGCGACATAAATACGCTTGTATACGGTTTTCATCCAGTAATTTTGAAATGCTTATTTTTTAAAGTTGGAAAAGTGAATCGTTTCCGTTTTCACCCGACAATTGTCGGATAATAGTAACTTAAAACTATTTTTCGTTAAACCAGAGTGCGACATAAATACGCTTGTATACGGTTTTCATCCTTCAATTTTTAAATGCCTATTTTTTAAAGTTAAAAGAGTGAATCGTATCCGTTTTTACACGACAATTGTCATACCATAGTAACTTAAAAATTTTTTTACTTAACCCAGAGTGCGACATAAATACGCTTGTATACGGTTTTCATCCTTCAATTTTTAAATGCCTATTTTTTAATATTGCAAGAGTGAATCGTATCCATTTTCACCCGACAATTTTCGGATAATAGTAACTTAAAACTATTTTTCGTTAAACCAGAGTGCGACATAAATACGCTTGTATACGGTTTTCATACTTCAATTTTTAAATGCCTATTTTTTAAAGTTGGAAGAGTGAATCGTATCCATTTTCAGCCGACAATTTTTGGACAATAGTAACTTAGAACTTTTTTAGTTGACCCAGAGTGCGACATAAATACGCTTGTATACGGTTTTCATCCGGTAATTTTGAAATGCTTATTTTTTAAAGTTGGAAAAGTGAATCGTTTCCGTTTTCACCCGACAATTGTCGGATAATAGTAACTTAAAACTATTTTTCGTTAAACCAGAGTGCGACATAAATACGCTTGTATACGGTTTTCATCCTTTAATTTTTAAATGCCTATTTTTTTAAGTTGGAAGAGTGAATCGTATCCGTTTTTACACGACAATTGTCAGACCATAGTAACTTTGAACTTTTTTTACTTAACCCAGAGTGCGACATAAATACGCTTGTATACGGTTTTCATCCTTCAATTTTTAAATGCCTATTTTTTAATATTGCAAGAGTGAATCGTATCAGTTTTCACCCGACAATTGTAGGATAATGATAACTTAGAACTTTTTTTCGTTAACCCAGAGTGCGACATAAATACGCTTGTATACGGTTTTCATTCGTCCATTTTTAAATGGCTATTTATTAAAGTTTGAAAAGTGAATCGTATCCGTTTTCACACGACAATTGTCAGAACATAGTAACTTAGAACTTTTTTTAGTTAACCCAGAGTGCGACATAAATACGCTTGTATACGGTTTTCATCTGTCAATTTTGAAATGCTTATTTTTTTAAGTTGGAAAAGTGAATCGTATCCGTTTTCACTCGACAATTGTCAGACAATAGTAACTTAGAGCTTTTTGTAGTTATCCAGAGTGCGACAAAAATACGCTTTAATACTCTTTTTATCCGTCAATTTTTAAATGCCTTTTTTTAATTCAAGAAAATTTCTTCGATATAGGAAGGCCTTTTTGTTATTTTGGAAAAGTGAATCGTATCCGTTTTTACCAGACAATTGTTACTTAGAATTTTTTTAGTTAAACCAGAGTATGACATAAATACGCTTGTATACGGTTTTCATTCTTCAATTTTCAAATGCCTATTTTTTAAAATTGGAACAGTGAATCGTATCCATTTTTACCCGACAATTTTCGGACAATAGTAACTTAGAACTTTTTTAGTTAACCAAGAGTGCGACATAAATAGGCTTGTATACGGTTTTCATCCGTTCATTTTTAAATGTCTATTTTTTAAAGTTGGGAAAGTGAATCGTATCCGTTTTCACCCGACAATTGTCGGATAATAATAACTTTGAACTTTTTTTAGTTAACCCAGAGTGCGACATAAATAGGCTTGTATACGGTTTTCATCCGTCCATTTTTAATGTCTATTTTTTAAAGTTGGAAAAGTGAATCGTATCCGTTTTTACACGACAATTGTCAGACCATAGTAACTTAGAACTTTTTTTACTTAACCCAGAGTGCGACATAAATACGCGTGTATACGGTTTTCATCCGTCAATTTTAAAATTCTTATTTTTTTAAGTTATAAAAGTGAATCGTATCCGTTTTCACCCGACAATTGTCAGACAATAGTAACTTAGAGCTTTTTTTAGTTAACCCAGAGTGCGACATAAATACGCTTGTATACGGTTTTCATTTTTCAATTTTTAAATGCCTATTTTTTAATATTGCAAGAGTGAATCGTATCTATTTTCACCGGAAAATTTTCGGACAATAGTAACTTAGAACTTTTTTAGTTAACCCAGAGTGCGACATAAATACGCTTGTATACGGTTTTCATCCGGTAATTTAGAAATGCTTATTTTTCAAAGTTGGAAAAGTGAATAGTATCTATTTTCACTCGACAATTTTCGGACAATAGTAACTTAGAACTTTTTTAGTTAACCCAGAGTGCGACATAAATACGCTTGTATACGGTTTTCATCCAGTAATTTTGAAATGCTTATTTTTTAAAGTTGGAAAAGTGAATCGTATCCGTTTTCACCCGACAATTGTCGGATAATAGTAACTTAAAACTTTTTTTAGTTAACCCAGAGTGCGACATAAATACGCTTGTATACGGTTTTCATCCTTCAATTTTTAAATGCTTATTTTTCAAAGTTGGAAAAGTGAATAGTATCTATTTTCACTCGACAATTTTCGGACAATAGTAACTTAGAACTTTTTTAGTTAACCCAGAGTGCGACATAAATACGCTTTAATACTCTTTTTATCCGTCAATTTTTAAATGCCTTTTTTTAATTCAAGAAAATTTCTTCGATATAGGAATGCCTTTTTTTTATTTTGGAAAAGTGAATCGTATCCGTTTTCACCAGACAATTGTAACTTAGAATTTTTTTAGTTAAACCAGAGTGCGACATAAATACGCTTGTATACGGTTTTTATCCTTCAATTTTCAAATGCCTATTTTTTAAAATTGGAACAGTGAATCGTTTCCATTTTTACCCGACAATTTTCGGACAATAGTAACTTAGAACTTTTTTAGTTAACCCAGAGTGCGACATAAATACGCTTGTATACGGTTTTCATCCGGTAATTTTGAAATGCTTATTTTTCAAAGTTGGAAAAGTGAATCGTATCCGTTTTCACCAGACAATTGTCAGACCATAGTAACTTAGAACTTTTTTCACTTAACCCAGAGTGCGACATAAATACGCTTGTATACGGTTTTCATCCTTCAATTTTTAAATGCCTATTTTTTAATATTGCAAGAGTGAATCGTATCCGTTTTCACACGACAATTGTCAGAACATAGTAACTTAGAACTTTTTTTAGTTAACCCAGAGTGCGACATAAATACGCTTGTATACGTTTTTCATCTGTCAATTTTGAAATGCTTATTTTTTTAAGTTGGAAAAGTGAATCGTATCCGTTTTCACTCGACAATTGTCAGACAATAGTAACTTAGAGCTTTTTGTAGTTATCCAGAGTGCGACAAAAATACGCTTTAATACTCTTTTTATCCGTCAATTTTTAAATGCCTTTTTTTAATTCAAGAAAATTTCTTCGATATAGGAAGGCCTTTTTGTTATTTTGGAAAAGTGAATCGTATCCGTTTTTACCAGACAATTGTTACTTAGAATTTTTTTAGTTAAACCAGAGTGCGACATAAATACGCTTGTATACGGTTTTCATTCTTCAATTTTCAAATGCCTATTTTTTAAAATTGGAACAGTGAATCGTATCCATTTTTACCCGACAATTTTCGGACAATAGTAACTTAGAACTTTTTTAGTTAACCAAGAGTGCGACATAAATAGGCTTGTATACGGTTTTCATCCGTTCATTTTTAAATGTCTATTTTTTAAAGTTGGGAAAGTGAATCGTATCCGTTTTCACCCGACAATTGTCGGATAATAATAACTTAGAACTTTTTTTAGTTAACCCAGAGTGCGACATAAATAGGCTTGTATACGGTTTTCATCCGTCCATTTTTAATGTCTATTTTTTAAAGTTGGAAAAGTGAATCGTATCCGTTTTTACACGACAATTGTCAGACCATAGTAACTTAGAACTTTTTTTACTTAACCCAGAGTGCGACATAAATACGCGTGTATACGGTTTTCATCCGTCAATTTTAAAATTCTTATTTTTTTAAGTTATAAAAGTGAATCGTATCCGTTTTCACCCGACAATTGTCAGACAATAGTAACTTAGAGCTTTTTTTAGTTAACCCAGAGTGCGACATTAATACGCTTGAATACGGTTTTTATCAGTCAATTTTGAAATGCTTATTTTTTAAAATTGTAAAAGTGAATCGTATCAGTTTTCACCCGACAATTGTCGGATAATGATAACTTAGAACTTTTTTTAGTTAACCCAGAGTGCGACATAAATACGCTTGTATACGGTTTTCATCCGTCAATTTTTAAATGGCTATTTATTAAAGTTGGAAAAGTGAATCGTATCCGTTTTCACACGACAATTGTCAGAACATAGTAACTTAGAACTTTTTTTAGTTAATCCAGAGTGCGCTTGTATACGGTTTTCATTCTTCAATTTTCAAATGCCTATTTTTTAAAATTGGAACAGTGAATCGTATCCATTTTTACCCGACAATTTTCGGACAATAGTAACTTAGAACTTTTTTAGTTAACCAAGAGTGCGACATAAATAGGCTTGTATACGGTTTTCATCCGTTCATTTTTAAATGTCTATTTTTCAAAGTTGGAAAAGTGAATCGTATCCGTTTTCACCCGACAATTGTCAGACAATAGTAACTTAGAGCTTTTTTTAGTTAACCCAGAGTGCGACATAAATACGCTTGTATACGGTTTTCATCCGACAATTTTAAAATGCTTATTTTTTTAAGTTGGAAAAGTGAATCGTATCCGTTTTCACCCGACAATTGTCAGACAATAGTAACTTAGAGCTTTTTTTAGTTAACCCAGAGTGCGACATAAATACGCTTTAATACTCTTTTTATCCGTCAATTTTTAAATGCCTTTTTTTAATTCAAGAAAATTTCTTCGATATAGGAATGCCTTTTTTTTATTTTGGAAAAGTGAATCGTATCCGTTTTCACCAGACAATTGTAACTTAGAATTTTTTTAGTTAAACCAGAGTGCGACATAAATACGCTTGTATACGGTTTTTATCCTTCAATTTTCAAATGCCTATTTTTTAAAATTGGAACAGTGAATCGTTTCCATTTTTACCCGACAATTTTCGGACAATAGTAACTTAGAACTTTTTTAGTTAACCCAGAGTGCGACATAAATACGCTTGTATACGGTTTTCATCCGGTAATTTTCAAATGCCTATTTTTTAAAATTGGAACAGTGAATCGTATCCATTTTCACTCGACAATTTTCGGACAATAGTAACTTAGATCTTTTTTAGTTAACCCAGAGTGCTACATAAATACGCTTGAATACGGTTTTCATCCGTCAATTTTGAAATGCTTATTTTTTAAAGTTTTAAAAGTGAATCGTATCAGTTTTTACCCGACAATTGTCGGATAATGATAACTTAGAACTTTTTTTAGTTAACCCAGAGTGCGACATAAATACGCTTGTATACGGTTTTCATCCGTCCATTTTTAAATGACTATTTATTAAAGTTGGAAAAGTGAATCGTATCCGTTTGCACACGACAATTGTCAGAACATAGTAACTTAGAACTTTTTTTAGTTAATCCAGAGTGCGACATAAATACGCTTGTATAGGGTTTTCATCCGTCCATTTTTAAATGGCTATTTATTAAAGTTGGAAAAGTGAATCGTATCCGTTTTCACACGACAATTGTCAGAACATAGTAACTTAGAACTTTTTTTAGTTAACCCAGAGTGCGACATAAATACGCTTGTATACGGTTTTCATCTGTCAATTTTGAAATGCTTATTTTTTTTTTAAGTTGGAAAAGTGAATCGTATCCGTTTTCACCCGACAATTGTCAGACAATAGTAACTTAGAGCTTTTTTTAGTTATCCAGAGTGCGACATAAATACGCTTTAATACTCTTTTTATCCGTCAATTTTTAAATGCCTTTATTCAATTCAAGAAAATTTCTTCGATATGGGAAGGCCTTTTTTTTATTTTGGAAAAGTGAATCGTATCCGTTTTTACCAGACAATTGTTACTTAGAATTTTTTTAGTTAAACCAGAGTGCGACATAAATACGCTTGTATACGGTTTTCATTCTTCAATTTTCAAATGCCTATTTTTTAAAATTGGAACAGTGAATCGTATCCATTTTTACCCGACAATTTTCGGACAATAGTAACTTAGAACTTTTTTAGTTAACCAAGAGTGCGACATAAATAGGCTTGTATACGGTTTTCATCCGTTCATTTTTAAATGTCTATTTTTTAAAGTTGGGAAAGTGAATCGTATCCGTTTTCACCCGACAATTGTCGGATAATAATAACTTAGAACTTTTTTTAGTTAACCCAGAGTGCGACATAAATAGGCTTGTATACGGTTTTCATCCGTCCATTTTTAATGTCTATTTTTTAAAGTTGGAAAAGTGAATCGTATCCGTTTTTACACGACAATTGTCAGACCATAGTAACTTAGAACTTTTTTTACTTAACCCAGAGTGCGACATAAATACGCGTGTATACGGTTTTCATCCGTCAATTTTAAAATTCTTATTTTTTTAAGTTATAAAAGTGAATCGTATCCGTTTTCACCCGACAATTGTCAGACAATAGTAACTTAGAGCTTTTTTTAGTTAACCCAGAGTGCGACATAAATACGCTTGTATACGGTTTTCATTTTTCAATTTTTAAATGCCTATTTTTTAATATTGCAAGAGTGAATCGTATCTATTTTCACCGGAAAATTTTCGGACAATAGTAACTTAGAACTTTTTTAGTTAACCCAGAGTGCGACATTAATACGCTTGAATACGGTTTTTATCAGTCAATTTTGAAATGCTTATTTTTTAAAATTGTAAAAGTGAATCGTATCAGTTTTCACCCGACAATTGTCGGATAATGATAACTTAGAACTTTTTTTAGTTAACCCAGAGTGCGACATAAATACGCTTGTATACGGTTTTCATCCGTCAATTTTTAAATGGCTATTTATTAAAGTTGGAAAAGTGAATCGTATCCGTTTTCACACAACAATTGTCAGAACATAGTAACTTAGAACTTTTTTTAGTTAATCCAGAGTGCGCTTGTATACGGTTTTCATTCTTCAATTTTCAAATGCCTATTTTTTAAAATTGGAACAGTGAATCGTATCCATTTTTACCCGACAATTTTCGGACAATAGTAACTTAGAACTTTTTTAGTTAACCAAGAGTGCGACATAAATAGGCTTGTATACGGTTTTCATCCGTTCATTTTTAAATGTCTATTTTTCAAAGTTGGAAAAGTGAATCGTATCCGTTTTCACCCGACAATTGTCAGACAATAGTAACTTAGAGCTTTTTTTAGTTAACCCAGAGTGCGACATAAATACGCTTGTATACGGTTTTCATCCGTCAATTTTAAAATGCTTATTTTTTTAAGTTGGAAAAGTGAATCGTATCCGTTTTCACCCGACAATTGTCAGACAATAGTAACTTAGAGCTTTTTTTAGTTAACCCAGAGTGCGACATAAATACGCTTTAATACTCTTTTTATCCGTCAATTTTTAAATGCCTTTTTTTAATTCAAGAAAATTTCTTCGATATAGGAATGCCTTTTTTTTATTTTGGAAAAGTGAATCGTATCCGTTTTCACCAGACAATTGTAACTTAGAATTTTTTTAGTTAAACCAGAGTGCGACATAAATACGCTTGTATACGGTTTTTATCCTTCAATTTTCAAATGCCTATTTTTTAAAATTGGAACAGTGAATCGTTTGCATTTTTACCCGACAATTTTCGGACAATAGTAACTTAGAACTTTTTTAGTTAACCCAGAGTGCGACATAAATACGCTTGTATACGGTTTTCATCCGGTAATTTTGAAATGCTTATTTTTCAAAGTTGGAAAAGTGAATCGTATCCGTTTTCACCAGACAATTGTCAGACCATAGTAACTTAGAACTTCTTTCACTTAACCCAGAGTGCGACATAAATACGCTTGTATACGGTTTTTATCCTTCAATTTTCAAATGCCTATTTTTTAAAGTTGGAACAGTGAATCGTATCCATTTTCACTCGACAATTTTCGGACAATAGTAACTTAGATCTTTTTTAGTTAACCCAGAGTGCTACATAAATACGCTTGAATACGGTTTTCATCCGTCAATTTTGAAATGCTTATTTTTTAAAGTTTTAAAAGTGAATCGTATCAGTTTTTACCCGACAATTGTCGGATAATGATAACTTAGAACTTTTTTTAGTTAACCCAGAGTGCGACATAAATACGCTTGTATACGGTTTTCATCCGTCCATTTTTAAATGACTATTTATTAAAGTTGGAAAAGTGAATCGTATCCGTTTGCACACGACAATTGTCAGAACATAGTAACTTAGAACTTTTTTTAGTTAATCCAGAGTGCGACATAAATACGCTTGTATAGGGTTTTCATCCGTCCATTTTTAAATGGCTATTTATTAAAGTTGGAAAAGTGAATCGTATCCGTTTTCACACGACAATTGTCAGAACATAGTAACTTAGAACTTTTTTTAGTTAACCCAGAGTGCGACATAAATACGCTTGTATACGGTTTTCATCTGTCAATTTTGAAATGCTTATTTTTTTAAGTTGGAAAAGTGAATCGTATCCGTTTTCACCCGACAATTGTCAGACAATAGTAACTTAGAGCTTTTTTTAGTTATCCAGAGTGCGACATAAATACGCTTTAATACTCTTTTTATCCGTCAATTTTTAAATGCCTTTATTCAATTCAAGAAAATTTCTTCGATATGGGAAGGCCTTTTTTTTATTTTGGAAAAGTGAATCGTATCCGTTTTCACCAGACAATTGTAACTTAGAATTTTTTTAGTTAAACCAGAGTGCGACATAAATACGCTTGTATACGGTTTTCATCCTTCAATTTTATAATGCCTATTTTTTAAAGTTGGAAGAGTGAATCGTATCCATTTTCACCCGACAATTGTCAGACCATAGTAACTTAGAACTTTTTTCACTTAACCCAGAGTGCGACATAAATACGCTTGTATACGGTTTTCATTCTTTAATTTTTAAATGCCTATTTTTCAATATTGCAAGAGTAAATCGTATCCATTTTCACCGGAAAATTTTCGGACAATAGTAACTTAGAACTTTTTTAGTTAACACAGAGTGCGACATAAATACGCTTGTATACGGTTTTCATCCTTCAATTTTTAAATGCCTATTTTTTAAAGTTGGAACAGTGAATCGTATCCATTTTCACTCGACAATTTTCGGACAATAGTAACTTAGATCTTTTTTAGTTAACCCAGAGTGCGACATAAATACGCTTGAATACGGTTTTCATCCGTCAATTTTGAAATGGTTATTTTATAAACTTGTAAAAGTGAATCGTATCAGTTTTCACCCGACAATTGTCGGATAATGATAACTTAGAACTTTTTTTAGTTAACCCAGAGTGCGACATAAATACGCTTGTATACGGTTTTCATCCGTCCATTTTTAAATGGCTATTTATTAAAGTTGGAAAAGTGAATCGTATCCGTTTTCACACGACAATTGTCAGAACATAGTAACTTAGAACTTTTTTTAGTTAACCCAGAGTGCGACATAAATACGCTTGTATACGGTTTTCATCTGTCAATTTTGAAATGCTTATTTTTTTAAGTTGGAGAAGTGAATCGTATCCGTTTTCACCCGACAATTGTCAGACAATAGTAACTTAGAGCTTTTTTTAGTTATCCAGAGTGCGACATAAGTACGCTTTAATACTCTTTTTATCCGTCAATTTTTAAATGCCTTTTTTTAATTCAAGAAAATTTCTTCGATATAGGAAGGCCTTTTTTTTATTTTGGAAAAGTGAATCGTATCCGTTTTCACCAGACAATTGTAACTTAGAATTTTTTTAGTTAAACCAGAGTGCGACATAAATACGCTTGTATACGGTTTTCATCCGTCAATTTTGAAATGGTTATTTTATAAAGTTGTAAAAGTGAATCGTATCAGTTTTCACCCGACAATTGTCGGATAATGATAACATAGAACTTTTTTTAGTTAACCCAGAGTGCGACATAAATACGCTTGTATACGGTTTTCATCCGTCCATTTTTAAATGGCTATTTATTAAAGTTGGAATAGTGAATCGTATCCGTTTTCACACCACAATTGTCAGAACATAGTAACTTAGAACTTTTTTTAGTTAACCCAGAGTGCGACATAAATACGCTTGTATACGGTTTTCATCCTTCAATTTTTAAATGCCTATTTTTTAAAGTTGGAACAGTGAATCGTATCCATTTTCACTCGACAATTTTCGGACAATAGTAACTTAGATCTTTTTTAGTTAACCCAGAGTGCGACATAAATACGCTTGAATACGGTTTTCATCCGTCAATTTTGAAATGGTTATTTTATAAAGTTGTAAAAGTGAATCGTATCAGTTTTCACCCGACAATTTTCGGACAATGATAACATAGAACTTTTTTTAGTTAACCCAGAGTGCGACATAAATACGCTTGTATACGGTTTTCATCCGTCCATTTTTAAATGGCTATTTATTAAAGTTGGAATAGTGAATCGTATCCGTTTTCACACCACAATTGTCAGAACATAGTAACTTAGAACTTTTTTTAGTTAACCCAGAGTGCGACATAAATACGCTTGTATACGGTTTTCATCCTTCAATTTTTAAATGCCTATTTTTTAAAGTTGGAACAGTGAATCGTATCCATTTTCACTCGACAATTTTCGGACAATAGTAACTTAGATCTTTTTTAGTTAACCCAGAGTGCGACATAAATACGCTTGAATACGGTTTTCATCCGTCAATTTTGAAATGGTTATTTTATAAAGTTGTAAAAGTGAATCGTATCAGTTTTCACCCGACAATTGTCGGATAATGATAACTTAGAACTTTTTTTAGTTAATCCAGAGTGCGATATAAATACGCTTGTATACGGTTTTCATTCTTCAATTTTCAAATGCCTATTTTTTAAAATTGGAACAGTGAATCGTATCCATTTTCACCCGACAATTGTCGGATAATAATAACTTAGAACTTTTTTTAGTTAACCCAGAGTGCGACATAAATAGGCTTGTATACAGTTTTCATCCGTCCATTTTTAAATGCTTATTTTTTAAAGTTGGAACAGTGAATCGTATCCATTTTCACTCGACAATTTTCGGACAATAGTAACTTAGATCTTTTTTAGTTAACCCAGAGTGCGACATAAATACGCTTGAATACGGTTTTCATCCGTCAATTTTGAAATGGTTATTTTATAAAGTTGTAAAAGTGAATCGTATCAGTTTTCACCCGACAATTGTCGGATAATGATAACATAGAACCTTTTTTAGTTAACCCAGAGTGCGACATAAATACGCTTGTATACTGTTTTCATCCGTCCATTTTTAAATGGCTATTTATTAAAGTTGGAAAAGTGAATCGTATCCGTTTTCACACGACAATTGTCAGAACATAGTAACTTAGAACTTTTTTTAGTTAACCCAGAGTGTGACATAAATACGCTTGTATACGGTTTTCATCTGTCAATTTTGAAATGCTTATTTTTTTAAGTTGGAAAAGTGAATCGTATCCGTTTTCACCCGACAATTGTCAGACAATAGTAACTTAGAGCTTTTTTTAGTTATCCAGAGTGCGACATAAATACGCTTGTATACGGTTTTCATTCTTTAATTTTTAAATGCCTATTTTTCAATATTGCAAGAGTGAATCGTATCCATTTTCACCGGAAAATTTTCGGACAATAGTAACTTAGAACTTTTTTAGTTAACACAGAGTGCGACATAAATACGCTTGTATACGGTTTTCATCCTTCAATTTTTAAATGCCTATTTTTTAAAGTTGGAACAGTGAATCGTATCCATTTTCACTCGACAATTTTCGGACAATAGTAACTTAGATCTTTTTTAGTTAACCCAGAGTGCGACATAAATACGCTTGAATACGGTTTTCATCCGTCAATTTTGAAATGGTTATTTTATAAAGTTGTAAAAGTGAATCGTATCAGTTTTCACCCGACAATTGTCGGATAATGATAACATAGAACTTTTTTTAGCTGGCTCTACATGTGAACTTAACGCTGGTCCGTTCGCACGTCTTGCATGAGATAGAAAAGGACAGAGGGAGGCTCTGTCCTTTTCTATCTCATTCATGACGTGCGTGCGGAACAATGTTAGCTTCGCATGTAGAGTCAGCTTTTAGTTAACCCAGAGTGCGACATAAATACGCTTGTATACGGTTTTCATCCGTCCATTTTTAAATGGCTATTTATTAAAGTTGGAAAAGTGAATCGTATCCGTTTTCACACGACAATTGTCAGAACATAGTAACTTAGAACTTTTTTTAGTTAATCCAGAGTGCGATATAAATACGCTTGTATACGGTTTTCATTCTTCAATTTTCAAATGCCTATTTTTTAAAATTGGAACAGTGAATCGTATCCATTTTTACCCGACAATTTTCGGACAATAGTAACTTAGAACTTTTTTAGTTAACCCAGAGTGAGACATAAATATGCTTGTATACGGTTTTCCTCCGTCAATTTTGAAATGCTTATTTTTTAAAATTGGAAAAGTGAATCGTATCCGTTTTCACCCGACTTTTGTCGGATAATAATAACTTAGAACTTTTTTTAGTTAACCCAGAGTGCGACATAAATATGCTTGTATACGGTTTTCATCCGGTAATTTTGAAATGCTTATTTTTTAAAATTGGAAAAGTGAATCATATCCGTTTTCACCCGACTTTTGTCGGATAATAATAACTTAGAACTTTTTTTAGTTAACCCAGAGTGCGACATAAATACGCTTGTATACGGTTTTCATCCGTCAATTTTGAAATGCTTATTTTTTAAAGTTGGAAAAGTGAATCGTATCCGTTTTCACCCGACAATTGTCGGATAATAGTAACTTAAAACTTTTTTTCGTTAACCCAGAGTGCGACATAAATAGGCTTGTATACGGTTTTCATCCGTCCATTTTTAAATGTGTATTTTTTAAAGTTGGAAAAGTGAATCGTATCCGTTTTTACACGACAATTGTCAGATTATAGTAAATTAAAACTTTTTTTACTTAACCCAGAGTGCGACATAATTACGCTTGTATACGGTTTTTATCCTTGAATTTTTAAATGCCTATTTTTTAAAATTGCAAGAGTGAATCGTATCCATTTTGACTCGACAATTTTCGGACAATAGTAACTTAGAACTTTTTTAGTTAACCCAGAGTGCGACATAAATACGCTTGTATACGGTTTTCATCCGTCAATTTTGAAATGCTTATTTTTTTAGTTGGAAAAGTGAATCGTATCCGTTTTCACCCGACAATTGTAAGACAATAGTAACTTAGAGCTTTTTTTAGTTAACCCAGAGTGCGACATAA
This sequence comes from Ganaspis brasiliensis, assembly GCA_037103525.1. Classification (NCBI taxonomy): domain Eukaryota; kingdom Metazoa; phylum Arthropoda; class Insecta; order Hymenoptera; family Figitidae; genus Ganaspis; species Ganaspis brasiliensis. Next base: position 454,580 of record JAZKLR010000700.1, read on the forward strand.
ATACGCTTTAATACTCTTTTTATCCGTCAATTTTTAAATGCCTTTTTTTAATTTAAGAATATTTCTTCGATATAGGAAGGCCTTTTTTTATTTTGGAAAAGTGAATCGTATCTGTTTTCACCAGACAATTGTAACTTACAATTTTTTTAGTTAAACCAGAGAGCGACATAAGTACGCTTGTATACGGTTTTCATCCTTCAATTTTTAAATGCCTATTTTTTAAAATTGCAAGAGTGAATCGTATCCATTTTGACTCGACAATTTTCGGACAATAGTAACTTAGAACTTTTTTAGTTAACCCAGAGTGCGACATAAATACGCTTGTATACGGTTTTCATCCGGTAATTTTTTGAAATGCTTATTTTTTAAAGTTGGAAAAGTGAATCGTATCCGTTTTCACCAGACAATTGTCAGACCATAGTAACTTAGAACTTTTTTCACTTAACCCAGAGTGCGACATAAATACGCTTTAATACTCTTTTTATCCGTCAATTTTTAAATGCCTTTTTTTAATTTAAGAATATTTCTTCGATATAGGAAGGCCTTTTTTTATTTTGGAAAAGTGAATCGTATCTGTTTTCACCAGACAATTGTAACTTACAATTTTTTTAGTTAAACCAGAGTGCGACATAAATACGCTTGTATACGGTTTTCATCCTTCAATTTTCAAATGCCTATTTTTTAAAATTGCAAGAGTGAATCGTATCCATTTTGACTCGACAATTTTCGGACAATAGTAACTTAGAACTTTTTTAGTTAACCCAGAGTGCGACATAAATACGCTTGTATACGGTTTTCATCCGGTAATTTTTTGGAATGCTTATTTTTTAAAGTTGGAAAAGTGAATCGTATCCGTTTTCACCAGACAATTGTCAGACCATAGTAACTTAGAACTTTTTTCACTTAACCCAGAGTGTGACATAAATACGCTTGTATACGGTTTTCATCCTTAAATTTTTAAATGCTTATTTTTTAAAATTGGAAGAGTGAATCTTATCCATTTTCACCCGACAATTGTCGGACAATAGTAACTTAGAACTTTTTTTCGTTAACCCAGAGTGCGACATAAATACGCTTCAATACGGTTTTCATCCGTCAATTTTGAAATGGTTATTTTATAAAGTTGTAAAGCTGGCTCTACATGCAAAGCTAACTTTGATCCGACACGACATGTCGGACCCGACTTGCACGAGATAGAAAAGGACAGAGACTCTCTCCGTCCTTTTCTATCTCATGCACGACGTGCGTGCGGAGCAGTGTTAGGTTCACATGTAGAGCCAGCTTAAAAGTGAATCGTATCAGTTTTCACCCGACAATTGTCGGATAATGATAACATAGAACTTTTTTTAGTTAACCCAGAGTGCGACATAAATACGCTTGTATACGGTTTTCATCCGTCCATTTTTAAATGGCTATTTATTAAAGTTGGAAAAGTGAATCGTATCCGTTTTCACACGACAATTGTCAGAACATAGTAACTTAGAACTTTTTTTAGTTAACCCAGAGTGCGACATAAATACGCTTGTATACGGTTTTCATCCTTCAATTTTTAAATGCCTATTTTTTAAAGTTGGAACAGTGAATCGTATCCATTTTCACTCGACAATTTTCGGACAATAGTAACTTAGATCTTTTTTAGTTAACCCAGAGTGCGACATAAATACGCTTGAATACGGTTTTCATCCGTCAATTTTGAAATGGTTATTTTATAAAGTTGTAAAGCTGGCTCTACATGTGAACTTAACGCTGGTCCGTTCGCACGTCTTGCATGAGATAGAAAAGGACAGAGGGAGGCTCTGTCCTTTTCTATCTCATTCATGACGTGCGTGCGGAACAATGTTAGCTTCGCATGTAGAGTCAGCTTAAAAGTGAATCGTATCAGTTTTCACCCGACAATTGTCGGATAATGATAACTTAGAACTTTTTTTAGTTAATCCAGAGTGCGATATAAATACGCTTGTATACGGTTTTCATTCTTCAATTTTCAAATGCCTATTTTTTAAAATTGGAACAGTGAATCGTATCCATTTTTACCCGACAATTTTCCGACAATAGTAACTTAGGACTTTTTTAGTTAACCCAGAGTGCGACATAAATACGCTTGAATACGGTTTTCATCCGTCAATTTTGAAATGGTTATTTTATAAAGTTGTAAAAGTGAATCGTATCAGTTTTCACCCGACAATTGTCGGATAATGATAACTTAGAACTTTTTTTAGTTAACCCAGAGTGCGACATAAATACGCTTGTATACGGTTTTCATCCGTCCATTTTTAAATGGCTATTTATTAAAGTTGGAAAAGTGAATCGTATCCGTTTTCACCCGACAATTGTCAGACAATAGTAACTTAGAGCTTTTTTTAGTTATCCAGAGTGCGACATAAATACGCTTTAATACTCTTTTTATCCGTCAATTTTTAAATGCCTTTATTCAATTCAAGAAAATTTCTTCGATATGGGAAGGCCTTTTTTTTATTTTGGAAAAGTGAATCGTATCCGTTTTCACCAGACAATTGTAACTTAGAATTTTTTTAGTTAAACCAGAGTGCGACATAAATACGCTTGTATACGGTTTTCATCCTTCAATTTTATAATGCCTATTTTTTAAAGTTGGAAGAGTGAATCGTATCCATTTTCACCCGACAATTGTCAGACCATAGTAACTTAGAACTTTTTTCACTTAACCCAGAGTGCGACATAAATACGCTTGTATACGGTTTTCATTCTTTAATTTTTAAATGCCTATTTTTCAATATTGCAAGAGTAAATCGTATCCATTTTCACCGGAAAATTTTCGGACAATAGTAACTTAGAACTTTTTTAGTTAACACAGAGTGCGACATAAATACGCTTGTATACGGTTTTCATCCTTCAATTTTTAAATGCCTATTTTTTAAAGTTGGAACAGTGAATCGTATCCATTTTCACTCGACAATTTTCGGACAATAGTAACTTAGATCTTTTTTAGTTAACCCAGAGTGCGACATAAATACGCTTGAATACGGTTTTCATCCGTCAATTTTGAAATGGTTATTTTATAAACTTGTAAAAGTGAATCGTATCAGTTTTCACCCGACAATTGTCGGATAATGATAACTTAGAACTTTTTTTAGTTAACCCAGAGTGCGACATAAATACGCTTGTATACGGTTTTCATCCGTCCATTTTTAAATGGCTATTTATTAAAGTTGGAAAAGTGAATCGTATCCGTTTTCACACGACAATTGTCAGAACATAGTAACTTAGAACTTTTTTTAGTTAACCCAGAGTGCGACATAAATACGCTTGTATACGGTTTTCATCTGTCAATTTTGAAATGCTTATTTTTTTAAGTTGGAGAAGTGAATCGTATCCGTTTTCACCCGACAATTGTCAGACAATAGTAACTTAGAGCTTTTTTTAGTTATCCAGAGTGCGACATAAGTACGCTTTAATACTCTTTTTATCCGTCAATTTTTAAATGCCTTTTTTTAATTCAAGAAAATTTCTTCGATATAGGAAGGCCTTTTTTTTATTTTGGAAAAGTGAATCGTATCCGTTTTCACCAGACAATTGTAACTTAGAATTTTTTTAGTTAAACCAGAGTGCGACATAAATACGCTTGTATACGGTTTTCATCCGTCAATTTTGAAATGGTTATTTTATAAAGTTGTAAAAGTGAATCGTATCAGTTTTCACCCGACAATTGTCGGATAATGATAACATAGAACTTTTTTTAGTTAACCCAGAGTGCGACATAAATACGCTTGTATACGGTTTTCATCCGTCCATTTTTAAATGGCTATTTATTAAAGTTGGAATAGTGAATCGTATCCGTTTTCACACCACAATTGTCAGAACATAGTAACTTAGAACTTTTTTTAGTTAACCCAGAGTGCGACATAAATACGCTTGTATACGGTTTTCATCCTTCAATTTTTAAATGCCTATTTTTTAAAGTTGGAACAGTGAATCGTATCCATTTTCACTCGACAATTTTCGGACAATAGTAACTTAGATCTTTTTTAGTTAACCCAGAGTGCGACATAAATACGCTTGAATACGGTTTTCATCCGTCAATTTTGAAATGGTTATTTTATAAAGTTGTAAAAGTGAATCGTATCAGTTTTCACCCGACAATTTTCGGACAATGATAACATAGAACTTTTTTTAGTTAACCCAGAGTGCGACATAAATACGCTTGTATACGGTTTTCATCCGTCCATTTTTAAATGGCTATTTATTAAAGTTGGAATAGTGAATCGTATCCGTTTTCACACCACAATTGTCAGAACATAGTAACTTAGAACTTTTTTTAGTTAACCCAGAGTGCGACATAAATACGCTTGTATACGGTTTTCATCCTTCAATTTTTAAATGCCTATTTTTTAAAGTTGGAACAGTGAATCGTATCCATTTTCACTCGACAATTTTCGGACAATAGTAACTTAGATCTTTTTTAGTTAACCCAGAGTGCGACATAAATACGCTTGAATACGGTTTTCATCCGTCAATTTTGAAATGGTTATTTTATAAAGTTGTAAAAGTGAATCGTATCAGTTTTCACCCGACAATTGTCGGATAATGATAACTTAGAACTTTTTTTAGTTAATCCAGAGTGCGATATAAATACGCTTGTATACGGTTTTCATTCTTCAATTTTCAAATGCCTATTTTTTAAAATTGGAACAGTGAATCGTATCCATTTTCACCCGACAATTGTCGGATAATAATAACTTAGAACTTTTTTTAGTTAACCCAGAGTGCGACATAAATAGGCTTGTATACAGTTTTCATCCGTCCATTTTTAAATGCTTATTTTTTAAAGTTGGAACAGTGAATCGTATCCATTTTCACTCGACAATTTTCGGACAATAGTAACTTAGATCTTTTTTAGTTAACCCAGAGTGCGACATAAATACGCTTGAATACGGTTTTCATCCGTCAATTTTGAAATGGTTATTTTATAAAGTTGTAAAAGTGAATCGTATCAGTTTTCACCCGACAATTGTCGGATAATGATAACATAGAACCTTTTTTAGTTAACCCAGAGTGCGACATAAATACGCTTGTATACTGTTTTCATCCGTCCATTTTTAAATGGCTATTTATTAAAGTTGGAAAAGTGAATCGTATCCGTTTTCACACGACAATTGTCAGAACATAGTAACTTAGAACTTTTTTTAGTTAACCCAGAGTGTGACATAAATACGCTTGTATACGGTTTTCATCTGTCAATTTTGAAATGCTTATTTTTTTAAGTTGGAAAAGTGAATCGTATCCGTTTTCACCCGACAATTGTCAGACAATAGTAACTTAGAGCTTTTTTTAGTTATCCAGAGTGCGACATAAATACGCTTGTATACGGTTTTCATTCTTTAATTTTTAAATGCCTATTTTTCAATATTGCAAGAGTGAATCGTATCCATTTTCACCGGAAAATTTTCGGACAATAGTAACTTAGAACTTTTTTAGTTAACACAGAGTGCGACATAAATACGCTTGTATACGGTTTTCATCCTTCAATTTTTAAATGCCTATTTTTTAAAGTTGGAACAGTGAATCGTATCCATTTTCACTCGACAATTTTCGGACAATAGTAACTTAGATCTTTTTTAGTTAACCCAGAGTGCGACATAAATACGCTTGAATACGGTTTTCATCCGTCAATTTTGAAATGGTTATTTTATAAAGTTGTAAAAGTGAATCGTATCAGTTTTCACCCGACAATTGTCGGATAATGATAACATAGAACTTTTTTTAGCTGGCTCTACATGTGAACTTAACGCTGGTCCGTTCGCACGTCTTGCATGAGATAGAAAAGGACAGAGGGAGGCTCTGTCCTTTTCTATCTCATTCATGACGTGCGTGCGGAACAATGTTAGCTTCGCATGTAGAGTCAGCTTTTAGTTAACCCAGAGTGCGACATAAATACGCTTGTATACGGTTTTCATCCGTCCATTTTTAAATGGCTATTTATTAAAGTTGGAAAAGTGAATCGTATCCGTTTTCACACGACAATTGTCAGAACATAGTAACTTAGAACTTTTTTTAGTTAATCCAGAGTGCGATATAAATACGCTTGTATACGGTTTTCATTCTTCAATTTTCAAATGCCTATTTTTTAAAATTGGAACAGTGAATCGTATCCATTTTTACCCGACAATTTTCGGACAATAGTAACTTAGAACTTTTTTAGTTAACCCAGAGTGAGACATAAATATGCTTGTATACGGTTTTCCTCCGTCAATTTTGAAATGCTTATTTTTTAAAATTGGAAAAGTGAATCGTATCCGTTTTCACCCGACTTTTGTCGGATAATAATAACTTAGAACTTTTTTTAGTTAACCCAGAGTGCGACATAAATATGCTTGTATACGGTTTTCATCCGGTAATTTTGAAATGCTTATTTTTTAAAATTGGAAAAGTGAATCATATCCGTTTTCACCCGACTTTTGTCGGATAATAATAACTTAGAACTTTTTTTAGTTAACCCAGAGTGCGACATAAATACGCTTGTATACGGTTTTCATCCGTCAATTTTGAAATGCTTATTTTTTAAAGTTGGAAAAGTGAATCGTATCCGTTTTCACCCGACAATTGTCGGATAATAGTAACTTAAAACTTTTTTTCGTTAACCCAGAGTGCGACATAAATAGGCTTGTATACGGTTTTCATCCGTCCATTTTTAAATGTGTATTTTTTAAAGTTGGAAAAGTGAATCGTATCCGTTTTTACACGACAATTGTCAGATTATAGTAAATTAAAACTTTTTTTACTTAACCCAGAGTGCGACATAATTACGCTTGTATACGGTTTTTATCCTTGAATTTTTAAATGCCTATTTTTTAAAATTGCAAGAGTGAATCGTATCCATTTTGACTCGACAATTTTCGGACAATAGTAACTTAGAACTTTTTTAGTTAACCCAGAGTGCGACATAAATACGCTTGTATACGGTTTTCATCCGTCAATTTTGAAATGCTTATTTTTTTAGTTGGAAAAGTGAATCGTATCCGTTTTCACCCGACAATTGTAAGACAATAGTAACTTAGAGCTTTTTTTAGTTAACCCAGAGTGCGACATAAATACGCTTTAATACTCTTTTTATCCGTCAATTTTTAAATGCCTTTTTTTAATTTAAGAATATTTCTTCGATATAGGAAGGCCTTTTTTTATTTTGGAAAAGTGAATCGTATCTGTTTTCACCAGACAATTGTAACTTACAATTTTTTTAGTTAAACCAGAGAGCGACATAAGTACGCTTGTATACGGTTTTCATCCTTCAATTTTTAAATGCCTATTTTTTAAAATTGCAAGAGTGAATCGTATCCATTTTGACTCGACAATTTTCGGACAATAGTAACTTAGAACTTTTTTAGTTAACCCAGAGTGCGACATAAATACGCTTGTATACGGTTTTCATCCGGTAATTTTTTGAAATGCTTATTTTTTAAAGTTGGAAAAGTGAATCGTATCCGTTTTCACCAGACAATTGTCAGACCATAGTAACTTAGAACTTTTTTCACTTAACCCAGAGTGCGACATAAATACGCTTTAATACTCTTTTTATCCGTCAATTTTTAAATGCCTTTTTTTAATTTAAGAATATTTCTTCGATATAGGAAGGCCTTTTTTTATTTTGGAAAAGTGAATCGTATCTGTTTTCACCAGACAATTGTAACTTACAATTTTTTTAGTTAAACCAGAGTGCGACATAAATACGCTTGTATACGGTTTTCATCCTTCAATTTTCAAATGCCTATTTTTTAAAATTGCAAGAGTGAATCGTATCCATTTTGACTCGACAATTTTCGGACAATAGTAACTTAGAACTTTTTTAGTTAACCCAGAGTGCGACATAAATACGCTTGTATACGGTTTTCATCCGGTAATTTTTTGGAATGCTTATTTTTTAAAGTTGGAAAAGTGAATCGTATCCGTTTTCACCAGACAATTGTCAGACCATAGTAACTTAGAACTTTTTTCACTTAACCCAGAGTGTGACATAAATACGCTTGTATACGGTTTTCATCCTTAAATTTTTAAATGCTTATTTTTTAAAATTGGAAGAGTGAATCTTATCCATTTTCACCCGACAATTGTCGGACAATAGTAACTTAGAACTTTTTTTCGTTAACCCAGAGTGCGACATAAATACGCTTCAATACGGTTTTCATCCGTCAATTTTGAAATGGTTATTTTATAAAGTTGTAAAGCTGGCTCTACATGCAAAGCTAACTTTGATCCGACACGACATGTCGGACCCGACTTGCACGAGATAGAAAAGGACAGAGACTCTCTCCGTCCTTTTCTATCTCATGCACGACGTGCGTGCGGAGCAGTGTTAGGTTCACATGTAGAGCCAGCTTAAAAGTGAATCGTATCAGTTTTCACCCGACAATTGTCGGATAATGATAACATAGAACTTTTTTTAGTTAACCCAGAGTGCGACATAAATACGCTTGTATACGGTTTTCATCCGTCCATTTTTAAATGGCTATTTATTAAAGTTGGAAAAGTGAATCGTATCCGTTTTCACACGACAATTGTCAGAACATAGTAACTTAGAACTTTTTTTAGTTAACCCAGAGTGCGACATAAATACGCTTGTATACGGTTTTCATCCTTCAATTTTTAAATGCCTATTTTTTAAAGTTGGAACAGTGAATCGTATCCATTTTCACTCGACAATTTTCGGACAATAGTAACTTAGATCTTTTTTAGTTAACCCAGAGTGCGACATAAATACGCTTGAATACGGTTTTCATCCGTCAATTTTGAAATGGTTATTTTATAAAGTTGTAAAGCTGGCTCTACATGTGAACTTAACGCTGGTCCGTTCGCACGTCTTGCATGAGATAGAAAAGGACAGAGGGAGGCTCTGTCCTTTTCTATCTCATTCATGACGTGCGTGCGGAACAATGTTAGCTTCGCATGTAGAGTCAGCTTAAAAGTGAATCGTATCAGTTTTCACCCGACAATTGTCGGATAATGATAACTTAGAACTTTTTTTAGTTAATCCAGAGTGCGATATAAATACGCTTGTATACGGTTTTCATTCTTCAATTTTCAAATGCCTATTTTTTAAAATTGGAACAGTGAATCGTATCCATTTTTACCCGACAATTTTCCGACAATAGTAACTTAGGACTTTTTTAGTTAACCCAGAGTGCGACATAAATACGCTTGAATACGGTTTTCATCCGTCAATTTTGAAATGGTTATTTTATAAAGTTGTAAAAGTGAATCGTATCAGTTTTCACCCGACAATTGTCGGATAATGATAACTTAGAACTTTTTTTAGTTAACCCAGAGTGCGACATAAATACGCTTGTATACGGTTTTCATCCGTCCATTTTTAAATGGCTATTTATTAAAGTTGGAAAAGTGAATCGTATCCGTTTTCACACGACAATTGTCAGAACATAGTAACTTAGAACTTTTTTTAGTTAACCCAGAGTGCGACATAAATACGCTTGTATACGGTTTTCATCTGTCAATTTTGAAATGCTTATTTTTTTAAGTTGGAGAAGTGAATCGTATCCGTTTTCACCCGACAATTGTCAGACAATAGTAACTTAGAGCTTTTTTTAGTTATCCAGAGTGCGACATAAGTACGCTTTAATACTCTTTTTATCCGTCAATTTTTAAATGCCTTTTTTTAATTCAAGAAAATTTCTTCGATATAGGAAGGCCTTTTTTTTTATTTTGGAAAAGTGAATCGTATCCATTTTCACTCGACAATTTTCGGACAATAGTAACTTAGATCTTTTTTAGTTAACCCAGAGTGCGACATAAATACGCTTGAATACGGTTTTCATCCGTTAATTTTGAAATGGTTATTTTATAAAGTTGTAAAAGTGAATCGTATCAGTTTTCACCCGACAATTGTCGGATAATGATAACTTAGAACTTTTTTTAGTTAATCCAGAGTGCGATATAAATAGGCTTGTATACGGTTTTCATTCTTCAATTTTCAAATGCCTATTTTTTAAAATTGGAACAGTGAATCGTATCCGTTTTCACCCGACTTTTGTCGGATAATAGTAACTTAGGACTTTTTTAGTTAACCAAGAGTGCGACATAAATAGGCTTGTATACGGTTTTCATCCGTTCATTTTTAAATGTCTATTTTTTAAAGTTGGGAAAGTGAATCGTATCCGTTTTCACCCGACAATTGTCGGATAATAATAACTTAGAACTTTTTTTAGTTAACCCAGAGTGCGACATAAATAGGCTTGTATACAGTTTTCATCCGTCCATTTTTAAATGCCTATTTTTTAAAGTTGGATCAGTGAATCGTATCCATTTTCACTCGACAATTTTCGGACAATAGTAACTTAGATCTTTTTTAGTTAACCCAGAGTGCGACATAAATACGCTTTAATACTCTTTTTATCCGTCAATTTTTAAATGCCTTTTTTTAATTTAAGAATATTTCTTCGATATAGGAAGGCCTTTTTTTATTTTGGAAAAGTGAATCGTATCTGTTTTCACCAGACAATTGTAACTTACAATTTTTTTAGTTAAACCAGAGTGCGACATAAATACGCTTGTATACGGTTTTCATCCTTCAATTTTCAAATGCCTATTTTTTAAAATTGCAAGAGTGAATCGTATCCATTTTGACTCGACAATTTTCGGACAATAGTAACTTAGAACTTTTTTAGTTAACCCAGAGTGCGACATAAATACGCTTGTATACGGTTTTCATCCGGTAATTTTTTGGAATGCTTATTTTTTAAAGTTGGAAAAGTGAATCGTATCCGTTTTCACCAGACAATTGTCAGACCATAGTAACTTAGAACTTTTTTCACTTAACCCAGAGTGTGACATAAATACGCTTGTATACGGTTTTCATCCTTAAATTTTTAAATGCTTATTTTTTAAAATTGGAAGAGTGAATCTTATCCATTTTCACCCGACAATTGTCGGACAATAGTAACTTAGAACTTTTTTTCGTTAACCCAGAGTGCGACATAAATAGGCTTGTATACGGTTTTCATCCGTCCATTTTTAAATGTGTATTTTTTAAAGTTGGAAAAGTGAATCGTATCCGTTTTTACACGACAATTGTCAGATTATAGTAACTTAAAACTTTTTTTACTTAACCCAGAGTGCGACATAATTACGCTTGTATACGGTTTTCATCCTTGAATTTTTAAATGCCTATTTTTTAAAATTGCAAGAGTGAATCGTATCCATTTTGACTCGACAATTTTCGGACAATAGTAACTTAGAACTTTTTTAGTTAACCCAGAGTGCGACATAAATACGCTTGTATACGGTTTTCATCCGTCAATTTTGAAATGCTTATTTTTTTAGTTGGAAAAGTGAATCGTATCCGTTTTCACCCGACAATTGTCAGACAATAGTAACTTAGAGCTTTTTTTAGTTGTCCAGAGTGCGACATAAATACGCTTGTATACGGTTTTCATTCTTTAATTTTTAAATGCCTATTTTTCAATATTGCAAGAGTGAATCGTATCCATTTTCACCGGAAAATTTTCGGACAATAGTAACTTAGAACTTTTTTAGTTAACACAGAGTGCGACATAAATACGCTTGTATACGGTTTTCATCCTTCAATTTTTAAATGCCTAATTTTTAAAGTTGGAACAGTGAATCGTATCCATTTTCACTCGACAATTTTCGGACAATAGTAACTTAGATCTTTTTTAGTTAACCCAGAGTGCGACATAAATACGCTTGAATACGGTTTTCATCCGTCAATTTTGAAATGGTTATTTTATAAAGTTGTAAAAGTGAATCGTATCAGTTTTCACCCGACAATTGTCGGATAATGATAACATAGAACTTTTTTTAGTTAACCCAGAGTGCGACATAAATACGCTTGTATACGGTTTTCATCCGTCCATTTTTAAATGGCTATTTATTAAAGTTGGAAAAGTGAATCGTATCTGTTTTCACACGACAATTGTCAGAACATAGTAACTTAGAACTTTTTTTAGTTAATCCAGAGTGCGATATAAATACGCTTGTATACGGTTTTCATTCTTCAATTTTCAAATGCCTATTTTTTAAAATTGGAACAGTGAATCGTATCCATTTTTACCCGACAATTTTCGGACAATAGTAACTTAGAACTTTTTTAGTTAACCCAGAGTGAGACATAAATATGCTTGTATACGGTTTTCCTCCGTCAATTTTGAAATGCTTATTTTTTAAAATTGGAAAAGTGAATCGTATCCGTTTTCACCCGACTTTTGTCGGATAATAATAACTTAGAACTTTTTTTAGTTAACCCAGAGTGCGACATAAATATGCTTGTATACGGTTTTCATCCGGTAATTTTGAAATGCTTTTTTTTTAAAATTGGAAAAGTGAATCATATCCGTTTTCACCCGACTTTTGTCGGATAATAATAACTTAGAACTTTTTTTAGTTAACCCAGAGTGCGACATAAATACGCTTGTATACGGTTTTCATTCTTTAATTTTTAAATGCCTATTTTTTAAAATTGCAAGAGTGAATCGTATCCATTTTGACTCGACAATTTTCGGACAATAGTAACTTAGAACTTTTTTAGTTAACCCAGAGTGCGACATAAATACGCTTGTATACGGTTTTCATCCGGTAATTTTTTGAAATGCTTATTTTTTAAAGTTGGAAAAGTGAATCGTATCCGTTTTCACCAGACAATTGTCAGACCATAGTAACTTAGAACTTTTTTCACTTAACCCAGAGTGCGACATAAATACGCTTGTATACGGTTTTCATTCTTTAATTTTTAAATGCCTATTTTTCAATATTGCAAGAGTGAATCGTATCCATTTTCACCGGAAAATTTTCGGACAATAGTAACTTAGAACTTTTTTAGTTAACACAGAGTGCGACATAAATACGCTTGTATACGGTTTTCATCCTTCAATTTTTAAATGCCTATTTTTAAAAGTTGGAACAGTGAATCGTATCCATTTTCACTCGACAATTTTCGGACAATAGTAACTTAGATCTTTTTTAGTTAACCCAGAGTGCGACATAAATACGCTTGAATACGGTTTTCATCCGTCAATTTTGAAATGGTTATTTTATAAAGTTGTAAAAGTGAATCGTATCAGTTTTCACCCGACAATTGTCGGATAATGATAACATAGAACTTTTTTTAGTTAACCCAGAGTGCGACATAAATACGCTTGTATACGGTTTTCATCCGTCCATTTTTAAATGGCTATTTATTAAAGTTGGAAAAGTGAATCGTATCCGTTTTCACACGACAATTGTCAGAACATAGTAACTTAGAACTTTTTTTAGTTAACCCAGAGTGCGACATAAATACGCTTGTATACGGTTTTCATCCTTCAATTTTAAAATGCCTATTTTTTAAAGTTGGAACAGTGAATCGTATCCATTTTCACTCGACAATTTTCGGACAATAGTAACTTAGATCTTTTTTAGTTAACCCAGAGTGCGACATAAATACGCTTGAATACGGTTTTCATCCGTCAATTTTGAAATGGTTATTTTATAAAGTTGTAAAAGTGAATCCTATCAGTTTTCACCCGACAATTGTCGGATAATGATAACTTAGAACTTTTTTTAGTTAATCCAGAGTGCGATATAAATACGCTTGTATACGGTTTTCATTCTTCAATTTTCAAATGCCTATTTTTTAAAATTGGAACAGTGAATCGTATCCATTTTTACCCGACAATTTTCCGACAATAGTAACTTAGGACTTTTTTAGTTAACCCAGAGTGCGACATAAATACGCTTGAATACGGTTTTCATCCGTCAATTTTGAAATGGTTATTTTATAAAGTTGTAAAAGTGAATCGTATCAGTTTTCACCCGACAATTGTCGGATAATGATAACTTAGAACTTTTTTTAGTTAACCCAGAGTGCGACATAAATACGCTTGTATACGGTTTTCATCCGTCCATTTTTAAATGGCTATTTATTAAAGTTGGAAAAGTGAATCGTATCCGTTTTCACACGACAATTGTCAGAACATAGTAACTTAGAACTTTTTTTAGTTAACCCAGAGTGCGACATAAATACGCTTGTATACGGTTTTCATCTGTCAATTTTGAAATGCTTATTTTTTTAAGTTGGAGAAGTGAATCGTATCCGTTTTCACCCGACAATTGTCAGACAATAGTAACTTAGAGCTTTTTTTAGTTATCCAGAGTGCGACATAAGTACGCTTTAATACTCTTTTTATCCGTCAATTTTTAAATGCCTTTTTTTAATTCAAGAAAATTTCTTCGATATAGGAAGGCCTTTTTTTATTTTGGAAAAGTGAATCGTATCCGTTTTCACCAGACAATTGTAACTTAGAATTTTTTTAGTTAAACCAGAGTGCGACATAAATACGCTTGTAAACGGTTTTCATCCTTCAATTTTATAATGCCTATTTTTTAAAGTTGGAAGAGTGAATCGTATCCATTTTCACCCGACAATTGTCAGACCATAGTAACTTAGAACTTTTTTCACTTAACCCAGAGTGCGACATAAATACGCTTGTATACGGTTTTCATTCTTTAATTTTTAAATGCCTATTTTTCAATATTGCAAGAGTGAATCGTATCCATTTTCACCGGAAAATTTTCGGACAATAGTAACTTAGAACTTTTTTAGTTAACACAGAGTGCGACATAAATACGCTTGTATACGGTTTTCATCCTTCAATTTTTAAATGCCTATTTTTTAAAGTTGGAACAGTGAATCGTATCCATTTTCACTCGACAATTTTCGGACAATAGTAACTTAGATCTTTTTTAGTTAACCCAGAGTGCGACATAAATACGCTTGAATACGGTTTTCATCCGTCAATTTTGAAATGGTTATTTTATAAAGTTGTAAAAGTGAATCGTATCAGTTTTCACCCGACAATTGTCGGATAATGATAACATAGAACTTTTTTTAGTTAACCCAGAGTGCGACATAAATACGCTTGTATACGGTTTTCATCCGTCCATTTTTAAATGGCTATTTATTAAAGTTGGAAAAGTGAATCGTATCCGTTTTCACACGACAATTGTCAGAACATAGTAACTTAGAACTTTTTTTAGTTAACCCAGAGTGTGACATAAATACGCTTGTATACGGTGTTCATCCTTCAATTTTTAAATGCCTATTTTTTAAAGTTGGAACAGTGAATCGTATCCATTTTCACTCGACAATTTTCGGACAATAGTAACTTAGATCTTTTTTAGTTAACCCAGAGTGCGACATAAATACGCTTGAATACGGTTTTCATCCGTCAATTTTGAAATGGTTATTTTATAAAGTTGTAAAAGTGAATCGTATCAGTTTTCACCCGACAATTGTCGGATAATGATAACTTAGAACTTTTTTTAGTTAATCCAGAGTGCGATATAAATACGCTTGTATACGGTTTTCATTCTTCAATTTTCAAATGCCTATTTTTTAAAATTGGAACAGTGAATCGTATCCGTTTTCACCCGACTTTTGTCGGATAATAGTAACTTAGGACTTTTTTAGTTAACCAAGAGTGCGACATAAATAGGCTTGTATACGGTTTTCATCCGTTCATTTTTAAATGTCTATTTTTTAAAGTTGGGAAAGTGAATCGTATCCGTTTTCACCCGACAATTGTCGGATAATAATAACTTAGAACTTTTTTTAGTTAACCCAGAGTGCGACATAAATAGGCTTGTATACAGTTTTCATCCGTCCATTTTTAAATGCCTATTTTTTAAAGTTGGATCAGTGAATCGTATCCATTTTCACTCGATAATTTTCGGACAATAGTAACTTAGATCTTTTTTAGTTAACCCAGAGTGCGACATAAATACGCTTGAATACGGTTTTCATCCGTCAATTTTGAAATGGTTATTTTATAAAGTTGTAAAAGTGAATCGTATCAGTTTTCACCCGACAATTGTCGGATAATGATAACATAGAACTTTTTTTAGTTAACCCAGAGTGCGACATAAATACGCTTGTATACTGTTTTCATCCGTCCATTTTTAAATGGCTATTTATTAAAGTTGGAAAAGTGAATCGTATCCGTTTTCACACGACAATTGTCAGAACATAGTAACTTAGAACTTTTTTTAGTTAACCCAGAGTGCGACATAAATACGCTTGTATACGGTTTTCATCTGTCAATTTTGAAATGCTTATTTTTTTAAGTTGGAAAAGTGAATCGTATCCGTTTTCACCCGACAATTGTCAGACAATAGTAACTTAGAGCTTTTTTTAGTTGTCCAGAGTGCGACATAAATACGCTTGTATACGGTTTTCATTCTTTAATTTTTAAATGCCTATTTTTCAATATTGCAAGAGTGAATCGTATCCATTTTCACCGGAAAATTTTCGGACAATAGTAACTTAGAACTTTTTTAGTTAACACAGAGTGCGACATAAATACGCTTGTATACGGTTTTCATCCTTCAATTTTTAAATGCCTATTTTTTAAAGTTGGAACAGTGAATCGTATCCATTTTCACTCGACAATTTTCGGACAATAGTAACTTAGATCTTTTTTAGTTAACCCAGAGTGCGACATAAATACGCTTGAATACGGTTTTCATCCGTCAATTTTGAAATGGTTACTTTATAAAGTTGTAAAAGTGAATCGTATCAGTTTTCACCCGACAATTGTCGGATAATGATAACATAGAACTTTTTTTAGTTAACCCAGAGTGCGACATAAATACGCTTGTATACGGTTTTCATCCGTCCATTTTTAAATGGCTATTTATTAAAGTTGGAAAAGTGAATCGTATCTGTTTTCACACGACAATTGTCAGAACATAGTAACTTAGAACTTTTTTTAGTTAATCCAGAGTGCGATATAAATACGCTTGTATACGGTTTTCATTCTTCAATTTTCAAATGCCTATTTTTTAAAATTGGAACAGTGAATCGTATCCATTTTTACCCGACAATTTTCGGACAATAGTAACTTAGAACTTTTTTAGTTAACCCAGAGTGAGACATAAATATGCTTGTATACGGTTTTCCTCCGTCAATTTTGAAATGCTTATTTTTTAAAATTGGAAAAGTGAATCGTATCCGTTTTCACCCGACTTTTGTCGGATAATAATAACTTAGAACTTTTTTTAGTTAACCCAGAGTGCGACATAAATATGCTTGTATACGGTTTTCATCCGGTAATTTTGAAATGCTTATTTTTTAAAATTGGAAAAGTGAATCATATCCGTTTTCACCCGACTTTTGTCGGATAATAATAACTTAGAACTTTTTTTAGTTAACCCAGAGTGCGACATAAATACGCTTGTATACGGTTTTCATCCGTCAATTTTGAAATGCTTATTTTTTAAAGTTGGAAAAGTGAATCGTATCCGTTTTCACCCGACAATTGTCGGATAATAGTAACTTAAAACTTTTTTTCGTTAACCCAGAGTGCGACATAAATAGGCTTGTATACGGTTTTCATCCGTCCATTTTTAAATGTGTATTTTTTAAAGTTGGAAAAGTGAATCGTATCCGTTTTTACACGACAATTGTCAGATTATAGTAAATTAAAACTTTTTTTACTTAACCCAGAGTGCGACATAATTACGCTTGTATACGGTTTTCATCCTTGAATTTTTAAATGCCTATTTTTTAAAATTGCAAGAGTGAATCGTATCCATTTTGACTCGACAATTTTCGGACAATAGTAACTTAGAACTTTTTTAGTTAACCCAGAGTGCGACATAAATACGCTTGTATACGGTTTTTATCCGTCAATTTTGAAATGCTTATTTTTTTAGTTGGAAAAGTGAATCGTATCCGTTTTCACCCGACAATTGTCAGACAATAGTAACTTAGAGCTTTTTTTAGTTAACCCAGAGTGCAACATAAATACGCTTTAATACTCTTTTTATCCGTCAACTTTTAAATGCCTTTTTTTAATTTAAGAATATTTCTTCGATATAGGAAGGCCTTTTTTTATTTTGGAAAAGTGAATCGTATCTGTTTTCACCAGACAATTGTAACTTACAATTTTTTTAGTTAAACCAGAGAGCGACATAAGTACGCTTGTATACGGTTTTCATCCTTCAATTTTTAAATGCCTATTTTTTAAAATTGCAAGAGTGAATCGTATCCATTTTGACTCGACAATTTTCGGACAATAGTAACTTAGAACTTTTTTAGTTAACCCAGAGTGCGACATAAATACGCTTGTATACGGTTTTCATCCGGTAATTTTTTGAAATGCTTATTTTTTAAAGTTGGAAAAGTGAATCGTATCCGTTTTCACCAGACAATTGTCAGACCATAGTAACTTAGAACTTTTTTCACTTAACCCAGAGTGCGACATAAATACGCTTGTATACGGTTTTCATCCTTAAATTTTTAAATGCTTATTTTTTAAAATTGGAAGAGTGAATCTTATCCATTTTCACCCGACAATTGTCGGACAATAGTAACTTAGAACTTTTTTTCGTTAACCCAGAGTGCGACATAAATAGGCTTGTATACGGTTTTCATCCGTCCATTTTTAAATGTGTATTTTTTAAAGTTGGAAAAGTGAATCGTATCCGTTTTTACACGACAATTGTCAGATTATAGTAACTTAAAACTTTTTTTACTTAACCCAGAGTGCGACATAATTACGCTTGTATACGGTTTTCATCCTTGAATTTTTAAATGCCTATTTTTTAAAATTGCAAGAGTGAATCGTATCCATTTTGACTCGACAATTTTCGGACAATAGTAACTTAGAACTTTTTTAGTTAACCCAGAGTGCGACATAAATACGCTTGTATACGGTTTTCATCCGTCAATTTTGAAATGCTTATTTTTTTAGTTGGAAAAGTGAATCGTATCCGTTTTCACCCGACAATTGTCAGACAATAGTAACTTAGAGCTTTTTTTAGTTAACCCAGAGTGCGACATAAATACGCTTTAATACTCTTTTTATCCGTCAATTTTTAAATGCCTTTTTTTAATTTAAGAATATTTCTTCGATATAGGAAGGCCTTTTTTTATTTTGGAAAAGTGAATCGTATCTGTTTTCACCAGACAATTGTAACTTACAATTTTTTTAGTTAAACCAGAGTGCGACATAAATACGCTTGTATACGGTTTTCATCCTTCAATTTTTAAATGCCTATTTTTTAAAATTGCAAGAGTGAATCGTATCCATTTTGACTCGACAATTTTCGGACAATAGTAATTTAGAACTTTTTTAGTTAACCCAGAGTGCGACATAAATACGCTTGTATACGGTTTTCATCCGGTAATTTTTTGAAATGCTTATTTTTTAAAGTTGGAAAAGTGAATCGTATCCGTTTTCACCAGACAATTGTCAGACCATAGTAACTTAGAACTTTTTTCACTTAAACCAGAGTGCGACATAAATACGCTTGTATACGGTTTTCATCCTTCAATTTTTAAATGCCTATTTTTTAAAATTGCAAGAGTGAATCGTATCCATTTTGACTCGACAATTTTCGGACAATAGTAATTTAGAACTTTTTTAGTTAACCCAGAGTGCGACATAAATACGCTTGTATACGGTTTTCATCCGGTAATTCTTTGAAATGCTTATTTTTTAAAGTTGGAAAAGTGAATCGTATCCGTTTTCACCAGACAATTGTCAGACCATAGTAACTTAGAACTTTTTTCACTTAACCCAGAGTGCGACATAAATACGCTTGTATACGGTTTTCATCCTTAAATTTTTAAATGCTTATTTTTTAAAATTGGAAGAGTGAATCTTATCCATTTTCACCCGAGATTGTCGGACAATAGTAACTTAGAACTTTTTTTCGTTAACCCAGAGTGCGACATAAATACGCTTGAATACGTTTTTCATCAGTCAATTTTGAAATGCTTATTTTTTAAAGTTGTAAAAGTGAATCGTATCAGTTTTCACCCGACAATTGTCGGATAATAATAACTTAGAACTTTTTTTAGTTAACCCAGAGTGCGACATAAGTAGGCTTGTATACGGTTTTCATCCGTCCATTTTTAAATGTCTATTTTTTAAAGTCTGAAAAGTGAATCGTATCCGTTTTTACACGACAATTCTCAGACCATAGTAACTTAGAACTTTTTTTACTTAACCCAGAGTGGGACATAAATACGCTTGTATACGGTTTTCATCCGTCAATTTTGAAACGCTTATTTTTTAAAGTTGGAAAAGTGAATCGTATCCGTTTTTACCCGACAATTGTCGGATAATAGTAACTTAAAACTTTTTTTCGTTAACCCAGAGTGCGACATAAATAGGCTTGTATACGGTTTTCATCCGTCCATTTTTAAATGTGTATTTTTTAAAGTTGGAAAAGTGAATCGTATCCGTTTTCACTCGACAAGTGAAGTCGCTTCAAAACAGATAGGTTACGAGTAATAGACTTATTAAAGTTATGACTTTAAAATTAACAGACATTAGTCGCATATAAACGGGCATCAATACGCTCATTTGAATTTTGGATAATTAATTACATTTTCTTCCTCCGATGAAAATCGCTTTAAAATGGATAGATTACGAATTGGAGACTTAGTAAAATTTTGATTCAAAAATTCGCGGACTTAAGACGGATATAAACAGACATCATTGAGCTCTCTCGAATTACACAGTCCTGCAAGGGTGAGTTTATAAAACAGTGATTCTTGTAGGTTTTTTCGCGCTGAACACGAATCTGTTGTCCAAAATGGTCCATCACGTCAGGATTTTAAATAATTCTAGGTCAAATGCCCCAAAAAAGGCTATTTTAGCCATTTTTGGGAATTTTTTCTGGAGAACCAAAATTTTTTCATTAATTTTCTATATTAACTTCGTATAGTATGTATTGTCAGCTTCAATACTCAATTTTAGAAATTAATTTACGATAATTTTTAAAGAAGTTATGAAGATTTGAATTTATGAGATTAACCACGTTAACCCTCCTGCGCACGAGTTTCTACCTAAAAAGACGTTTCCAAATGCATACATTTTTCAGACTAATGGATTTTCATATAACTTGGTACCTTGGGGTTTTTGGGCTTGCTGATTACGAATCTGAAGTCCGAATTACGAAATTCAAAATGGCGGATCCAATATAGCGGACTTATTTTTAAAAAATTCTTGAATTTTAATATAACTTGGTTTGTTAGAGTTTCTGAAGTCACTGATTATGAATTTGAAGTCCGAATTACAAAATTCAAAATGTCGGATCCAATATGGCGGATGAATTTTTAAAAAATCTTGGATTTTAATATATCTTAGAATTAAGGGTTTTCGGGCACGCTGATTACCTGTGAAATTTCACTTTTTGCAGTTTCTAAAATGGGGGAGGGTTTTTTTTGGAGGTTTTTTGGCCTGAGAACGAATCTGACTTCGAAAATGTTTCAGCACGTCAGGTTTTTTGGTAACTATAGCTTGAATGGTAAGAAAATGTCTATTTTAGCCATTTATATGAATTTTTTTTAGGAAACCAAATTTTTTTTATTTCCGAAAGAGATATCGTATAGTACTGCTTTTTAGCTTGAAAATCCTGTTTCTGAAATCATTTTACCATTTTTTAGAAAAAAGATATGCCAATTTGAATTTAAGATTTTTAGTTGTGCAAACTCTCCCGTTACGCTAACCATAATAACAACATCAGACAAGATCAGTCAAGAACAATGAAAAATGGGACCATACGAGATAATACCTGAATATGATCCGACAAGCAAAGGCAAGATGGAATTATGGACCGACCAGTTAAGGTAAGAACAGAGAAAGATCCGACCAACAAAGGCAACATGGAAAGATAGACCGACCAGTTAAAGTAAGAACAGAGAAAGATCCGATCAGCAAAGGCAAGATCGAAAGATGAACCAACCAGTTAAGGTAAGAACAGAGAAAGATCCGACCGGCAATCTCTGATAATACTACAATCGTCACACTGTCTCAGTCAAGAACAAGTGAATGCAAACTATACAAAAACAAATGAAATTAGAAACAGACGATAAATGCTTGCTAGAAATCTGCATTCGTTAAATCTAACAATTTATATTAAACTATCCTTTTACTGAGACGTGCACTATTGAAAGATGCTGCAATGTCAATAAATATAAAAAAAACTTGTGTAAAACCAACACAAAAGACGAGCGCTTTTTGAATCCAAGTATTATGTATACTGTCCATTGTCGTATTGTAGTAAGACTAACTGATTAGGAATGCTCTCCAAAGTTTCGATAATGCAATTTCTTTTTAAATCAGAGACCGATACTGAAACGAAACTAAAGTAAAAATTCCTTATGTTTCAGTTTTTAAACGAAACTGAAACAAAAGTCAAGGACCTAATCTAGTTTCGGGTCGAACTGAAACCAAAGACCTAAAAACCTAATTATATTCTTTAGTTTCAAAAACATAACTGTTTACAGAAAACGAAATACTATAAAGACTTAATACATGTGCGCAGTAGTGTGCTATGACAGTTACCCATACATATTAGCTTCCTATGACATTAACATATGCGCAGTAGTGTTCTAAAGCATTTATGCATGCGCAGTAGTTTTCTATGGCATTTACACATGCGCAGTAGTTTTCTATGATAATTACACATGCGCAGCAGTTTCTCATGGCATTTACACATGCGCAGTAGTTTTCTATGATAGTTACACATGAGCAGTAGTTTTCTATGGCATTTACATATGCGCAGTAGCTTCTTATCATAGTTAAAGATGCACAGAAGCTTCCTATGATATTTACAAAATTTGTCTCTGTCATATTGATTTTGCCATCGTGAGTTTGTGTTGTATGACTTTCGTGCCATAATAGACTACGTCAACGAATCTTTAGCGTAACGGGAGAGTTTGCACAACTAAAAGTCTTAAATTAAAATTGGCATATCTTTTTTCTTAAAAATGGTAGAATGATTTCAGAAACAGGATTTTAAAGCTAAAAAGCAGTACTATACGATATCTCTTTCGGAAATAAAAAAAAATTGGTTTCCTAAAAAAAATCCATATAAATGGCTAAAATAGACATTTTCTTACCATTCAAGCTAAGTTACCAAAAAACCTGACGTGCTGGAACATTTTCGAAGTCAGATTCGTTCTAAGGACAAAAAACCTACGAAAACCACCCTCCCCCATTTTAGAAACTGAAAAAAGCGAAATTTGCCAGGTGATCAGCGTGCCCAAAAACCCTTAATTCCAAGATATATTAAAATCCAAGATTTTTTTTAAATTCGTCCGCCACGTTGGATCCGCTATTTTGAATTTTGTAATCCGGACTTTAAATTCATAATCAGTGACTCCAAAAACCCTAACATGCCAAGTTATATTAAAATTCAAGAATTTTTTAAAAATTCGTCCGCCATATTGGATCCGCCATTTTGACTTTTGTAATTCGAACTTCAGATTCGTAATCAGCAAGCCCAAAAACCCCAAGGTACCAAGTTATATGAAAATCCATTAGTCTGAAAAATGTATGCATTTGGAAAAGTCTTTTTAGGTAGAAACTCGTGCGCAGGAGGGTTAATGTGGTTAATCTCATAAATTCAAATCTTCATAAATTCTTTAAAAATTATCGTAAATTAATTTCTAAAATTGAGTTTTGAAGCTGACAATACATACTATACGAAGCAAATATAGAAAATTAATGAAAAAATTTTCGTTCTTCAGAAAAAATTCCCAAAAATGGCTAAAATAGCCTTTTTTGGGACATTTAACCTAGAATTACTCAAAATCCTGACGTGATGGACCATTTTGGACAACAGATTCTTGTTCAGAGCGAAAAAACCTACAAGAATCACCCTAACCCGTTTTAGAATTTGGAAAAAATATCCGGTTTTACAAAAATTGATATTTTTTCTCTAGTATAAAATCTGTTTTTGATTCCATGAAATAAAAAAATATCAACTAATTTTTTTTAAATACAGTTCTAAATTTTAAATATCTAAATGAATTAAAAAAAATATTTGAGAAATTTATTTACCCCGTAGAATAGAATTTGGTAAAATTATTCGATTCTACAAAAATTAATATTTATCCTCTACTCTAAAATCTGTATTTAATTCCATAAAATAAAAAATATCAACTAATTTTTTTAAATACAGTTCTAAATTTGAAATATCTAAAAGAATTTTAAAAAATATTTGGGAAATTTGTTTGCCACATAAAGTGGAATTTGGAAAAAATATTCGATTCTACCAAAAATCGATATTTTTCCTCTACTGTAAAATCTGTATTTTTTTTCATAAAATAGAAAAATAACAACGTGTTTTTTTAATACAGTTCTAAATTTGCAATATCTTAAAGAATTTAACTAAATATTTGGGAAATTTATATGACACATAGAATAGAATTTGGAAAAAATATCCGGTTTTACGAAAATTTATGTTTTGTCTCTAGTCCAAAACCTGATTTTGTTCTCATAAATTCTAAAAATATCATGTAATTTTTTTTAAATGCAGTTCTGAATTTGAAATATCTTAAAGAATCTAAAACAATATTTGGGAAATTACTTGCCACGTAGATTAGAATTTCGAAAAAATATTCTATTCTACTAAAATTGATATTTTTTCTCTAGACTAAAATCTGTTTTTGATTCCATAAAAAAAAAAAATATCAACTAATTTTTTTTAATACAGCTCTTAATTTGAAATATAATAAAACTCACGTATTTCGGATTTCAAGGTCCCGAGAAAATTTTCCGATATAAGCGGGATTCTGATTTATCCTGGTAAAAATACATGATATATAAATTCAAGGGCCGGCAAAAATATCTGATAAAGGCGGGAATCCGATATATGCGGGTTCGATGTACGTGGGTTCTACTGTATCTTAAAAAATTTAAAAAAATATTTGGAAAATTTATATGACACATAGAATAGAATTTGGAAAAAATATTCGATTCTACCAAAAATCGATATTTTTTCTTTAGTCTAAAATCTGTTTTTGATTCCATAAAATAAAAAAATATCAACTAATTTTTTTAAAATACTGTTATAAATTTGCAATATCTTAAAGAATTTAAAGAAATATTTTGAAATTTATATGACACATAGAATAGAATTTGGAAAAAATATCCGGTTTTACAAAAATTGATATTTTTTCTCTAGACTAAAATCTGTTTTTGATTCCATAAAATAAAAAAATATCAACTAATTTTTTTTAATACAGCTCTTAATTTGAAATATAATAAAACTCACGTAATCCGGATTTCAAGGTCCCGAGAAAATTTTCCGATATAAGCGGGATTCTGATTTATCCTGGTAAAAATACATGATATATAAATTCAAGGGCCGGCAAAAATATCTGATAAAGGCGGGAATCCGATATATGCGGGTTCGATGTACGTGGGTTCTACTGTATCTTAAAAAATTTTAAAAAATATTTGGAAAATTTATATGACACATAGAATAGAATTTGGAAAAAATATTCGATTCTACCAAAAATCGATATTTTTTCTTTAGTCTAAAATCTGTTTTTGATTCCATAAAATAAAAAAATATCAACTAATTTTTTTAAAATACTGTTATAAATTTGCAATATCTTAAAGAATTTAAAGAAATATTTTGAAATTTATATGACACATAGAATAGAATTTGGAAAAAATATCCGGTTTTACAAAAATTGATATTTTTTCTCTAGACTAAAATCTGTTTTTGATTCCATCCTATCCTAAAAAGTAGTACTAACGAGATATCGAGGACATTGTTGTCAAAAACCTGATTGGTCGTTAATGACGTGACCATAATTCTATATCTCTGAATGTAGTTTTGTTTGTTTTGTTTAATCTGAAATGTCAATGTTATTTTTTTAATATGTTATTATCTGAAATAATATAAAGGTTTTATTAATATAAAAAGATAAGCAAACAAGGTAGTAAAATTTACTTTTATACATATTATTATTATTATTATTATTCAAAAATAAAGTTAAAATTCTTGTAATTAGTTTAATTTAATTTTAAAAATGGTTATATTATTTTCTTGAAACGTAATTTTTTATTCAACTAATTTAAACTAAAAAAATATAAATAAACTGAAATAATTAATAAAAATTACTAAATAATAATAATAAACTAGCATATAACAAATAAGTTATCTGTAAACAAATTTTAGATTATGTTTAGTAATAGTTTTTCTGTGATAAAATCTTTCTTTTTGATTAAGTAACACAAAAATTATAATAGTTTCTATATGAAATATTTTGGATGCAAGACTTAAAAATCAATGGTTTATATTAAGAGTTGATTTTCTTTTTATCTTTTCATTCAAAAAATCATAAACATAACCTAAAACTTGTTTGTGGATAAGGTCCCTTTTACCGTGGAGATATTCTTTTTTATATCTTTTATTTTTCTTTAAATTTTCATTAAAAGTCAAAATGAAATGCACTAAAAGATGGGTTGTCTTGACATGACCTCGGGTAAAGAGAGCTTGATTAATCGGGGCTCTACTGCATAATTTTTGAAATCTTACAACTAATTTTTATTGCACTATAAAATACCAATTTTTTAAATTCAGACTATGGTCGATTTCAAATAAATTTAACAGATTATTAATTAAATTAAATAGTTTAAAATTAAATTGAACTTCACTATGACTTTTATTGT
Source organism: Ganaspis brasiliensis (assembly GCA_037103525.1). NCBI lineage: Eukaryota > Metazoa > Arthropoda > Insecta > Hymenoptera > Figitidae > Ganaspis > Ganaspis brasiliensis. Next base: position 481,045 of record JAZKLR010000700.1, read on the forward strand.
AAAAGCTAATTGGAATTTTTTAAAATCTATAGTTATTTTATCTATAGTTATTAGTTTTAAACCACAATAACTTATTTAAATTACTTAAATTCTCTCAAAATCTGAATTAGTTAAAAATAATTAATTTGAAAGCAAAAACTCAGTAACAAATTCAAATAGTTATGTTTTTACTAATGATTTAGTAAAAAATAACTAATTTTTAGTCAAGTTCATTTTTAGGTTATGTCAAAATAACTAATATTTTAGTAAAATTCTGTTTACAAACTCAATTAGTTAAATTTTAACTTTTTTTAGTTATTGTCACTAATTGATGAAACAAAAACTCAGCGATGATTTTACTCATAATTAGTTATTTTCAACTTTTGAATATTATTTAATTTTTTAATTACCTTTTAATTCACTTTGAATATTTATTTTCCAACTTTTGGACGTGGGAGGGTTATTATTTGTGTACGTATACATGAAAAGGGCCCAGGTTGTCGATTTTATTTACCGAGATATTCGCATTTTTCTAAAGAAGATTCAGATTTTCGAAATTTTTTTTATTGCTGAAAAACAAAATAAATAATGTCCCATGTCGAATCATGCATTTACAATAACTTTATAGTAATTAAAAACACAAAAAAATATTATTTTTAATTTTAAAAATGCATGGGCGCTAATGGAAATCTTGAACTTTAAACTCGTTTTTCTCAAAACTAGGATTTTTACTCTATTAACTTTGAATGCTTATAACTTTGAGAATTTTTCATCTAAAGGGGTCCAAGACCTCTCAAAATGTTCAAAATTTAATAAAGAATATGGTCATATAGATAAGTCCAATAGTGCCAAAGTGGGCCCTTTTCATATGGACGTACACATTTGATTAAAGTTTTATATTTTTATTTTGAGCATTTTTAATTTACTGATTCTTAATAACAAAATTAAAAGCAGATATGTTGACAAATTTTCATTAAAAAATTAATTTAACCATTATTTATTTTCATTACTTATAAAGGGTGCAATAAACTTTTTTTTTTATTTTTGGAGGCCAGTAAAATATTAATAAATTATAGACCATATTGGGAGCAAATCTTAATTAGACTTTGAAAGAATTCGTCACCAAGCTTAGTCTAATATTAGTCCATTATTGACTCATCAAATCTTGGAAAAGATGTAGATATCCCTTGTTTTAGCAATAAAAAAAAAAAATTAAAATTGGTTTGAAAATTGTAATGGAGGTTTTTACTTTAAAAAAAGAAAAAGTTTTTTATAGAAAATATTTACTTAGTAAATTTTTTGAGAAATAAAAATTGCAAAGAAAATTGAACAGTTTCGAGAATTGAAATCAAATTCAAGAAAAAGTTTTAAAAATAAAGGAAACAAAGAACTTTTTTCAATAAAATCCAGGTTATTTAAAATTAAAAAAAAACAATAAAAATTAAACTAAAATTAAAACTTTTCATTTACAGACTTTTAAATTTTGTTGGGACAAAAAAAATGTAATGACAAGAATTTAAACATTAATTTTAAATAACAGTAATTTTAAATTAAAGTTTTGTTTGTTCTTATTAAATTTAATACAACAAGAAAAATTTATATTTTGATCTTTTTTTTTAAATTAAAAAAATAAAACAAATAACTCAATTAGTATAAATCCCATTTGGTATAAAACTCATTTAACATAAAAACCATTTGGCATGAATCTCATTTGGCATAAAACACATTTGGCATAAAACTGAACAGGAAGAAATCTCATTTTTCATAAATCTCATTTGGCATAAAAACTCAAATGGCATAACATTTTCTCTATCTTAAAGAAAACTTACCCTATCTTAAAGAAAATTTTCTTTATCTTAATAAAAATTTTATGTCAAATGTGTTTTATGCCAAATGGGATATATGCCTATTGAGTTTTATGCCAACTGAAGTTTATACCAAATAAGACTTATGCCAAAAGAGATTTATGCTAAATGTTTTTTTATGTCAAATGGATTTTATGCCAAATGGGATATATGCCAAATGGAATTTATGCCTATTGAGTTTTATGCCAACTGAATTTTATACCAAATGAAACTTATGCCAATTGAGATTTATGTCAAATGGGATTTATCCCAAATCTGTTTTATGTCAAATAGGATTTATGCCAAATGGGATTTATCCCAAATGGGATTTATATCAAAAAGGCTTTGTGCTAAATGGAATCTATGTCAAATGGGTTTTATGGGTTATGGGTTTTATGGTTGATTTTGAAAAAAAATTATTAGGATAGAAATGTGCCTTTTTATGTGTAGAATTGAAAAAAAATATTTAGAATTATTATTAATTCTACATAGTATTAATAAATATTATGATTGTTAAAAATTCTTTAAAAATAAAATTATTTAGCAAGATACAAATTGTATATTTTTTTAATTAAAATATGGTGTACCCTATAAAATTTCTTTTTTATTTTTAATCGTTATAAAGGGAAAAATTTTTCATTATTATTATTTTTGTTATTATTATTTAAAACTCATTTCGTCTTACAACTTAAAAGAACCCCCCCCCTTTACCCCGAAGAATAGTCCGGTTATTATTTTATTATTAAATTATTAATTAAATTTTATTATTATTTAACCCCAATTAGGATTAAATTTAAGAATTTAAATTAAATTGATTAGTTAAGTATTAATTCTTTAATAATAATATTATTATACTTTTAGGAAAATATGACATTTAAATATAAAATTCTATAAAAATTTATCAAGGAATTTATTTCTTAACGTCTTTTAGGAAATTAAAATAGACATTTTTTTATTTGATAGTATTAACAACTTGGAATTAAAAAAAGAATTTTATCGAGTAAAACCTACCTTTTTAACAAGAACTAACAGAAGGCTCTTCATACTTCATATTTGTTTGTAAAACTTAAATACTAATAATAACGCAGAAAATTAGTAGAAAAATTCTTAAGACTTATTAGAGTGTTAATAATAACAGTTAAATGAGAATTTATAAATGACACAGAAATTTCACAAAATTTTGTATGCATTGTGCCGATTTAGGAAACATGTTTAAATAATAATTTAATATAAATTAAAATACAATTTTTTAAGATTTCTAACAACCGAAAATCTACACGCGCGCATCGCGCGCGATTTTGTGTTCTAGTTGAATAAAAAAATATCAACTAATTTTTTTTAATACAGCTCTAAATTTGAAATATAATAAAACTCACGTATATCGGATATCAAGAGACCGAGAAAATTTTCCGAAATAATCGGGATTGTGATTTATCCGGGTAAAAATACATGATATATAAATACAAGGGACCGGCAAAAATATCTGATAAATGCGGGAATCCGATACATGCGGGTCCGATGTACGTGGGTTCTACTGTATCTTAAAAAATTTAAAAAAATATTTGGGAAATTTATATGACACATAGAATAGAATTTGGAAAAACTATTCGATTCTACCAAAAATCGATATTTTTTCTCTAGTCTAAAATCTGTTTTTGATTTCATGAAATAAAAAAATATTAACTAATTTTTTTTAAATACAATTCTAAATTTAAAATATCTTAAAGAATTTAAAAAAATATTTGGGAAATTTATATGACACATAGAATAGAATTTGGAAAAAATAATCGATTCTACCAAAAATCGATATTTTTTCTTTAGTCTAAAATCTGTTTTTGATTCCATGAAATAAGAAAATATCAACTAATTTTTTTAAAACACAGTTTTAAATTTGAAATATCTTAAAGAAAAAAAAATTTCCGAAATTTATTTGCCACATAGAATAGAATTTGGAAAAAATATTGGATTCTACGAAAATGAATATTTTTCCTCTAGTCTAAAATCTGTATTTGATTCCATAAAATAAAAAAATACCAACTAATTTTTTTTAAATACAGTTCTAAATTTGAAGTATCTTAAAGAATTTAAAAAAATATCTTGGAAATTTTATAGAGTCTGTCCGATTTTGACACAAAAAATTAAATTTTGTTTTGAACATTTAAAAAAAAAGTGTTAAAGTCTTATGATGGCAATGTGCTAAGTATTCTTAATGATATTGTAAAATAGAGTGTTTATTTTTACGTTTATTTTTCTGGTTTAATTATATTTAAGAAAATTGTGATCCAAGTTTTGTGTGTAACGTGAAGTAGTGCCACGGTGCGCCTGAAACGGTTTTTTATCGGTCATTTTCAATGAACGCGTAAATTTGAAACGTCGTTTTACCAGCAAAAAAAAATCAGATTTTTACATTTTTTTCTTTTTATACATGTTTTTTAGGGTTTAAATAGACAATATATGAGCTGTCCGAGCGTGACTACTTAATGGTAATGAGAAATTACAATTTTAAGTTTTTTATGTAACTGAAAAATTTACTTACCTTCTCGTATCAAAGTTTTTGAAAATATTTTATATTTGTTAGGAATTTTTGAAAGTTACATGGTTAAAAGTGTGATAAAAGTTTACTATTTTAGAAAATTTATTTATTAATTAATTATAAATATATATAAATCAATTTATATTTGAACAAGTATAATGAACAAGTTGTATCACAAAAGTTTTTTTTTTTTTGCTTTTACATTTTTTAGGTTTGGGGATAAGAAATTTCTCCTAAATGAAAGTGCTTACAATAAGTGTCTAAATTGCAGTCGTAGCAACTTAGTCTGTTAAAGCGAATAATGTTGGGCTTTTTTCTGCACCAAACCCATTGATGCACTTTCATAGTTCCCTTGAACGTAGGTAAATTTTTTTTCATTCCTTTGTCAATATTCATTATTTCCGCAGTTGTAACTGGAGCAAACCAAACGTTAAGTTGACTTTCCTCGAGTGCCTGAAGAAGACTTTAAAAATTGCTAACGTCCTTGCCATATGCTACAACACCATCAGCGGTTCTTTTTGTTACTGCACCAACTCCATCAGCTGCGTTTTTTCCATGTCCAATCTCTGAGAAATTGTAAATAATGTACTCGATCCTATAAAAGAAACAAGTAGGGGAAAGTCGGGTAGCCCCGGACACCTAAGCCTTTTGGTTAAGAAATTTGTATAATTTTTTTGAAATATTAATTAAATCATCTTATGACAAAGACATGACCTCTGTCCATCTTTGAAATAAATTCGATCATAAAATAAACACATTAATTGAGAGAAAAGTGAGATCATATATGAGTAGTAAAATGTAAGCTTCCAAAAACTTGTCGGGTGTCACCGGACAGAGAAAATAAAAGTGCTTATTTAAATTGTTTAATTTGATAAAGTGCGAATAAATTGTGTCTTAAATAATGACCGTAAATTATTTTTTAGAAATAAATTAAAACATCTATTTAATAGGAACAGAAAGTCCAAATATAATAGAATTTTTATATGACGTTTAATACGATTCACGTTTGTTAAATTGTCTAGACAATTTAAGGTTAAATTTAGAAATTACTTATTTTCAAAAAGAAGAAATGAAAAAATGAATTAATATATTAAAAAACGTAAGCTCAAGTGAATTATACATAGTTTGTAATTTGTGTCAATTATAAAAATGCAGTATTATACGTGAAATAGCTAGTGTCTGGGGCTACCCGCTGTCCGGGGCTATCCGACTTTCCCCTACTGAAGGTCAGCGTTAAACGGAAAAGCGTTAACAGTTAACGAAAAAGGATATTTTATACCTGGTTCCTTGGTTAGGAAGAGAAGGTATTTGTTAAAAGTTTACGGAAAAGGAAACTCTCTGCTCATTATACAAATTACCTTGAAATTTTAATTTTATTTCTTAATACAAACAATAGACTTTCTGCAGGGAGTCATCATCATTAGAGCAAACCCTCGTATAATGAGGGTTGATGGCTTTAGGAAAAGAGATAAAATTTTCGAGTATTATTGAAAAGAGAGAAAATAAATTATATTCTTAAATTTTACCTCATTACTCAAATATTCTTCAAATTTAAAATTTTCTTTCTAAATACGAACAATAGACTAAATATGTTTTCGAATAAGGTTTTCGAGACAACCCTTGTATAATGAGTGTTATAATTGGTTTTGGAAAAGAGAAACAATTTTCGAGCTTTAAAGAAAAGAGAGGTAAATACATTAGTGCGTGGTATAGAAGTGCATGGTAGTGAAAGTTATTAATGAATAGAACTTGTGTGTGTATAATGTGGAAGTGAATAATGCCAGGGGCGGCGGAACAGGTCGGAGTCGTGTGTGGAGTTTAAGTTATGTTTAAAGGGGGGAGGGGGGAGGTCTGAAATATAATAATTAAAATTTTTATATATGTGAAATGCAAATTTTAAACTTAAGACATTTTAAATAATTTAAAAAATCGCAGTTTTATTGGAATTATACATAGGGGAGTGAGCCCCAAGATGGACAGGGCCCCAAGATGGACATTTCGTATAAAATTTTTGTTTAAGGTGACAGCGCCTTATGCTTTCTGTCATTTTTGTTGTTTGTATAGACGAACATTTTGATGCACATTTGAAGAAAAAAACCAGTTGGTTTTTCTTCTACACATACCACGTAATTTTGTGTCTAAAAAAGTTTTGTAACAGTTTTTTCTCAAGTTGGTAAAGTTATTTAAATTTATGATTTAGAATGAGTACTGAACGTTATAATATTCTTTATTTATCGTATAATAATATTCTAAAATGATTTTACTAATTCAGTATTCATATCTATATTTTTACTGGGGATCAAAAAATGGTGTCATGTACCCTAAGATGGACAGGCCTAAAATCTCAATGTATTTTTTTGCATATTTTCGATTTTACACTTTTTTCAATAATTTTTTGAGCCAATTAATTAAAATTTTTTATTTTCCACCATAAAATTTCATTTTATCGTTAGAGAATTTATTATATTGATTATTTTCGACATTTTATTACTTTTTACTGTTAAGCTATTAAATTGAAGTTTTTAGAAATTTCATTTCTTGATAAATTCCGTAAAATGATTGAAACTTAGTTCAAGAATTGTTACACGATGTTCATTTTTTATTTACTACCATTTTCAGAGACTTTTAAGAAGGTGTCCATCTTGGGGCCACTTTTTTTTAGACCGAAAATTTTAGCAATTAGAAAAAATGCTTTAAAAAATGTTTATGTTCAAAATAAAATTTTATCTCTGTGGCCATAAGTTACCTTATAAATTGTACTTTCATCCGGTATAAAACATTTTAATAGATTTTATTCGGTTTGGATTCTACAGCAATAAATCGATAGGGTGGCCAACTTGGGTCCCTCTCCCCTACTAAAAATTGTACCGTTGAAGATAGAATTATTCAAAATAATTGAAAAATTTTGGTGTGTGGAAATCCACACACGAAAAGATTTGGTGTGTGGACTACTCCACACAGTCCACACAACTGGCGCCGCCCCTGAATAATGCTAATTATTGTGTATTTTTTATTAAGTGTTTATAATAGAAATCTGTTTAATGTGAAAGTGTATAGTATTAATATTCTTATTGTTTATTAAGAGTTTGTGTTGAATAGTACTTAATACGGTGAATAAAAAGTGTTTATTTAAGAAATGAACTGTAAGTGCTTAATAATAAATAATAAAGTAACTCTAATAGTAACAATATTTAGAAAGTGTTTAAATTTTTTATTTTCAATAAAGTTAGTGTTATGAAATGCGAAAAGTGTCCATAAAATGGGATTGTGTATTCATTAAACAAGTGATTGATAACTGTTTAATAAATAAATTAATTGCAAATGTTTAATAAATAATAAAGTGATTATAATGTTTTTAAAGAGTCGTTACAGTGTAAGATAAGTGTTAATAATATAATTATATAAAAGAGGTGAGATAAAGATATAAGACAATAACATAAGACAATAACATGAGACAATTACATGAGACAATGATATGAAATAAACAGATAAAAGAATGAGAGAAATGAGGTAAAAATATAAGATAATAGCATGAGACAATGTGATGAGATAAACATGCGAAACAATGAGAGAGATCAGGTAAAGAGATGGGATAATGAGATGAGATAAATAGTTATGAGATAAACATATGAGATATAGAAACAAAAAAACATTAAGACTTGAAATATAAAGACACTTTATTGACATGTAGGCTAAAGAGATGATTATGGAGTTAGATCGTGAGAAATAAACAATGAGATTCATTTTTTGTTAATTCTTTTTTTTTTGAGTTGTTTTTGAAAAATAATTTTTCAGTTAAAGAAGAGATATTTCAATTTAAATGATAAATATTAGGATATTCGTAATTGGGAAATGCTAAATGACAATTACATATGTATAAGTTTCAGGAATTACTGGAACTTTATTCAGGTGGTACTTTCCAAAAACAAATTACAGTATATTTAGAAAAAATGTTAGATGAAATTAAAGCAATTAATGAGAATAAATCACATATTCAAATATTGTTTAATGGAAATCGACTTTTGGGTAACTGGATTTGCACTTACTATGATGGAAATGAACTTTTTGTTTATGATAGTCTTATTGAAGGATGTTTAAATGAAGATCAAAGAGAATATTTATGCAGGTTATATCCATTTAAACCTAATGTAGTTTTATAAGAGTACAACAACCAAATTTTGTTGATTGTGGTGTATCCGCCATTGCGTTTGATGTTTCTTTATATTTTAATATTAAACCTGAAAATATTGTATACAATTATGCTTTAATAAGAACTCATTTGTATATGATGTTTAAAAAAAAATGTGTCATCTCATTTTCGGATAATTTTACAAATTTATATAAACTTGGAATTAGCAATATCAAATAAATAAAAAACAATAATTTACATGTGAGGAATGTAAAAGTGCGACACAGAAGAGAAAATTAGATTATTAAACTAATGACGGCTTTACAGAAATGAAAGGAGATAGTAGTAGTCCTTCATTATATACAAAAATAGAACAGAAAAAAGTTGTTAATATTCCTGACTAAGAAACTAGAAAAAGCAGTACCAAATATGAAAAAATGTATTGTAAAAGACCTAAGTTAAAAGGAGAGATAGAAAAGAGAGCAAATAACAAATTTTGAAAGTGTAAATAGTGACAGAATATCAATGTTTGTAAGAAAAAACATGTGGAAAGAGCGTCAAATTCTATTGAAGTAGTAAAAGAAGGTAATAATTACAAAACATTAGAAACAATAGTAGTAAGAAGATATTTTTTAGCAATTCTAATGATAAGAGTAGAAAAACTAGAGCAGAATATCAGAAAGAATATAGTAAAATGATTTTTTCTAAAAAAAAACACATAAATAGTGCTGTTCAAGAAGAAAAGAGAGATAATAATTCTGACAAATTAATAATTTCTAGCGATTGTAATTAGACAAGTAAAAAAAGTCGTGCAGAATATCAAAGAATGTTGAAAGTCAGTTAAAGTATCTTAAAGAAGTAGGAGGAGATGATAAGAATAATAAATTACAAAGAATAATGAGCCAGACAAAAATTGTTAACACCTCTAATCAGAAAATTAAAAAAAAGTAGAGCAGAATGTAAAAAAGCTATCGTCAAAGTTTGAAATTGAAACAGAAGATGTGCTATGATAAGGATGAAAATAATGAAATACTATATTCAAAAGATATACAGGAGAAAGATATAAGGATTTGTGATGAGAAAATGAAAAAAAGTCACGCAAAATAACAAAAACAATAACTTAAAAGATTAAAATTAAAAAGAAACGTAATCGATGAGGAAAAAATAGATGTTTCGGAACATGAGGTAAAGAATGAAGTCATTTATTGAAATGAAAACAACATTAATATTCGTGATTTTGCTTATGCAGAAAAAAATATTAATAGCCCACATGTTCCAAGTTATAACGAACATTATCTTGGTAAAATTTCGTGTTTTTGCACAAGATGCAAGGCTAAACATTTTGAGAAAGAAAAATTCAAAAGAAATTAACTTATAATTATTGTTGCAGTCATGGTGGTGTATCGTTGCCTTTAGAAAAATACCCTCATGAATTAAAAAAATTGTAATGAAATTACTATCTTTAATATGAATGCTGAAGGTTTAATACCAGAGTCTTATGTAACGGTTTATAATACATCGATTAAACAATTGCAATTGGTTAGTCATTTAGATCCAAATGTTGAACCTTGGATATAACCTATACTTTATCCTCTAGGAAGCAAGGGTTATAGTCTCGATATGATTCGTACTCATAGTGACAAACCAACCAGAAATCAAACTGTACCCAGATCTGCTTATGTAAAATATAAAATAGGAGTAAGAGGTCATACCTTCAATCAAGTCTTATATGGTGGAAGAATGTTTCAGCAATGGTTAGTTAATAATTATGTCAAAGTTGAAAAAGTTAGGTTACATTTTTGTAAAAATAATCAAACAAAATTAAGAAGTGAAACTTACAAAGGATTAATTGATCATTTAGATAAACAAGAAATTGAAAATAATGTACATGTTGGCAAGATGCTGATACTGCCTTCAACATTTATAGGATCACCTCGTAACATGTCAAAACAATATTCATATGCAATGACCATTATGTAGCTTTTCATGGTAGACCAGATTTATTTATTACAATAACATGTAGTTCAAAATGGAAAGAAATTTAAGAAAATTTATTACTTAATCATTCAGCTTCTAAGAAACCTGACACGGTTGCAAGAGTCTTTCATTTAAAAGTAAAAAAATTAATCGAAACTGTAGTAGATGATAAACTATTTGGACAAGTAAAGTCCTATGTTTATGTTATAAAATTTAAAAAGCGCAGTTTACCTCATATTCATTTATTGGTTAAATTGGAAGAAGGTTCTAAAATATTAAGAGCAGAGAGTGTTGATCGGTAAACTTTTTAAAGTAAAGTTTTTAAATTGTATTAGGTATATCATAATTTTTTATAATTATTCTTGATATTCTTGATTTTATTCTTCATCTTTTTTTTATTTAATTAATTTTTAATTAATCAAAATTTGCAAATTGATTTACGCGATAGATCAAAGATCACATCATTTTAAATTTATTGCAATGTCTTCTTATCATTTATTTTATTTTTTTATTATATTATGTATTTATTTTATTTCACATAATTATACACAATTGAAACATTGTTTTAAGAGGGAAACATCAGTTGCAATTATCGAAAAATCGTTTTTTCTTTTTTTGCATTTTCTTAAACTATACATATTTAAAAATGTGTTTGGGGTCGTCCATAAATCACGTGAGCCAACAAGGGGGGGTGGGGGGTCATGAAAATTATCACGGTTCATCACTTGGGGGGTAGGGGGTTTCCCCTCTGATCACGTGATATTTTAACTGCAAATTTTTATTAAAAACAGAGACTTTCTTAGTTATAAACATACGTGTTTCTCGATCTTTCGATATGTGCAATAAAAAATAATTAATATGAAGAGAAAATAACTAAAAATTAATATTAAACTTAAAAATTGTTTTTTCTCAAAGAAAGACGCTATCGATTTTTTTATTTTATAAATAATTTATTTATAAAAATAATCTTTTATAAGTAAGGAAGTTTTTTCCGTTTATAAAAAAGTGGCGTTTTTTTCGTCAAATTGTAATTTATACTTTTTTAGCCCATTATACGCATTCTAAAGGTGAATTTTATAAGTAGGTATATAATATGGTAACTATAAAAAATATAATATTGGGCATTTTTTCTCAATTCGACCACCCCCCTGCGCATTTTAATTAATTAGTTAATAAAATCTCATAATATCCTTATTTTCAAGATAAAAGGCGTTACTATAGTTTAAAATTTTCGTCAAAACATCAATTTTTTTATGTCGTATGGTGTTTTTTATTTCCAGCTAAGGGCTGCAAAATATCACGCATAAACGCTTAAAACCTCCAAAAAATATAAAAATTGTTCGAAAAATAAATGAAAAACTAAAAATTATTAGTCTAAATAACTACGAGATTTACGTAAAATATTTAATCGCATTAAAAAAAAAACAAACCTTAACAAGCATTATAATAAGGAAGAACCCAGTTAAAAATTTCTTTAAAGGATCTTTCAAGGATCGTGTCATGCACCTTTAAAGAACATTAAATGTTCCTTTAAGCATCGGGACAGGTCCTTTAAGAATTCTTTAAGGATCCTCAAATGACCTGCAATAATATCTTAGAGGATGCTGACACGATCCCTTGACGGAATTTGGAACAACAATCTTTCACAGGTTCCCGCGAAGGAACGCATAATGTACATGTTCTCATGCAGGTTCCCGCGCAGGATCCTTTAATAACAATTTTTTGGATAATTTTTTTTTATCTGGTAATAGATCAAAAATATATGTTATATTTGACGTAGAATTCTAGAAAATTAAAAACTACTGCGCAGCCGTAAGTATAATAGAAACCAAGTTCAACCAGTGCACATCATGTATTCAGTTCTTTGAAATACTACACATGTTCCTACATAGGAGCTTACTTATGTTCCTTTAACGAGTCCCTCGTAGGACCATAATGCAGCTAGGGATCCTGTACAGGTACACGCAGGAACCTGTGAAAGATCGTTGTCCGAAATGCCGTCAAGGGATCGTGTCAGGATCCTCCAAGGAATTATTGCAGGACGTTTGAGGATCCTTAAAGGTACCTTTAATGTTCCTTAAAGGTACCTTTAATGTTCCTTAAAGGTTCATGACACGATCCTTAGAAGTTCCTGTAAAGGAATTTTTAACAGGGAACCCTCAAAATCGTCCCATAAACATGAATTTTCAAAAATTAACAAATATTCTTTAACAAATAGACAAAAACATTCTTTAGAGAATTGACAAAACTTTAAATATTACTAAAAATAAGAGTTCTATGAAACTTGCCTCTTCAACATCGAAAACCACCCTTAAAAATCTTCTCTTAATCTTTAATTCAAAAAATGGACAATTTTTTATTAAACATATAAACTAAAACAATCTTGAGAGTATTCTCCGGCTTTTAAAAATTGTTTAGAATGTATTCCTAAGTGAGGTAAAAATGAATAAATTTTGAGCGATTTTATTTTGGTTCATTTCTTTTTTTTCAGATTAAGGGATGATTTTCAAGTGTGTTTTTCGATGCTGAAGGGGATAAGGAAGATAAGAATACATTCAAAGCAAGGTTTTAAGTAATTAAGGGATGATTTTAAAGGGTGGTTTTCGATGCTAATAGGGGTAAGTTTTATAGGTTTTTATTCTTATTGAATTTCAAAGTTTGTGAATCCTCTAAAGATTGTTTTTTGTTTACTTGTTTAAGAATATTTGTCATTTTTTTAATTAGTGTTTAAGGAACGATTATGAAGGGTTGTTTCTTATTATAATGCTTAGTAAGGTTTGATTATTTCTTTGAATGCGATTAAGTATTTTATTTAAATCTCTTAGTTATTTAGATAATAATTTTTATTTTTTCGTTTATTTTTAGCATAATTTTTATACTTTCTGTGGGTTTTTTTGGACTTTATGCATGATAATTTTCCACCCTTAGTTTGAAATAAAAAACACCGTACCACATCAAAAAGTTGATGTTCTGGCGAAAATTTTAAGCTATAATAAAGTCTTCTATCTTGGAAATTAAAATGCACAGAGGCGTTGCCGAATTGAGACAGAATGTCCCATATATGAAAAAATAAAGAATATAAAACGGACTTCTAATTTAAATGTACGAGGAATTTGCAATAAACAGTCTGTGAACTTATTGTTTGAATGCCTTCAGTATTTTAAGTAATTTTTATAGCTATTCAAAGTCACTTGATAATCAAGGGGGGTGGGGGGTTGCAGAGAACATCACGGTTGCTCACGTGGGGGGTCTAAAATTGTCATAAAACCTTTCACGTGATTTATGGACGACCCCTTTGTAAATTTCTAAGTTGATCATGGCTATTCGTCTTTTGTTTTACGCTTAGATTTACAGTTTTTGTACCCTTCCTTCATAATTTTGAGGACAGAAAGAATAATATGAGAAGCAAAGGTCATTTCAAGTATTTAACAAAAAATTACGTTCAAACTTTAAATGCGTTTTTCTCAAAATGACATTTTCAAAGTCGGTGATCATGATTACTCGAAAACCATTAAACCGATTTACTTGAAATTTGGTATGCTTAATTTACACATCTAAGTCGAGTAAGTGATCGGAGAATTTTTTTTTTATGCGAAACTTTTTTTTATATAGCTGAAAATCGACGGTTTATTTTAACGAAAATCATACTGTTGACTTTGATAGGTCACCATTTCGTCGAATATTTTTTTTTCTTCAAATCCTTCGATCACTAACAGCATAATTTTATTATAAATGTAAATCAATTTCATTTTTTCATTTGATACGAAGCATACTGGCAGAATCCTGATCACAGCGAAACACCTTTTTTTAGATGGCGTCGCTTCAAAGACTCACATCTTCAAAAGTTTTGGTTGAAAAACACTTTTATTTTTTTTTAATTACAGTTTTTAACATGTGCTTTTAACTAATAAATAGTATTCTTCAAAAAGTTTCATGGTTTTCTAGGAAAAAATTCTTGAAAAAAGCACTTTTTTTTGTTACAACTGTTGTTCCTCCCTTAAGAAATAATAACATTTGGCGTGCGCTTTAGCGCACGCTTTTTTTCTAGTTTGTATGAAATCCTTCCTTATTAAATTCGACAAAAGTGAAAACATAAATTTAGAGCGGTATTGAGATGTTGGACCATCACGGAGGAAATGTAATTTTTTTATATCAGGTTTTATTCTCAAAACTTTTTGCAAAATTGGTTTTAAATGAGCAATGATAGCTGGAGGATCATGTCGCAAGCATTGTGACAAAGTACAGAAGGATTCATGATTATCTTTTGTGTACCAGGCACCTGTATGAAGAGACACTGAGTCTCTTGAAGCTCCAAAATGGACGGCTTGTAGCTCCATGGCATACTTGCAATTATAGTTTTCACTGAAATCTATATTTAAAAAAAGATCACTCGAAGTCAGGGATTCTTTAACTTTAGTTGTGGCTTTATATTGGTGCTCTATTCTGTAAACATGATTCTCAAACTGCGTCAAGTTGTTCAGTAACAAATGTTTCAGCTCACAGACTGTTGAGTGCAAGCGCTGTTTCACTGTACGCTGAACTTCTATGTCATTCTTCGTTTTTATGGAAACTCTTTTTTCTTTTATTCTTTCCCATTTAAAATAATCAATTGGCTCATCATCACAAACGTCAGAAAAAGAGATGGTTCTATCTTGGCATTCTGGACATTTCTTCAAAATACAATCTTCAGTACGTTGATCACACACAAGTGATTGAAAAAGCTTAAATGGATTATTGTACACTACCACTTTTTTCCTATGCAAAGCTTCAACGACATGAGCCATATTTTTATGTTGTAGACACAGGCATGTATCACGATCAGATACGGATGCTTTAACCACCCAAAATGGTCGGAATCTCGAAAAAGTCGTGTTGCTTAATTTAAACGTCCTATGATTCTTCTGAAATAATTTATATAAGTTAAGCATAGAATCGTTCATGTACATTTTTTGTTTTTTTATTTTCTTGCGAGTGATAGTGTCTTTCTTCCCAGGGCAAATTCTGCTGTTGGATTCAAAGAATTTTTCAACTACGTTTCTAAGAAATATTTGACCATGCGATTTTTTTCGTGTGACTTTGTCAACGATTTTAGTGATGTTTGACGGTTTACATCTGAAAGCTGAAATATTTTTCTGACTTTGACCTAAAAGTTTATATTTTCTCATAATCGAACCTTGTACTATGTGCTGGAGTGTTGCTTTGCTAGCACGATCATTATTTGTTTCTGCTATAGATTTAATTTCAGCTTTTAATACTTCTCCAAATAATAACCTTTCTTTAATAATGGCACTTACTCGACGTCTACCAATTAAACCTTTTACAACAGTTTTTAAGCTTGTACGGTCCTTATCCTTTACGCTTTGTCTCCATTTCGCTTTTCTTAATCTATTAACTTCACGTTTTAATTTTTCATTTTCTTTCTTCATGTTTAACATTTCTCTATATACTTTCGACCTATTAGCTTTTACTTTTTTTCCGCCAACTTTTGCTTGCTTTGTAATAATTTTACAATTTTCAGCATTTATCTGAGAAATAAAAAATATTATTAATCTATAAATTTATTATTATTATTAAGAATTATTATTATTATTATTATTATTATTATTATTATTAATTATATTAGTATAATTTTATTACCGAGTTGTTAAGAGAAGCTTCTTCATTTTTCTTTTTTAATCGGAAATTTCTAACTCTCTCTCTATTTTTTTTGCGTTGTGTACTTTTCTCTTTTTCAGTCATTATTTTGATAGTTTTAATTTTTCCACTTTTTTTTCCGCAAATATTTTACATGTTCCTTTTCTTTTAACAACTTTAGCTTTTCAGGATCAGCTTTTATTCTTTTCAAACGTTCTCTTTCTGCAATCTGCTTTTTTTCCAATATTTTTTCTCTTTCTTTAATTTTAGATTCATTATTAATTTTTGATTTTTTCTTACCGTTCTGTCTGTTGTCACATGTGTTTGGTTTGGTTAAATTATTCGTTTTTCTTAACCTTGTATTCATTTTCACTATTTAAAAAATAATTCTCAGTTAATGCCAATTTTAATTTTTTACCTACTTTATTAAATATTTCTATTGAAAATTCTTACCTCTAATCACATACTTGGTTTATTTTTAATAAATAAAAGGTTTGACATTTGTCAAATTTGCAGGTTCATTTGAAAGTTTATGTGCAGCACGTTGTTCACAGTCTTTTGTTTTTGACATTTCTTTTGCAAACAGGGGACATTACATTCCAGGGGACGTTGCATCAAAATATATTTCATATTTTTATGTATACAATATATAAATCTTAAGTTATTATTATGGGATATCAAACAGAATTTACAGCTTTATATTTATGGTCATTAATATCGAAGGAAATGTTTAGATTATTAATTTAATTTCATGCCAGGGGAATTACATTAAAAAAGGTACTATAAGTTTTTTCCCATTAATTGTATTCTATTTCAAAATATGCTTATTTATAAAAAAAATATTTATTACTAAATAAAAGATAGATAAAAATACTTGATATCTAACGTAAACATTTTTTTCTATTGATAATTTTGTTTACAAAATTATTATTCTTTCAATTCTTTGGAACATTGAAAGTGTGAGACATGATTAATATAAAAATAAATAATGTATTGATGAATATTTTATTTTATACAAAGTATTTTTACGTTCATTTGAATGTATAAAATAAGTAGGTATAATTGAAATTTGCCGATAAAACATGCGTCACTACTAATAATACGTTAAAAGTTCCATGAAGCACTTGAAGACAGCCAGGGGACGTTACATTTCCCACTTTAATCAACTCTCACATCTTGTGAACTAAATATTTGCAATTTCTAAAAATTTAAATGAGTAGATATATTATCATTTAATATGTAGCACCATTATTGTCAACATAAACCTATTTTTTTATTTAAAAAATTACAAAAGACCCGAATTACTTTCATTGAAAATGACCCATAACAAAGTGATGTTAAGTTTAAATCAAACAAAATTTTTTCTCAGTGTAAGCGAAAAAAAGCTAAAGTAAGGAGGGATGGAAAAAGCGGGGCAGTGTGGTTCTTGAGGGTTGGTGATTTTAGGTTAGGTATACAAATAACGTAAGCCATTATGGGTGAGGGAGGGTTTGATGAAATCTTACGGTATCTTACATAGGGGGGAGGGGGGTTCCTGTAAAATCTTACGTTATATTTTTTAATTAACAGATTTTTTTTAATTTAAAGAGGGATTTAATTAATACGCTTTAAGACATTAAACATTAAGTATTATAATTTATCTATTAATTTTTACTATAAAAGAAATTAATTTGGAAAAATTATGCAAATGAAATTTTTTCCTAACGAAGATAGTAAAGTTTTAATCTAGGACAGTAATATTTATTTATTTTTTTTTTAAATTACATTTCCTGCATTAAAAATGTACTATCTTCGCTGGGAAAAATGTTTGTCTTACACGATTATCCTAGACTATAAACCGAAGACTACTTTGTCAGTGCATGCCTTTAAGACTGTAATGGAAGTTACTATAAATTAATAATCCATATTATTTACTTTTAAAGATACTGCAAAATATTTTATCTAATAAAAAATTTACTTTAATTAGATTAAGAAAGTGCTTTTAAAACATTTTTTTGATAAAAATTAAGAAAAATAAGATCTTAGTAAGATTTCAAGGGCTGGGAGGGGTTTTATTTGTGTGCGGCCTTTTATCAGATGATATCGTTTGTAGGTGATACTTAAGTAATTTCCATCTGCTAGTCTGTTCGAAAATATATAGTAAATAGCGGTAACGCATAAGAATGTCGATGTGGGGTGGTTTGTGATGATTTTTCAAAATTTTTAATACGGTTTGTCACTTTTTTCAATTTCTTAAATAATTTGTAGCAGATGTGCTGAACAAAAGGTCTTTGTAATCTGGAACCATTTAGGTACGTTGTACTGTGTGTGTACCCTTTAACCTTGAATAAAAAAAACTGTTAATTTTCTTGAGTTTATTCATTAACATTTTTTATTTGGGTGATAATAAAGTACAAAACTGCAAAGTATAATTAAATTTCACCCAGAGCTTTTTTCAATGCATTGTACAAAATCGGGTCCAAATTAAATTAGTGTCTGTCATTTTGAATTTCCAAAAAGTATCCTCAAAATCGTAATCAGTGACCCCAAAATCCCCGAGGAATGACTTTTAAGGAAATTTAATCAATTTTTAAATTTTGTGTCCGTCATTTTGAATCTGCCGTTTTCAATTTCCAAAAAGTAACATGAAAATCGCAATCAGCTACCCCGAAAACTTCCAAGTAATTAATTTCAAGCAAGTTCGATAGATTTTTACATTTTTGTCAGCCATTTTGGATCAGCAATTTTGCATTTTGAAAAACCAACAATAGATTTGCATTCAGCGACCGCAAAAACTGTTAATTAAAGAGTTTGAGGGCAAGTTGGACATAGACCTGTCCTTGTTGACGTGGAATATATATATATAATAATATATATGATGATTAATATATAGTGAAAATGAAAGTGAAGTGAAAGTGAAGTGAAAGTGAAGTGAAGTGAAAGCGAAGTGAAGTGATGTGAAGTGAAGTTACAGAATAGCACGGGAGCTGACTCCCCGATCTACAGACATGCAGGTCGATATATTGACGCGGCTCGCTGTAGAGCTGCGCGTTAGTACTACTTAGCGCCTTCTGCGCTGTGTCTGGCGTTCCACGCTATCTTCCGTCGATGCGTGTGTCAGGATGCGCGGTTGACTGGCAAATACTTCTGCTAGCCACGTTTTTGACAGTTCCATGATAAGACGGAAGTGTAACTTAACCTCAAAGTTAAGTTTATTTAATTTAAGCTTAAAATAAATTATCCAATTGAAAATTAAAAGTCAAGTGCAATTGTGAGGTTCGTCACACACTTCAGCCTCTTCCTGCAGGATAGGTGCTTAGACGTTCTATCATTAAACCATCAAAGTTAGAATTACATTTGCTGCATTAAAGAAACGAAAATTTAATATATTTGGAAATGCGCAACTAAATATTAAATTTTTTCAAAACCTACAACATTTTCTTTATAATCAGAATTAGTTAACTGATTCTCAATGTCTTTAAGATCTTTCATACTTTTCAGTAGAAATGTAGCCCGAGTAATATTAATGTTTGTTACATCTGCTTTCCTACTTCTCGATCCATTGATTCTATCAATTAACGTTCTTATTTCCTACTGGCGATCCTCAATATCATCAAATCGCTCATCAGTGGTTTGCAGAGAAATTTTTGAAAAACTAAGATTTCTTATATCAACTTTTTTATATCGGAGTGTCTATTCGTACAGAAAATCTCGACCAATCAGAAATTTGTAATGCAATTCTCGACCAATCAGAAAATTGCTTCAATAAGTACGAATAGCTCGTTCTATGTGATCTGGCTATTCGTACAGAAAATCTGTACGAATAGCCAAACCTCAATGGAGCAGCTATTCATACAGAAAATTGTCAAAATCTTTCTTTTTGTGAAAATTAATGTTACACGGATATCTTTTGGTTAAAAGACCACTGTTTGTGACACAAGAACCCCCCCTTAGCATTTCTAACATTTTATTATGATTTTTCACAACCAAAACAAAAGGTATTACGCTCCCAAAGACAGTGTTTCAATTTTCTGTACGAATAGCCGTTCCACCTTGGTCTGGCTATTCGTACAGAAAATCTGTACGAATAGTCACGGCCTTTTTATATAAAGGCAAGCTCTGTAAACAACAGATACTGGTGCATATATGGGTTGGCAGACCATTAGAAAAATTTTACTACATCTTGCAACATCTGTGGAGGCTCCTGTAGCAGCATCTGCAGTAACACCTGCAACAGAAAAACCGGAACAAGGATTAGTGTTTTCAATTCTGGAAGAAATTCAAGAAAAATTAGTGTTGAAAATTACTGTGAAAAATGTAGTGATAAAACAAATGGGCGATTTTACGTGAGATTTACATGCAGATTTCAAATTTGTCCAAACATATTTTTCTTCATTCTTTATTAAAAAAAAAGAATACATATTTTCTTAAATTGTTTTTAGCCTCTTAGTTTTCGAGTTCAGAGTTTTTTAAATTTTTTGTTTTTAAAAGTAGACATATTTTTAATGTCAAATATCTTTAAAAGTATGCACTTTAGAAATATTTTGACAAAAGAAAAATTTTCCAGTTTTTCCTTAATTTTTACATTATTTTAACAAAAAAAATATGAAATTTTTTAAAAAAATGACAATTTTTTATAAACAAATTAATTATTATTAATTTAGGGTATTTTTTAAAACTTGTTTTGTAAACATACTTGGAAGACATAAGAAAAATTTGCAAAAGGTTTCAGTGTCCAGTGTGGGCCTGATAGTTTTTATGGGTTAAAATGAATTGTAAAACTCCTCGTGCAACTTGCAGGCGCGCTGCACTGTGTACGTGCTAACCGGACTCTAGGTCGCTAGACTGGTGCACTTTTAGCTGAGAGACAGAAACCGAAGGCTTTTGAATGTAATAGAAGTTGTTAAAAGAATTAAAAAGAACACTTTTATTTGACCTAGTAAAAAGTGCACAGTCCAGCGCGCTTGCAAGTTGCACGAAGAGTTTTAAAATTCATTATATCCCAATAAAATTATCAAACCTATTCTGAAATATTTTACAAACATTTCTTATGTCTTCCAAGTATGTTTACAAAAAAAAATTTAAAAATACCCTAAATTAAAAAAAATTAATTGGTTTACAAAAAATTGTCATTTTTATTTTTTTGTTAAAATTATTTAAAGTAGGTGAAAATTATGTCCATTTTATGGACATTTCGGTTTAAAGTAAGCAAAATAATTTGCTTTCTCATAGAGGAAGCAATAATTTAGTAATATAAAAGTTAATTGAAAAATTTATTAAAGAAAAAAAGAATTTTAAATGCAAACTAATGAAAAAATATTAATTATTTTACAAATTTTGTATTAATTATAAAATTTATATAGGTCAATCGATTCGTTATGAGATAAGAAATATGATTTTTGTATTCATAAAGTTGTATTTTTAACATGGAAAAAATTTTTGTCAAAAAACGATTTTATCGAAGAAAAAAGGTGCTTAAAAATTTGATAAGGTATTTTTAAAAATCCCTGTGTCTAAATTTAGATATTCATTAACGACTACAAAGCTTCCTCTATGAGGAAGCAAAATTGAGGAAAACAAAACTTTTTCTCTTCTGGCAAAATTTTTCTAAAGTGCATAGTTTTAGAGATATATGAAATTAAAAATATGTTAACTTTTAAAAACAAAAATTATTAAAAATTTATAACTCCAAAACTAAGCGACTAAAAAAAATATAAAAAAATATTTTTATGCGTTATAAAAATACGTATTCTTTCTTTTCAAAAAAGAAAAAAAATATATGTTTGGCTGAATTGAAAATCTGCATGTAAATCTCACGTGGAATCGCTTAAATTTATATTTAAATATATACATTATATGGCCTGTCAAATAGTGTAAAAGTGAAAAATTAATAAACTATTTTTTCTATTATTATTTGAAAAGGTTAAATAAAGTGTTTAAATTGAAAAGAAGAAAATGTATCATTCTGAAGGTAATTATACATAAAATTACGAAAATGTCGAGACAAATTAGAATAACTTGCTCTTATGCAAAATCAATTAGAAATAATACTACAAATACAAATGTATTTACTAAACAAAAAGAAAGACGTTTAACAACTCAAGCCCTTCCGGCAACAAATAGTAAAAATCAATTACAATTAGCACAACGAGATATTCAATTCGGTGACAATATGTCTAAAACAGACAATTCTTTTATTTTAGAACCTCCGACAAATTTTGAACATATTACACAACATAATGTTAGACATAATGGTCTTTCAGCTCCTTTACAGTGCTCAAACTCAATTATTTCCCTCATAGGAACACGAAAAGTAGGTGATATTCGAAAAGTGGTGGAAAATATTTTACCAATTTTTGATGGTAAAAATATGCAGCTAAAATATTAATCAAGCACTGTAGGGCAGTTGTCACTATGATTACAATTAATGATTTACAATGTTTCACAATGCTTGTAAGAACAAAATTAATAGACGAAGCTAGGGAAATAATCCAGGATAAAATCAGTTTGACTTTAGACGAAATTTTGCATTCCTTAAAACAAAATTTTACTACTCCTGAAGACATATAACTGAACTTATCAGTTCATTAAGTAAAATAAAAAGAAATATAGATGAAACCGTTCCAGCTTATGGTGCACGAATGAGATAAATTTTAAATAAACTAAATGCTAAAATTTAAGAAGAAACACCTTCTGAAACAGATATACAACAGTGTAATACTAATGCAATATAG
Source organism: Ganaspis brasiliensis (assembly GCA_037103525.1). Lineage (NCBI taxonomy): Eukaryota > Metazoa > Arthropoda > Insecta > Hymenoptera > Figitidae > Ganaspis > Ganaspis brasiliensis. The sequence goes on from JAZKLR010000700.1 coordinate 503,854, forward strand.
CGGCAAAAAATAATTTCATTTGTGGATTAGACTCGAATACATTTATGCAATTGGGTAATCAAACTGGTTCTACACTCTATGAAGCCATTCAATTAGCTACTGAAGCAGATAATAGCATACAAGGATGGAAAAGTGTTCACAATTCTGATAATCTTGTTGAAAAAACTAAGGTAATCAATTCAGAAACTATACAAACCCCAATATCACAGCAAAAGCGTGTGGCTCACATTCAAATCAATTACAAAAAATTTAAAATCAAAAAAAGATATCCAATGTTTCGCTTGTCAAAAATTTGGTCATTATAGAAACCTATGCCGGACTTTCAATAGTAATACAGAATCTAGTAATGAAGATAAAGAGAGGATTTTTTTGTACATATTGCGAAAGAGATAATCATAATATTTTAGATTGTAGAATGAAAAAAGGCATGATTATCAGCAAGAAAGGAGTATACATTATAACAACTTAAATAAAAGCAAAAATTATGATCAAACAAAGTCAGGCAGGCAATCAAACGGCTTCGATCACCATTTCTCTCAACAAAGAGTCATACTGCCAATTGAAATTAATACACCTACAGGAGAGACCCCTGTCATAAATTTAGAAAACCATCTATTTATAAAAGATTAAACAAATTTCATGATAGATACTGGGTCCAGTGTAAATATAATAAAAATCACATCTCTTTTTCTAAAAATGCATTTATTAACACGAAAAAAATATTTCACTTGGTAGGAATTAGTAAGGGCATAGTTCCTACAATAGGAAAAACTATTATACACATTAATGAGATACAAACACCTTTTCCAGCAGTCTCCTTTAGTTTGGTTACACAATATTAGAGATCCAGCATCAAAATCAGCTAGATAGAAGATTGAATTGAGTGTATACGATTATGAAATAGTTTACAAACCGGGTAAAATAAATTCAAACGCGGATGCGTTATCTCGCAACCGCTCTTAACCAACAGGTTGTCCTTTTTTTGGAGCCGTACATTAAGCGATGGAAGAAAATCATCCAGGTACTTGCACTATTGGAATGATAGTAAATCATTCAGAAACTCTACGATTTATTCGGAGAAGGAATCCGAATGATTGAACCTATGCAAATTATGGCATCAATCTATGAGCCTCCTCGTCCTCGGGATTGTAAGGATATTATATGTGACTGTCCACGAGAAAACGTGTCTTAGCTCCCAACGGCTACTTTACAGAGTGAGAGTGTAAAGTTCCAGAAACGCATTGAAACCAATGTAACATGTCTACGCTTCATGCTTAATGAAACAAAGAATTTTAAAAACAACAGTTTTTTATATTTGGAAATGAAAGAGCAAATAAAAATCTGTCGATTAGCATTAAAAAATAAAAATTTATTTTTTGGAACTAAGTCACGTTTTGTCGTGGACAGTTACATATATGGTATTTTTCAGAATAACGACACCGTTATGACTCATCTTAATTGGTTGTTTGACATAAAAGGTATGACTACCTTAGGAGAAGCAGAACTATTCGATGTCACCAGTCAGGTGAACGAAAGTAAGATTCACGAGAGTCAGGTTTGTCAGGTAGATATTGATAACGGGGGTGTTGAAGCTGAATCCTCTAGCCAAAGAGGTAGAGACATCACTTTTTGTGGAAAATAGAATTATGATGAAAATCCAAGAATAAAGGATTAAAGCTTATTATAAACTTGCTAAAAGTTCTTTTGCAGGAAGCTACCGTTATTGGCGGAGTTAAATAGATTATTAAAGCTGTTATCACATCTAAAATTCGCATTCCAGATAGCTGTACTTAATCAATAAAGTATTGAAAACATCTATTACTGTAGATTTTTCGTTGATTTAATCATTTTTCAAAAATGAAAATTGCATTGATGATTTGTAAGGGAAATTCTTTTGTTAAATCTGTGCTGTATTAGGATTGTAATTTAGTTGCTACTTCTAAGTTTTGAGAGTCGGTTTGATTTATAAAATTTGTTTGGTTTAAGAACAGAAAAAAGATTGTCTATTTCATTCAATCCTTTGCATCTATCAACGAACTGTGCATTAACTATGTCTAAAAAGCGATAAGAAACGTTAATTTTAAAGGTTTCTGTAAAAGCGATGATCATCTTCGAACTCATCAAAGTGTTTCTTTCGTTTAGGTATCCTTTTTTCTTTAAAGAACGGTTCTATATTTCATTTTTGTGAAATAATTGTAGCTTTTTCTTTACAGTAATTGAATTTTTCTCATTTGTAAGGCTGAGAACTTTGACTGCACGACTTAAATCGATATTTTTTGCTTGTAATATTTTTGATGCAACGTTTATTTTGTTTAAAATCTTACAAAGTAAAACACACATCATTATAAACTCAAATTTTTCCATATTCATTTTAATTCTAGCTGCTTTCTCACGTTCATCGACTTTAGAACTAGTTAACTGAATTTTTCTTAATGCCTTTATTATATCTACAAATTGAAGTTTCAAAGCGTTGATAGATGTTATTCTGACCGACATTTTGTTGGATTCAACTTTTTTAATGTTATCTCTGATTCACCTGTATATTGGGATAATAGATCTCACCTGTTTATTGTTACTTCCGGTAAAAATCAGATGTTTTTTTTTGTTTGATTGTTGTGAAATTTTTCTCCCTAAGGCCAGCTATTTACAAAAGTTTCTCTATTATCTTTCTAAAAGATAATAGTGAAGCCAAATAGTTTAGGAATGTCGGGGCAGAAAAAGACTCCACGCTTTAGAAGAAAATAACTTATAGAATAGAGCGCCAAATAAAATTTATGATACGGGATATCTGTGCACATTGAGTTTTAGATAACTACCAGATTCCTAAAATCAACAGGATTCCGGAACTCGTCCCCTGACTTAATTAGTCCTAGCGGGGCGCCTGTCGGACTAAAGGCCTAAGGGGGGGGTAGTCTGGGGACGAGAAGGCCTAAGGTAGGGACTAGTCTGGGGACGAGTTGACAATCGCCTGGTAATTTCCAGTACTGTTTGTACAGGACGGTAAAGGGTCGGCGTAACAAAGATGTTATCTCGAGTAGTGCAATAGACAGCAAAGATTGCATCAGCACCAGAAATCTCAAACAAAAGCACCCATTATAAAAAGGGAAACCTTTTAGACAATTACCAGCAGACATTTAATTGTTTAAATTTCAATGTCTAGACGGTAACTGTATTTTGATTATCATTAAGAAAAATATGATTTAGTTTGAATTTAAATACGTTTATAATTTAGCTTTAGCTATTTTCGAATAATTCCATCTTATTAATTTAATTCATCGATGGAAAATTGAAACTTGGTTAAGTTCAACATACCAAATAGTTATTTTAATTCGAAAAATTTAAACAATGATTATAATTAGTTAAAATTAGCAAAGTTAAAATAACCAAAAAATGGTCCTTTGAAAAAAAAAATAATTGTTTAACAAATTCAAAAAAGTTAAACAATAATTATAATTAGTTAAAACTATAAAAGTTAACATAACCTAAAAATGGTTATTTTGGTTATAAATAATGATTGTTTAGCAAATACGTAAAAGTTAAACAATAATTATAAAAATATAAATTTGAATTTAAGTAACATAATCTAAAAATAGTTATTTGGTTATAAATAATTGTTTAACAAATACGTAAAAGTTAAACAGTAATTGAGCCTCCTTTTATAAGGGCACATAAATTTTCAACAGCGGTGTCCGCATTTTCCCCACCACCTTAAAATTGATTTTTAAGAAACAAAATTTTGTAATTACTATTTAGTAGGAAATTCTCTGGCGCATCTTTTTTCATCAGATAATATTTTTTCTACCACACCTGCACGAAAACATCGTGTTTTCGTTCGCCTTAAGCGGGGCAGAACTCACAGTTTTAAGGTCAGTGAACGTTATAGGAAAAAAAACTTCCGAACAGTGAAAAAAACTCTCATCGCGCAGTTTTACGTATTTGTTGAACAATCATTATTTATTTATTCTGGAAATCATATTTGATTAAAATTTTCACTTCAACTCGCTCTAAAATGAAAATTTCTAATTATTTTAAGATAAAATTTATAGGAGTTATAGTTTGAAGTATTCTTTGGATGATAGGCTTTTAATAATGCTTACTTATTTAACTGAAAAAAAGTTATTAATTTTTTTATCGCTCATTCTTATATTATTATTTGATAATCTTCAACTGTTTTGTTTAACGAGGGAATTATCTGTAAACACAAAGTGTCATATGTTAAAATGTTCATGGATACCCAATAAAGTTTTCTAAAAAGTTTCATTTGAATTGAAATTATCGTAAACAAACTATAAGCAATAATATTTTTGCGGCTCAAGGAGCTTGATCTGAGAACTGTCATAATAGACGTAGCGCTATGTGTCTTCATGTTAATAGATCTTATTATTTATTTACTATTTTTTTTGTTTATTGAATTTTTCTTTTTTCTTTTTTTTTCTTTTACAAAACAAGTTTAGGAGAGGAAAAAATGCTTTTACGCACTTGTTCGTGTGGGACTCAACCACGTGCTGTGGCAATACCGCACTAAAACAACCTCTCCCATTCTTGCTTTACTTTCTCCATCCGTTTCTGCTCCCTCCATCCTGGAAGGTTAGCAAGAGCGTGATCCACTTACTCGAGACGTTTTTCATGTTTCTTGCACTGTTGTCCTCGCCCATAGCCGCCGATGTTCTTAAGCGGTGTTCGAGAACGTTGTTGGATGCTTTTTTACAGCTACCAAATAAGATGTTAAAGTGAACAGTGCTGCCGAACCAGATTGAGAGAGTTTAGAAGGACTTCCTTCTGCATGCGAACCGCCAATGCATCAGCCTGGCGCTCGCAGCTAGGAATCTTTTTTAATTGGCTCACAAATGAAGCCTTAATCCCTCCCAAACAACCGATTAGAAGAACATTCAATCGGACATTATAACCTGGGTGTATTATTATTATTATTATTTCTTTGCTCATTGTTGCATTAGTTTTTGATAATTTTCGAGTGTAATAATATATTATGTAAATTTGTGATTGAACAAAAATCAGTAAAAGTTAAATTGTAACGTTCTGAGAGATAAATCAATTTCATTTATTAATTCATTATTTTTTAGTTCGAATAATAATTAACGATTACAATTAATAAATTACTTCAAGTATAGTAACGACATAATTTTTAATAGTAAATAAACCTTTAAATAGATGGATTTAGTTACAATAATACTGAATAATGTAATAATAATCGTCAGTAAAAATAAAATTATTTAAATTGTCATATTTTAATAATAAACAACGTAAGCGATAAATAAATATTATCATAAAAATAATCTTTCATTCAGAGTCTTTTCATCGGATTCTGAATGAAAGATTCTTTTCATGATAATATTTATTTATCGCCTCCGTTGTTTATTATTAAAATATGACAATTTAAATAATTTTATTATTACTGACAATTTTTATTACATTATTCAGTATTATTATAACTAAATACATCCATTTAAAGGTTTATTTACTATTAAAAATTATGTCGTTACTATACTTGAAGCAATTTATTTATTGTAATCGTTAATTATTATTCGAACTAGAAAATAATGAATTAATAAATGAAATTGATTTATCTCTCAGAACGTTATAATTTAACTTTTACTGATTTTTCTTCAATCACAAATTTACATAATATATTGTAACAATTTAAAGGTTTATTTATTTAAATTATAATAAAAAAAATAGTTCTAAAAATTTTTAAGAAAAATGTACAATTTGAGAATAAAAAGAACGAGTGAATTTATAAAAAGCGGTCCATATATATTAATTTAATTTTTCAAATTCAAATAATATCTTTATAATCAAAAGAAATCGATTAGTCAACGGACAATGCTTATATTGACATAGTATACAATTACAGATATCACAAATACTTTCAAATTAATAAAGTAGAATTATTCGATTAAAATTTATTGAATGAAATTAAGTCAATAACATACCGTCTTTCGCATGAAAAAAGATAACTTAAACAATTTTAATAATAAAAAAAACAACTTGAAACGCGTCTCTCACTCACATTCATGCATTCTTTAAAGTGAATTAACGGTTAAACAATATTATAACGATTTTTGAAATAATAAATAGACAAGTTATATACAAAAAAATACAAGACAAATTTATGAGTAAATATAAAATAACATAAATCACTTATCGACTGCGATCATGGAGCGGGCGAAATCCTGGAAGGCTGGTCAAAGATAGATTAATATTAATCCAAGTCCATACACCCATTTATTGTGTCCTTTATCAAATAATACGGTTGTTTTATTTCAAAGCAAATTTGTTGCAATATAGACCAATTGAGCACCCGATTCTCGTTCCTGGGATCTCACTTCCGGGATTCTCGGCCACGCTATTTCCTTTGCTCCTCAATTTTGCGCCACACTAAACGATTGATTAAATAATTATTTTTTATCCCTTTTTTTAAATTTACCTTTTAATTTTACACCCCAAACAAAAATATGTTGAAAATTCTTTTTAACAAAATCAAATATTTAAAAGAACAAATTCAAATTACCTAACGGCTATCGGCGACCCACGTGTAGTTATGGTGCAGAGGCCTCTTTACTTTATTACAAGCAGATCGATAAAGGCCGAAAATCCTCGAAAATTATCAATTTAAAGACGCGTCGAAATTTTCCCACCTTCAGGAACTCTACCCCCTCAACCATGATCGCCTTCGTCACTCGTTTTAATACTTCATTTCTCATCAGCCTATAGGTTCTCAATGAAAATCGTAAATTTATTATTTTGTCCAAATGATATGCTGCGATAGTAAAAAAAATGAAGTTAGAAGAAAAGAACAGCAATTCAGATCCTTTCAATATTATTACACTCGAAAAATATCAAAAACTAATGCAACAATGAGCAAAGGAATAATAATAATAATAATAATAATAATAATAAAATTCAATAAACAAAAAAATAGTAAATAAATAATAAGATCTATTAACATGAAGACACATAGCGCTACGTCTATTATGACAGTTCTCAGATCAAGCCCCCTGAGCCACAAAAATATTATTGCTTATAGTTTGTTTACGATAATTTCAATTCAAATGAAACTTTTTAGAAAACTTTATTGGGTATCCATGAACATTTTAACATATGACACTTTGTGTTTACAGATAATTCCCTCGTTAAACAAAACAGTTGAAGATTATCAAATAATAATATAAGAATGAGCGATAAAAAAATTAATAACTTTTTTTCAGTTAAATAAGTAAGCATTATTAAAAGCCTATCATCCAAAGAATACTTCAAACTATAACTCCTATAAATTTTATCTTAAAATAATTAGAAATTTTCATTTTAGAGCGAGTTGAAGTGAAAATTTTAATTAAATATGATTTCCAGAATAAATAAATAATGATTGTTCAACAAATACGTAAAAATTAAACAGTAATTCTAAAGAAATATAAATTTGATTTACAGTGACATAACCTAAAAATGGTTATTTTTGTTATAAATAATGATTGTTTAACAAATATTTAAAAATTAAACAGTAATTCTAAAAATATAAATTTGATTTACAGTGACATAACCTAAAAATGGTTATTTTGCTTATAAATAATGATTGTTTAACAAATACGTAAAAGTTAAATAATAATTACAAAATATAAATTTGAATTTAAGTGACATAATCTAAAAATGGTTATTTGGGTATAAATAATGATTGTTTAACAAATATTTAAAAATTAAACAGTAATTCTAAAAATATAAATTTGTTTAACAGTGACATAACCTAATAATGGTTATTTTTGTTATAAATAATGATTGTTTAACAAATACGTAAGAGTTAAACAATAATTATAAAAATGTAAATTTGAATTTAAGTAACGTAATCTAAAAATGTTTTTTTTTGGTTATAAATAACGATTGTTTAACAAATACGTAAAAGTTAAACAGTAATTCTAAAAATATATACTCGATTTATAGTGACATAACCTAAACTAGGTGTGAATTCTGTTCATTTCATGGACACTTCGCTTCCAAGGAAGCAAAAAAATTTGCTTCCTCACAGAGGAAGTAATAATTTAATAATATTTTAAATATTTTAAGTTAATAAAAACAAAAATTAAAAAAACATGAATTATTTTGATTAAAAAGATACTAAAACAATTTGATTAGTTAATTTCAAAAATCCCTAAGTTCAAATTTAGATATTTATGATTTTAATAACCAATTTAAATTTTATGGAAAATCCTCTACAAAAAACTTTATGCACGCATACACATTTACCCACACATATGTACGTATACATAAATACACATACACATAAATAAATTAAAATTAAATTAAAATTTAATTTTGATAATATGGCATTCTTTTACATCCAAAATAGTCCCAGAAGAAAAATTGGCACCGATAAGTAACATATATATTTCAATGGGTTGAAATTTCTCAGGTGACTCCACTTAATGAACCAAATTTAATGATTTTCATTTCTCCCAAAAAATGTGTTTTTTTTAGCCAATCAAAAAATGGCTTAAAGAGACTTAAGGTACATGTTTAAAGCTTTAAAAATCCACTTAGAAATTTTATTTATGTCTATTTTTGGTGTTACTATAGCTATTTGCAAAAAACGACTTTTTAAAAAAGTATCTTTACATTTCATGAAATATTTAAAAAAATATTAAAGACACATTAATTTAAGCTAGATATTCTTTTTCTACAGGTTCTGGCAATAAGTTTTAAAAAAAAGACGTCCCGATATGTTCATTAGGCTCTGAGCAATCAGCGTTTGAAAATCGCTCGGGTCCCGTAGACCCAATCTAGCAGTTACGTTAAATCTTGATAGTCTAGCAGTTGAGGGTTAATATTATTAGTAATATTATGATTATTATTATTATCATTATTTTACTAGGTGAAATATATGTCCATTTCGTCGATATTTCGTTTCAAAGTTAGCAAACAAATTTGCTTTCTTATAGAAAAAGCAATATATTAATAATATAAAATTTAATTCTAGAAATTCTTTAAAAAAAAGGAATTTTAAGTGCAAAAAAATGAAAAAACATCAATTATATTACGAATTTTTGATTAATTATAAAAGTTGTATAGGTCAATCGATTCGTTTTGAGATAAGGAATATGATTTTTTTATTCATTAAGTTGTATTTTTAGCTCGGAAAAAAATTTTGGCAAAAAACGATTTTTTTCGATGAAAAAAGGTGCTCAACAAAATTTGATTGGGTCTTTTTAAAAATCCCTGTGTCCAAATTTAGATATTCACGAGCTTAAAAAGTCATCCACATTTCATTGAAATCTGTTGAAGCGTTCTCGAGATATCCTGGCGACAAAAAACGCTATACACACACACACGTACACACACACACACACACACACACACATCTGGACATTTGCTTAGGAATGAAAATTTACGCTATTTAGATGAAAATGAGGCGATTTAGACTATTTTTTGAAAATCGAAAATCTTAACGATCACAAAGCTTCCTCTATAAGGAAGCAAAATGGTTATTTTGGTTATAAATAACGATTGTTTAACAAATAGGTACGTAAAAGTTAAACAGTAATTATAAAAATATAAATTTGATTTCCAGTGACATAACCTAAAAATTGTTATTTTGGTTATAAATAATGATTGTTTAACAAATTCGTAAAAGTTAAACAATAATTATAAAAATATAAATTTGAGTTTAAGTATCATAATCTAAAAATCGTTATTTTGTTATAAATAATGATTGTTTAACAAATACGTAAAAGTTAAACAGCGGGTTTGCTTTTAAAGGGTCCGTCATGCTTGTGGAACTGTAGGAATTTCCTTATTTTCTGTTGCATCTTCTTCTGTTTCACCTAGGGATTCATCTTGATATATTTTCTTACTCAAAACTTCAGCAACAATTTCATTATCAGTCATACTTCAGAACGTGGATAAATTTTCATCAACACTAAAATATTCATCGTATGCTACCTTTTACGTTATTTCTGACCAATAAGTGTCAATACATGTATCATCATCTAATAAATTTGTTTTTAGGCTCTAAGTATTGAAAAAATGCAGCCTTAGCAAAGCAATTACTTATTGTTTCTGATTCTATTTTCTGCCAAGCGTTTTTAATAACCTACTAGCGACTAAATATGACTTTAATATTTCGCAAATTAGGATTTTCTTTATAAGCAGAGCAATTTTCAATAAAAAGAAGTAGTCTTATTTTTTCTGAAACGTTTCATCTAGATCCAAAACCCCGGTTCTAAAATGAGAGAGGTTATCTACGCTTTTTAATTAGATAAGTACTGAACAGGCTTACTTTTTACGTAGCAAAAATTGATATGTTTAAAAACTTACCATATTTGCTCCTACGATAATCGCAACACGCTCTTGGCTTTTTTTCCGGACAAAGCAAGAATATTCTTTGAAAGAGAATGTTTCGGTTGGTGCAAGAGTTGGATCGAGAGATAATGCTACTTTCGACTTATAATCGACAATCTATCTCCAGGGATAGAATTGAAAACAATATCAATTATTTTTTTCTAGTTTTTAAACTATCCATCACTCGCCTTGAATACGGTTTTTTTTATCAAATTCTTCAGCTATTGTTTTAATCGCCATTCTATCTAAATTAATTTGATTTTTTCTAGCATCTATAAACCACACAATTACAGCCTGAACGACTCACAGTGGGATGAAAAGGCATTTTTCGTCTCAAAATTCTAACGAAGGCCCAAAACTTAACGGATTTTAAAGTTTTTTTTTTCTAGTCTACAAACATCAACAGATATATATTAAAAAATTCAAAATGGCGGATTACACAGCCCCACAAAAAAAAAGTGTCATGTACTTTTGACCGGAATACCTTAGCCCTATGTATTTTGACGCGCTGAACACGAATCCGAAGTCCATTTTGCTCCATCACGTCAGGATTTTTTTCTAACCTCAAAAAACATGTCGGATTTTGAGAGGTAGGCGATTTTTTAAAAAAATTTATGGATTTACTTCAAACTTAGTATCTGCCCTAATAGCACCGACTGTGCCGGGAACGTTCCTGGAATGGTCCGCCGGTCCCTGGGGTACGTTCACATGGACCGTTCCAATATACCTGACAAATACGTTCCGGATTTCACTAGGCTAGGAACGTTCCGCGGAACGTTCCTGGAATGTTCCGAGGAACTTTAAATACACATTGAAAAATAATTAATGTTAATATCTTGCGCAGTAGTTTTCTATCGCACCTAGAGCTGCGCAGTTGATTTTAGTGACCACTGTTCTATAGAAGCAATCATATTAAAAACATTAAATAATATTAATAAAAAAATTTTCAGCTTTTTCCGCATACTTTTTCCGCAACCCGTTCTGCGATTTTTTGAATGTGTATTCAAAGTTCCTCGGAACATTCCATGAACGTTCCGCGGGAACGTTCCTAGCCTAGTGAAATCCGGAACGGATTTGTCAGGTATATTGGAGCGGTCCAAGGGAACGTACCCAAGGGGCCAGCAGCCCATTCCAGGAACGTTCCCGGCCTAGTCGGTGCTATTAGGGTGGGGGTTTTTTGGGTCGCTGATTATGAATCTGAAGTTAGATTTTCAAAATTCAAAATGGCGGATCTAATATGGCGGACGAATTTTGAAAAAAATTTGAAGATTTACTTCAAACTTGGTATCTGGGGGTTTTTTTGGTCGCTGATTACGAATCTGAAGTTAGATTTTCAAAATTCAAAATGGCGGATCCAATATGGAGGACGAATTTTTAAAAAATTTGAAGATTTATCAGGAATAAGATGCAGAATGGAACAATGTACTTTCTTATTTGGCTTCTGCACCAAACATATCCAATCTGTTACCAAGGAATATTTTATGATAAAATTGTAATAGAAGTCATATTTGAAAATGTGAGAAACTCGCTTCGAAATCACACTCAGCAACTTAAAAACCTAAAGATACCAAATTTCATAAAAATTTCGAAAATATGACGTCAGATTCGCAATCAGCGACCCAAAAAACCCCCAGATACCAAGTTTGAAGTAAATCTTCAAATTTTTTCAAAATTCGTCCGCCATATTGGATCCGCTATTTTGAATTTTGAAAATCTAACTTCAGATTCGTAATCAGCGACCCAAAAAACCCCCAGATACCAAGTTTGAAGTAAATCCATAAATTTTTTTAAAAAATCGCCTACCTCTCAAAATTCGACATGTTTTTTGAGGTTAGAAAAAAATCCTGACGTGATGGAGCAAAATGGACTTCGGATTCGTGTTCAGCGCGTCAAAATACATAGGGCTAGGGTATTCCGGTCAAAAGTACATGACACTTTTTTTTTGTGGGGCTGTGTTATACATGTCAATTTGATTAAAGTTAATTAAAATATCATAGTTCTTAGTTAGGAAATGCTAAAAAAATAATTTATTTTCAAAAAACTTGATTTTGGTGTTTTTTATTACGAATCTGAAGTTAGCTTAAAAAAAATTGTAAATGTCGAATCCAATATGACAGCAAATATTATACAATTTGTGTTTATTTCTTTGAAATTAAGTTTCAAAAGGCAATTAGGATGTCTACGAACGAATCTGAAGTTAGTGCTTCAGATTTCAAAATGTCGAATCCAATATGGCGGCAAATATTATACAATTTGTGTTTATTTCTTTGAAATTAAGTGTTAAAAAGCAATTAGGACCTCTACGAATAAATCTGAAATTATCCCTCCGATTTCAAAATGGCGAATCCAAGATGGCGGCAAATATTATACAATTTGTGTTTATTTCTTTCTTTCTTGAAATAAAGTGTTAAAAGGCAATTAGGGTCTCTAGGAGTAAATCTGAAGTTAGGTTCTCCGATTTCAAAATGGCGAATCTAATATGGCGCCAATAATTTGAAAATTTCTATTTATTTTTATAAAACTTGGAATAGAGGGGTATTTAGGGTCCCTGATTACGAATTTGGAATCAGTTTTCTAAAATTCAAAAGATTGTGTATAATAAGGAGACAAAAATGTTTAAAATTCAATTTATTTTCATGAAACTGAGCATTAAGAGCATCTCAGATTGCGAGTCTAAACAATTTAAAATGGTGAATTTATCATGGCGACAAAATTATACAAATTTTTATTTAGTTTGATGAAATTTTGACCTTTGAAATGACATATTTAATATTTTGTCGAAAATTAAGAACTTTTTTCTATTTTTTTATGAAACCTAATATAAGGAAATTTATTAAAAATCATGATATTTACCACAAATTTGGATATTGTTGTTTAGTCTTTTAAAAGTTTTACTGCTTCTTCCAATAGTTCTTTTGGTGCTTTGCGCATCATAACTGTATAGCAACTACTAATTTTCGGATCTGAAGTGTAGAGTAACGCATGAAACAAATCTTCATTTGCAGCTTCTCTTGAATTGTTTCTTGCATGATGCAATCGATAATATTTATAGTTCTTGTTTCGAACCTCCTGAGCATCTTCTGATAATTGACCAATTGGCAAGAAAGAGAAGTTTTGGATTATCGTTGATCCGGGCAAAAGTATTTTGTGCACCGAAGACGGCATATAATACCAGCTGTATTTACCAACGAATCTTTCTGCTGTATCCAAACAAAAATCTCCGAATTTATCTGCATTAATTGCCAAACCTGAATACCTTGTTTGAAGGATAATATATAGCCGTTTTATTAACTCTTTGTCGATTCCAGTTATTGCAGCAGTGCATTCGAAATTTTCAAAGAACCTCCTTGCAGTGTTGCCATCATTAGTATTCCCACTTCCTTGTCGAGGCTTGTCAATAATTAATCCTAAATCTTCACGAAATTTTTTTTGAATTAATCGCTTCTTTTCTTCTTTAAGATTTTTATTTTCGTCAGTTGTGGCAGAACTCTTTTTAAATGCTAGATTATAGGATAAATGCAATATATAGTCAAGAGACCTTATCCACGCATGAAGAGTAGACAACCCATACTGATATGAGTCCACTTTTTCAGGTTTCCTTTTGATTTTCTGCAAATCATTCATTTCTTTTGGTGTTGCGCCACATATTGTGCATATTGCACAAGAAGAAGTATTTGTTAGCACTTGTGCAACCTTTCCATCTATCATGGTCATAAACAATTCATGCTGAACCTCTATACATTTTCCATTTTGATTTATCAAAGAAAAATTTAAATTATCTATCTGTTTCTTAACCTTTTCTGCAACCGATTTGGTAATTTCTGGTGTTTCTTTTGTGAATTGAATTAAAATTGGGCTACAAAATCTAACAGAGGATGTCGCAGAATTTTGCCATACAGTTTCATTTGTTTCACAATTCACGAGTCTAATAGGTACCATAGAACAGATAAAAAGATTTGAATCAGACACTTGGTTATTTTCGCCAGGAAGAATTTGTTTATATTGACTCTGTCCAGATGAACCATCACATCCCCATTTAGAAAACAATTTCAAAGAATTGATTTCCTTTGTATCAACAGAATCTATCATTAAAATACGTTTAACCGTATGATCAAGAAGATCTTGCAATTTAATTTCAGCACCTACATCTGTAACTTCTATACTTGCTTTCGGTAGATAGCACATTTCCTTAGCTTCTCTGGTGATACTATATGAAGGAAATAATAAACACTCCTTTTGCACCAAACAAGACCTCAAATATTCATATTGAACCTTAGATAAATCTAAGTTAATAAATGCACTAAGAGATTCTTCTTTTGAATACGGAACAATTGCTTCTTTATTATTTGCTATTTTTTCACGGAGTTCCTTTCTTCTTTCTTGGCAAAGCGAACTTAAATTTTCCACAATAAATGCTTCATCTGTTTCTCCATTTGAACGCAATTTTTGCAAGTAGGCATTTCTGACAAACTCAAATCCATATTCTTTTACTAGGTCCATATTTTTATGTTTCTGAGTTTTCACTGCTGACGAATCATATGATTTTGTTGGTCTTCCACGTTTTGCAACTGGCTCAAAAAAATCATTGTTACCTTCAGATTCTAAAACAAACTTCATACAGAACTCTCCTTGCAACCACAACTCGTTTTTCCTCAAAAAATCATTTCGTTTTCTTCCTGAATTAGCCCAGCGCGATTTAAATTGATGCACGAAATTTCTTTGGATATTTTCAATAATATTCTTGAAATAATCCTCCAAAATGTCTGGATAATTGGTTAGAAGAAAACTACGTAATGATTTCTCAAAATCTTTGCTACCAATTAATGCAAGACACAAATTAAGTCTTGGACATTTAAACTCTATTCTTGATTTTATTTGTTTAACAAAATATAGAACATAATTTTGTTATTGATTTTAAATCTATTGATTAATGAAAACCGGGTTTCTTTTTCCAACTGACGTTTGTTGAAAAAAAATGAAGTGTCATTTATAATATAATGCGCCTATCATTTTTTTGGTCATAATATACCATAAAACATGGTAAAGTAACAATTTCATGTAAGTTGTTCATAGTAAAAATTAAATGTTTAAAAATATAGATATAAAAGAATATGAAGATAGGTTTGATAGAACTGCTAATTTGCAAACATTGCTTCGAATTTGAGAAAGAGAGATAGCATTAGAGTAGAGAATTCAAGTTCAGTTTTACTATAAAAAAATCTCTCTGTGAAGATATAGTTCAGATTCGCGATACAATTGAGCCTCCGGATTCTATAAGGGCACACAAGGGCGGATCCAGCGGGAGGCGATGGGGCGATCGCCCCTCCCAAAAGCCTTAGATTATCCTATGAGAAAGAAAGAGATAGCACTATATTGTTGTCTCTTTCTATCTCATATATCGCCCCCTCCAAAACCCTAATCTGGATCCGCCTTTGAGGGCACATAAATTTTCAACAGCGGTGTCCGCTTTTCCCCCACCACCTTGAAATTGATTTTTAAAAAACAAAATTTTGTAATTACTGTCTTGTAGGAAATTCTCTGGCTCATCTTTTTTCCTCAGATAATATTTTTTCTACCACACCTGCACGAAAACATCGTGTTTTCGTTCGCCTTAAGCGGGGCAGAACTCACAGTTTTAAGGTCAGTGAACGTTATAGGAAAAAAAACTTCCGAACAGTGAAAAAAACTCTCATCGCGCAGTTTTACGTATTTGTTGAACAATCATTATTTATTTATTCTGGAAATCATATTTGATTAAAATTTTCACTTCAACTCGCTCTAAAATGAAAATTTCTAATTATTTTAAGATAAAATTTATAGGAGTTATAGTTTGAAGTATTCTTTGGATGATAGGCTTTTAATAATGCTTACTTATTTAACTGAAAAAAAGTTATTAATTTTTTTATCGCTCATTCTTATATTATTATTTGATAATCTTCAACTGTTTTGTTTAACGAGGGAATTATCTGTAAACACAAAGTGTCATATGTTAAAATGTTCATGGATACCCAATAAAGTTTTCTAAAAAGTTTCATTTGAATTGAAATTATCGTAAACAAACTATAAGCAATAATATTTTTGCGGCTCAAGGAGCTTGATCTGAGAACTGTCATAATAGACGTAGCGCTATGTGTCTTCATGTTAATAGATCTTATTATTTATTTACTATTTTTTTTGTTTATTGAATTTTTCTTTTTTCTTTTTTTTTCTTTTACAAAACAAGTTTAGGAGAGGAAAAAATGCTTTTACGCACTTGTTCGTGTGGGACTCAACCACGTGCTGTGGCAATACCGCACTAAAACAACCTCTCCCATTCTTGCTTTACTTTCTCCATCCGTTTCTGCTCCCTCCATCCTGGAAGGTTAGCAAGAGCGTGATCCACTTACTCGAGACGTTTTTCATGTTTCTTGCACTGTTGTCCTCGCCCATAGCCGCCGATGTTCTTAAGCGGTGTTCGAGAACGTTGTTGGATGCCTTTTTACAGCTACCAAATAAGATGTTAAAGTGAACAGTGCTGCCGAACCAGATTGAGAGAGTTCAGAAGGACTTCCTTCTGCATGCGAACCGCCAATGCATCAGCCTGGCGCTCGCAGCTAGGAATCTTTTTTAATTGGCTCACAAATGAAGCCTTAATCCCTCCCAAACAACCGATTAGAAGAACATTCAATCGGACATTATAACCTGGGTGTATTATTATTATTATTATTTCTTTGCTCATTGTTGCATTGATTTTGATAATTTTCGAGTGTTATAATATATAATGTAAATTTGTGATTGACTAAAATTCAATAGAAGTGAAATTATAACGTTATAAATTATAATCGTTCATTAGTATTTGAATTAGAAAATATTAAATTATTAAATGAAATTGATTTATCTCTCAGAACGTTATAATTTCACTTTTACTGAATTTTATTCAATCACAAATTTACATTATATATTATAACAGTCGAAAATTATCAAAGACTAATGCAACAATGAGCAAAGAAATAATAATAATAATAATAATAATAAAATTCAATAAAGAAACAAAAAATAAGTAAATAAATAATAAGATCTATTGACATGAAGACGCATAGCGCTACGTCTATTATGACAGTTCTCAGATCAAGCCCCTTGCTCCGCAAAAATATTATTGCTTATATTTTGTTTACGATAATTTCAATTCAAATGAAACTTTCCAAAAAACTTTATTGGGTATCGATGAACATTTTAACATATGGCACTTTGTGTTTACTGAAAATTCCCTCGTTAAACGAACCAGTTGCAGATTATCAAACAATAATGTAACAATAAGCGATAAAAAATTAATTACTTTTTTTTAGTCTAATAATTAAGCATTATTAAAAGCCTATTATCCAAAGAATACTTCAAATTATAACTCCTATAAATTTCATGGAAAAATATTTAGAAATTTTCATTTTAGAGCGAGTTGAAGTGAAAATTTTAATCAAATATGATTTCCAGAAAATTCAGTTTTTTGAGTTTTTTTCAAAAACGGTAAGAGATAGAAAAAATATTATCTGAGGAAAAAAGATGCGCCAGGGAATTTCCTACAAGATAGTAATTACAAAATTTTGTTCCTTAAACATCAATTTCAAGGCGGTGGGGGAAAAGCGGACACCGCTGTTGAAAATTTATGTGCCCTTATAGAATCCGGAGGCTCAATTGTATCCTTATTTAAAAGAAGAACCACTTAGTCTTATTAAAAAACTAAGATTTATATATAATTAAATATAAACATTTGTTTTCCAGTTTGATCCAAAATAACTATTTATTATTTGCAGCATACAGTACTATCTCACTGAAAAAAAACACTTAACAAATTTTACTACACTATTTTATAATTTAGGGAAGAAGTAGCATAAAACAAAATTTTTTTATATAAGAAATTCTAAATCTTACATAAATGTTTGAAGAGTTATTCAGTAAATCGAAACTTTTTGCTTTACCCTTATTCCTTAGAATATAAAATAACTGAGTAAAATTTATAAACTATTTTTTCAGTGGAAAAAAATTGTAATATTACAGAAACCTAAGTGTGGAAATAACTGATGTAGGTGCTAAATTTAATTTATAATATCTTTTACATCATAAATTAAATGTCCTTTAATGACTAATTCTCTGAATACAATGGAGATATATTTTTTTAAAATTGTTGTCTAAATTAGGATGTGATAGATCATCTAAACTTATAATTAGTAAAGCATAAACTCTTCCTTGTGAAAATAGTTCAATATCTTATGTAAGTGTTTTCATCAGCTCTTCATTGCTTCTTATAGACTTGTGAATCGTGAAACGCAGAATACGTGAAAAAGCTGCGACAATCATCGAAGATAAATCTAATCGTAAAATGCGTTGTTTTAGCATAAATTAATTTTGACAATGATTAATAGAAAATAAATTTTAAATACAGAGCTTTAAATATTTAAAATATACTTTTAAATACAGAATTCTATATATACCAGATATTAATTAGTAGCAATAGCTCTTTTAAAGTACTATCCCATGTTTCATGAAACAGAATTCTTAATTTTAAACCAATGTTAAACATGCAATTTTTAATTTTTAAAAATCTGACTTCACATTCGTAATCAAAGAGTGAAAAAACTATCAAAGTCAAGTTTGAAGGACAGAAATTTGACAATTTTGTCCTCCTTATTAGACACGATATTTTGAATTTTAGCAAACTAATTTCAGATAAGTGATCGGGGACCCTCAATTCCAAAATTCATGAAAGTAAATAGAAAATTTGAAATGACTGCCGCCATCTTGAATTCGCCATTTTGAAATCGGAGGGATAACTTCAGATTCATTCATAGAGGTCCTAGTTGCTTTTTAACACTTAATTTCAAAGAAATAAAAACAAATTATATAATATTTTCCGCCATATTGGATTCGACATTTTGAAATCTGAAGCACTAATTTCAGATTCGTCTCTAGACATCCTAATTGCCTTTTGAAACTTAATTTCAAAGAAATAAACACAAATTGTATAATATTTGCTGCCATATTGGATTCGCCATTTACAATTTTTTTAAGCTAACTTCAGATTCGTAATAAAAAACACCAAAATCAAGTTTTTTGAAAATAATTTATTTTTTTGAGCATTTCTTAATTAAGAACTATGATATTTTAATGAACTTTAATCAAATTGACATGTATAATCCGCCATTTTGAATTTTTGAATATATATCTGTTGATGTTTGTAGACTAGAACCCGTAGAGGTATAATTTGTAAATTTCTTATCAAAATTTCCCCTAAATATGAGTGAAAATATATTTTATAAATCATTTTTCTAACAAAAATCGTGTTCTTCACTAGGAAAATGTCATGTAGATAGGTTATTTTGGGAAAGTCACAATTTTCCTGCAGCTTTACTTTTTAAACAATTCTTCATGAGTATTTTAAAAAAAAAATTTAAAATCCGTTAAGATTTGGGCCTTCGGTAGAATTTTGAGACGAAAAATGCCCTTTCATCCCACTGTGCGACTTCGTGAATTCCAGGCTCTCGCATACGTTTTCTTTTATCCACTGACTTTATTTTGGAATCCATGATTTTCACTCTATTTTTCAAGAGCGTTGACAGAGTACTTGAAGGAATGCCATATTCTTTTGCAATCTAACATTTTTTTTTCGCCTTTGTCAATTTCTTCAATAACTTTTTTTTGTCATTTATTTTTAGAATCTTATACTTTGTATTGAGCTTAATAGAAAATCAAGATTACAATTTAATTTATCGAGAATTCGAAAAGTTCAATTTCGAATTAACGAGCGTTTTTACATTGGTTAAAATACAAATGGCAAACGCCTGTCATGTCCCATGACTTCGAATCACCAAGAATTTAGAATTATTGAGCTTTATCTAGCGTGGACTGTATTTTTGATTTATCAGAAGCGAGTGAAGAAAATTATAAAGAATTCGTAAGATTGCAGTTCGATGAATCAATATTAAATGAAAACTATGACAATCAAAATCTATCATTCGAACAAGAAGACTTTTCAAACGAATTAAATAGTATATTTTCTTATTTATCAGAAATAGACGAAGAAAATGTTAGAGAGTTTAGTATAGATTTCAAGTTAAAAAATGAATAGTGAATGAAAGTTTTAATAATAAAAATCCACACAACGAACAAGAATAGTTTTCCAACGAATTAAGCAACATAAATAATACCTATGTAATTTTCTTGATTTAGTAGGAACGATCAGAGGAAGGCAGTGGAAAAAATATTCCAAATTTTTTGTCGTCTAACAACTTTGCGACGTTTCGTTGCCCTGGTTCGGCAACCTCATCAGGCTAAATTTATTAAAATTGTTTTTAATTACAAGATTTTTTTTTTTTTTTCAAACGAATTAAATAGTATATTTTCTTATTTATCAGAAATAGACGAAGAAAATGTTAGAGAGTTTAGTATAGATTTCAAGTTTGAAATGAAGTTTGATTTGAAATTTAGCCTGATGAGGTTGCCGAACCAGGGCAACGAAACGTCGCAAAGTTGTTAGACGACAAAAAATTTGGAATATTTTTTCCACTGCCTTCCTCTGATCGTTCCTACTAAATCAATACAATATGGAAGGGATAAATTCTTTTTGTTACTATGTAATTTTCTTGGTTTTCAGAAAATGAAGAATCAACTTTTAATTATCATAGTGATTCATCTACTGATAATAAAAACATAACAAGGAATTGTATTGAAAAATTATTGAATATCTCACAGGATGAAGGCGTAGAAAATCTGCCAGAATCATCAAGTATACTTTTACCATCAGTTATCATTGCAAATTATGATATAGAAATTATGAAAAGAAAAAAAACTCATGTATGTAGATTATAGAAAGTACAATTAATATTGTTGTAAACTAGAACAAAAACTGCGCGCTACGCGCGCCATGTCATGGTGTCATTTTAACATATGAATAAATAAAGGGCAGCTTACACCGTCCGACACGATTTTTCACACACAAAAAAATCAACCATTTTTGGAAACTAGGACCAAAAAAAAAATAACCGTGTCTGGCCGTTTTGCTAGATCAAGTCGTTTGTAGCTTCTAGGGGTGAAAACAACCCTTGAATTAAAAATGACAAGAGATCTTTTAAAAAATATTCATTTTTCATAAAACTTGATATCTAGGGGTTTCGGGGTCGCTGATCACAAATATATTGTCAGATTTTAAAAATTCAAAATGGTGGATCCAATATGGCGGACAACTTTTTTAAAAATAGATTCAAATTGCCTGAAACTCGTTACTCGGGGGTTTTTGGAGTCGCTGATTACGAATCTGATGTCAGATTTTTAAAATTCAAAATGGCGGATCCAATATGGCGGACAACTTTTTTAAAAATAGATTCAAATTGCCTGAAACTCGTTACTCGGGGGTTTCTGAAGTCGCTGATTACGAATCTGATGTCAGGATATTAAAGTTCTAAAGGCGGATCTCATAAAGATGAAGATTACAAAATATTTAAACATTTTCACTAATGTGTCTTTGCATATTGGCCATTTTTAAAATGACAAAGCAAGTTTTTGTAGTAGGTAAGTATATTCAATAATAGGAAGCTTAAATAAGATGAATTCATAAATATAAAGTGATTTTTTAACACTGCTTTTCAAAGTGAAAATATCAACGATTCGTATTTGTTTTATATAAATACTATTTTCTGTAGCAACGCAACTGAAAATCAAAATCCCACAACTAAAGTTTGCAATTTAATTTTAAATTTGTATTCTTTATTTTGATCAACTATTTTAAATTCTGAAAATCTGCCATCAGATTCGTAATCAGCGACCCCAAAAACCCTCGAGTAACAACTTTTAAGCAAATCTAAATAATTTAAAATTTTTTCGGGCGCCATTTTGGATCCGCCATTTTGAATTTGTAAAAATTAACGTCAGATTGGTAATCAGCGACCCCAAAAATCCCCGAGTAACAAGTTTTAAGCGAATCTAAATAATTCCTCAAATTTTCGTCCGCCATATTGGATCCGCCATTTTGAATTTTAAAAATCTGACATCAGATTCGTAATCAGCGACCCAAAAACCTCCGAGTAACGAGTTTTAGGTAAATTAAATCTATTTTCAAAAAATTGGTCCGCCATATTAGATCCGCCATTTTGAATTTTGAAAATCTGATATCATATTCGTAATCAGCGACCCCGAAAACCCCTAGATATCAAGTTGTATGAAAAATGAATATTTTTTAAAAGATCTCTTGTCATTTTTAATTTAAGGGTTGTTTTCACCCCTAGAAGCCACAAACGACTTGATCTAGCAAAAAGGCCAGACACGGGTATTTTTTTTTTTGGTCCTAGTTTCCGAAAATATTTGATTTTTTTGTGTGTGAGAAAAAAAGTTAAATTTTGTCGGACGGTGTTATAGAATATGATTTAACGGGAATAGGGTTATAATAATTATATGACTATTGTTCTGAATTCTATTTTATATTTTGTCACGAAAATCCTTAGAATTACTTGAACTATCAATAGAAAGGTCTGTTTAACTTGAGCTTCCTTAAATGTTGACTAAATATTAATTTTCCACAGTTTCCTCTTTTTTGACAATTGTTAAAAATAAATTGTAAGCAAATATCAGAAGAAAGAAAATAGCATTTACAAAAAAAGTGAAAAAAATGTTATTGAAGATAGATCGATGTAATATATGACAAATGCAAGTTTGGTGATTTGAAAGTTCGAATAAATGCAAGTTCGGTCATTTAAAAGTTCAGTCAAATGCAAATTCGGAGATTTTAAAATTCAACCAAACGTGAGTTCAGTGATTTCAAAGTTTGGACAAATGCAAATTCGGGTGTTTCAAAATTTTAACAAATGTAAGTTTGGTTATTTTAAAGTTCAGACAAATGGAAATTCAGGGATTTAGAAGTTCTTAAGTTCTAAATGTGGGTAGTTTAATATTTTGCTAAATACGAGTTCGGTGATTTGAAAGATTGGAAAAAATGCAAATTTAGTGTTTGGACAAATGCAACCACAAGTTTGGAGTGTAGAAGTACCGACAAATACTTTAGCCCTAGGAACTTCAATAAATAAATAAAATACGATTTCGAGAAGTTGAAAATTTTAAGAAATGCAAATCGCAAATGCGAGTTTAGTCATTTTAAATTTATAACAAATACGAATTCGGGAAGTTAAAAGTTAGGACAAATGCAAGTTCTGATAATTACAAATTCTGACAAATGCAAATTAAGAAAATTACGAATACGGATAATTAAATTTCAGGCAATTATAAGTTCGGTCAATTATAAGTTCAGTCAATTAGGTTTTGGAGGTAATACATGCGATCCAATAAAATTGGTTGAAAGTCGAACATTGTGAAGGAATTTTAGATTTCGTAAGCTTAATGTATGTTTTTACCAAAAAAGGGGTGTGAACGAACCATCTTTGAGCCCTAAATGTGTTTTTCGTCTCCTAGGACCGAGCGAATTGAGCAAAAAAAACATGTATGATGCCTTGATTATACTAATTATGAATGAAAATTTTGAAACTTTATGGCTATAAACATCTATTGACAGCAATGTTTTATTTAATGACGGAATAGAAAAAAATTTAATTTTTTCAAACAATATAAATAAACAAAGAACATGTAAAAGTAAACAATTATTTTACATAAATAGGTTCCTCTTATTCTTTATCTGTTATGGATCAATTTATTTTACTCCATAAACAATTAAATCGATTTCATACAATTTTTAAAATTTAGGTTATGTAAACACTTTGACTTAAAATCAATTTGGCCACTCAATATTCACTACATATATTTACAAATTTGTTAAAATTAGTTTACCTTGTACTAAATTTTACTAAAATGTGATTAATTAATTAATTTTAAAGAAAAAATAGAATACGTTTTTCTTCCAAATATGGTTTACCACCCCCTAAGCTCCAAGTGCTTTCTGAGGGAAATACCGTAAACACCAGCGACGCAAATTTTAACGTATCCGTGTGATTTTATCTTGCAATTACATGCCTGCAAGCTTGCGTTGAACGTTGGTACAGGGAAGCACATACCAAAACTGTTTGTAAACTAAGTCGAAATATAAAAAGTAAAAACACAACATATATATATATATATATCTAAGGAAAGTGAAAATATCACTTATTGCTAAATAAAAATTTTACTTATTCATAAATTAAAAAATTGTACATTCATTAAAAAAAGTTATGTTTTACTTAGTCATATATTTATAGAGCAGTGAACCATCTCTCTTCGAACATCCAAAAAAAGTAAGGTGCGCGATAAATTAAAATAAGTTTTGGAATCATGTTTTATTACACATATTTACCTTGCAATAACAGCCATACTTCGACGTACGTATTACTTTAGAAACAAATCATAATAACTAAACGAAAAAATTATTATCTTTAACACGCGACAAAAATATTGGAGTATTTTTTTTAACAAATAAAAAAATGCTTGTCCTTTTGCTTTCTATAAACTTGGTAATGAAAAGACCTTTTGAACTTTTAGTCTATGTATCATGACGTGCTAACTGACTAATAACCAGACCTATAAGTGAAAGAGATTCAAAATGTCGAGAAGTAATCTATCTCTCCTCATGATCTATCTCTCCTCGACTTACCCTATGACTATTTTTTAATTAAGTTGTTTAGAAACAGGAATGTCTTTAATTATTTATAATTATAATTAAAAATGTAATTTTAAATTATTTTCTTTTTTTGGAATTTAAAATTTTAAATGTATTAAATTTTAATCTTTAATTAAAGTCGAGATTACATTCTAAATGAGCTATACAAAAAGTAATGTTAACTGTAATATAGAAACTTATATTAAAATTTCATGACAATATAACAATATATTTCATAATTTTATTAAACCTATTAAAAAATTTCTTTATAAACATAATTCTTAATATATTTTTCAATTCTTTGATTACCTAGATATAGTTTAACTGAATCAAAAGAGCGAACCCTTGACAATGATACATACAATTGACCCTTATTAATTACATATTTTCTTAAATCAATTGCAATTTTATGAAATGTCTGTCCTTAATATTTATTAATAGTAATAGCGAAGGCTAGTTTGATTAGAATTTGTCTTCTTTTGAATGTAAAAGGATAAAAATTCTCACAATATAATAATATACGATGTATAAATGCAATATTCCCACACTTATCTCCGGTCAATATTTCAGCTTTAATTAGTAAAATAACATCATGATTATTAACATTATCAGAATTATCTATACATTTAATACTTTTATATACTTTTTCTTTATCGTTATCTAAGAACAATACATTTTGTTTGTTAGTGTTATTAACATTAATAATTCTAGGTGCCAAAATAGCATAAAATGACAATTCTTGAAATTTTTTCTCTTTAATCAAGTGTTCATCTGTATTTCTTGCAATATCAACATTTCCTTTTTCAATAATTCTTTGTAGTAAATGAACACAATCTTTAACATCATTATTTGTACCATTTCCTATTTCTAACAGAAAATCTATAAACTCTGTTTCTTCTGGTAAAGCTCGCATGTTTTCAGATAATGTAAATATAAAAAATTTCTTTCACAATTTACTCTTTTTAATAAACAAGTTCATAATTTAATATTTTGTACCTCTTTCTTTTATTGGTAAAACTTGTCTAAAATCACCTACTAAAATGAATATTTTACCACCAAAAGGAGTATAGATTTGCATTATGTCTCTCAATGTTCTATCCATAATTTCTAAAGCATACCTTGGTCCCATTGGAGCTTCATCCCAAACAAAGACGTTACAACTTTTAAAACCAAACCTTCTTTAGACTGTAGTTTAATACTGGATGATGAATCACTATATAACGGCACAGGTAATCCCAATACTTTGTGAACAGTTATATCCATGGAAAGTAAAGTTGCAGCTATTTCTGTAAAAGCCACATTACAAACATTTTTACCTTCACTTCTTAGTAAATGCCACAAAGTTATGTACATAAATGTCTTGCTAGATCCTCCAGAACCATCCACATATAAGTTACAACAAGTTTTTTTGCCACAATTATTTACTGCATTTAATACTGAATCAACAACAATCTTTCTATCTTTCTTTGCCTTAGACTCTTTCTTCATCAAAATTCAGAGAAAAATCAATTTCAAAATTCTCACATTCATCTTCAACATCGGTTAATCCAGGAAAATCATGAAGGTGATATCCTTCTTCAGACAATAATTCTCTTATATTAATATATGCCTTATTTTCCGCTATTACATTATCAAAATCTCCGACATAATCTTCTGACATATGAGCTTTAAAATGTTTCCTAAGTTCACCTGCATTTATTGGACGACAGTGAATTAAAATTCTTGTAAATAATTCACGAAGTGAATAAGGCATCATCCACAAAGAAGCTTCCTCTAATGTTTCTTTCCATTCCTGATCATTTTCAATAAGTCCTAATACTAAACAAGCAGACGTAAAACTCTGATGAATTACTCCATCAACAGTTCTTAATGATTCATATGAAATTGCACTTTTTACTGTAAAGAGTAACAATCTAAGATGAAACAATTCTATATCACTTGTATTAACAGAATACATTGTTCCTATCACTTTCTCTTTATTACTTCTCTCGATCCACTCACATTCCTTTTTATCCCATCTGTAATATTCTGGAATTTCAGTATAAAAAAATTTATGAGCATTAGCATTACGTTTATTTAAATTAAAATAATCAGATAACTGTGTATTTTTGTTAAAATCAAATGATATTTCTTGACTTCCTTGTTTTTGTTGAATAAAAACATTTGGTTCATTCGGTAAATGCAGCGGTGAACGACATATGCAATGACTTTTTTTGGATAAATGTTTACTTAAAACTCTCCATGCAGCTTCAACTGGACCTACGTATTGATTTTCTTCATAATGATTTATTTCATTATGATTAATAGTAGATTCTCTATTACTATTGGTAATGGTAATTTAAAAAGTCTTTTCACACTATTGAAAAGAGGAGAAAAAACCTTTCGAAAACATACAGATCAAATTTTTGTCCACCCTGTTGCATAATAGTTATGATTTTTCAAAAAATCCCCTCTTCACACTTAACCATTATCTTCAACCCCCTCCCCCTTCTATAATTTTTATTAGAATTTCATAATAATTGCGTGGTTTAAGTGCTGTCATACAATACTACATTTTGTGCAAATATTAGCTATTTTCTTTTTTTCGATTAGTAGAGGAGACCGAAGTGAGTTAAAACAGAGGCGAGTTAAAACAGCGTCGATTTCTCGAAAGCAATGACCTTTTGGAAAATTTAAAAAACGTGAATTTATAACTTTTTTGATTTACTATTTGATCAAAATTTAGTTGACCGGATGAGAAAAATTTTTTGGGTATATTTGACGTATGTCCAAAAAAATGCCAAAAGTAAGTTTCTGACCGATATTTTGATACTTTATTATTTGACACTTATAAGTTTGTTGTTGTTCTAATATTTATTTTAAAAACTGTTGGATAATCAAGTTTCATGGAATGATATTGTTTTTTTGTGTCAGTCTCGAAATTTACGATAAAAGACCATTATTTGAACCGATCGCCTCGGTATACTCAAAATTGAGCTTTAATCGAATAGTGACTGTTTAATTGTTTGCTAAAGTATATTTTTATATATTATAGTTTTAAAAGCATTAAAAATTTTCCAAATTTTCGTGTAAAATCACTTTTATATTGTCGAAAGTTACAAAAATATTAAACTTTTCGCTACCGGATGGACGACACCCCGGATAGACACGAGAATATTTAAATTGTAATGTCTTCTAAAGTTTTGTGTTAATCTAATTACAATTTTAAGTCACTAAACAAATTTTTATTTAATTTTCAAAAATTTAAGAAAAAAAGTTTTTTTTCACGCTGCTTCTTGTTTATATAAGATAACATTTGTAAATGTATGTACGTGGTCTACTATTGTAACTCGAAGCATTTTAAATGTTTTATGACACGTACATGTACATTGTAAAATACAGATTAAAATCATCGAAGTTTTTGATCTGTATCAACAAGTATTATATTTTTAAAAAAATTACGATGAATTTACATTTGTTTAAACAAATTATTGTTGTATTTACTAACTTCCTACACACTAAACCTAGAAAAATGCAGTTTTTTTCTAAATTTTGCAATTAACCGAACGTTATACAATGTTGGATAAAGAATAAAACTGATGTTATTATTTAAACAACTTATAAACAAATTTTTATTGTTATATATAATCTTCCGTAGTTATAAGAAGTTTGGTAAATTGCAAAATTTGAGAAAAACTGCATCTTTCTAAATGTACTGAGTAAAAAAAAGTTTTTAAATAACAATAATTTGTTTAAAACTTGTTTAAATAACAATTTTATTTGTATAATGAAATTGTATAATGTTTAGTTAGTTGCAAAATTACAAAAAAACTGCATCTTTCTAGGCGCACTGAATAAAAGTTTGTCAGATAACAATAATAATTTGTTTAAAAAGATTGTTTAAATAATAATTTTATTTGTTATCTTTAACTGCTATTGTGTAATGTAAAATGTTCTGCAAAATTGGAAAAAAACTGCATCTCTCTAGGAGCACTGAATAAAAAATTGGTAAATAACAATAATAATTTGTTAAAACAACTTTTTATTAATTTTGATAACTATTTTAATTCAATATTTTAAATAATTTAATGATTTAGTACAGAGTATGCTTAAAACTTCACAAGTTTTTTGAAGTCTGATACTCACACTGTTATTAGCTTTGGAAATGTTATAAATTTGCAATAATAAATAGTTTAAACAATTACAAAATTCATCGTAATAAATAAAATTTCTTTACTAACTAATAGAATTATTTAAATTAAATTTTCTTTTTTAAAATCCTAAAATTCACAACTGTTCCAACAGACCTCGGTTTATGTGTCACCTCACCTCGGTACTAGGTGAGTTGAAACGCGGTAAACTGTTTTAGATTTTGCAATTTTTTTATAGACCCTTATAACTTTTCAACTTTTTTATTTTTGATTTACATACTACATAAAAACAGCTATCTTACATTATAAAGCTAATAAAAATAACTATTTTTGGCTGAGTTATACGCGATAATGTAAAAATCGTTTCAACTGACCTTGGTCTCCCCTACACTTGATAAATTTTGCCCCATAGACTAAGAAAACGCTATTAAAGCTTCAATTTATAAAAAAATTTAAATTAAATTCATTCTTAAGTTTTACAAATAACAAAAAAGGAAATTCTAATTTGTATAGACTGCATATTTTCAATCTAGGATTTTAGAAACTATTTAAAACATGTATCTCTCACAAAAATGTCAAGATATCCCGACTCTAAATTATTTTAATGCAAAATTTACTGCACAACTTTTTGTAGTGTATAGTGTACAGTTTTATCTAAATAAAATAAAATATTTGTTTTTAATAAGGTGAGTAAATGTAAAAATTTAAAAACAAAATTTTATTCTGATTGGGAAAATAGATGAGGAGGAGGGGGCGCCGATTGAAAGTGTTGCCCCGGGTGAAAATTTTCCTAGACACGGCTCTGGTTTCGCCATCAATACCTTTTAGATTTCAAAAAAAAAAATTGCCAATTGATAAATTAAATAACTGGAAGACTACAAAATACAGATTCGGTTTTCTGTATTGTGGTCCCTTAAGTTTCCCGTACATGTTATAAAGAATACATCTTGTAAAGAATACAGAGTATAAAAAAACTCTTTTAAAAAGATATCATACAATAATGCTTACATTTTATGAATTGATTTCCCAAACAATAAACTATCATAATTTAATCCATGTTGCTGATAATGTAATTCACTTACAGAAATCGTTGTCTTATAGTTCAGCATTCCCATTTAAAAATTGTCTTGAAATGTTAAAATCGTTAATAAAAGGACGAAAAGATATTTCCTAAAAATAATTAAGAGAATTTGTTTTTAACAATCAGGGAAATGGAGAAATTTTACTTAGGGGAGACTGGTGTAAATCCAGTCACGGGTACTGTGAATAGTACCTAACATTCAACTTATATTAACGAACTTTTGTTTAGATTCATGAATTCAACTTGGAATCAGAGGCGGTTATTTTCAGAGGTGCCAGCAAAAGAAAACGTTCTTCGGATTTTTACGTTTTTCGATCATTATTTTTGAGTCTTAATATTTGGATAAGTTTTTTCAATCCTTTTGGATGTCCTTTTTCGAAGTACAGCTATCGTCAGATATCCTTTAACATTTTGGCACGTAATCCTATAGAAATATGTATAAGCATATCTGAGGATGAGTGTACATATTTAGTTATGTTTGGTTTCATAAACATTTAATTCAAATTATTCTAAAATGTGAGAAATACATTCGGGGTAAAGTCGGTCACGTGACGTCGGGGTAAAGCCAATCACATTTCACTTATTACATTTTACCAATAATAAAATTTATAACTTGTTAGATCTAAAATAGTAACCACATTTCACTTTTTCAATTCTTTTAATAAAATATAACATTATTTGAATCTAAAGTTGTATTTCATGAAACCAATATTTATTATTTATTAAACCAATATTTATTGTTTATAGAACTCATAATTTATCAATCATAAAATCAAAATCAGATCATACTTAAGACAGGAATGAGGCGAATTTTAATATTTAAAAAGTTAAACGGTCGGGGTTACCCTAAATTCTTAAAAAAATCAAGTGACCGGATTTACCCCGTGGGGTGACCCGATTTACCCTGGAAAATTGTGATTTTGAAATTTGGTATATATGTGAATTCAAAACGATCTACAAGTAAAACTAAAAAAAATAAAGCAAAAACTCTTTCTTATTTTGAAAGTAGAAATGATAAGCTTTCGAATGATAGAAATTAACTTGGATTTAGAGAATAATTTTCTAGATTTTTACATATCTGACCAAAAGTGATCGGATTGACCCCGGTCTGACTACCCACACAGCACCAGAAATTTCCTGAATTTACCCTGAATATTGGTCCATATTTCCCGAATATTCGAACCTAATATTCAGGGAAGTTTCGTGGAAGCATCAAAATGTCCGCCATGTGGAATATTGGTGGCGAAATTTCCCTGAAATTGTTTTTCTAATTTTCAGGGAATTTACACATCTAAACTTCCTAGAATATTCATAGTATTGATAAATTAACTGTACATGATGCGCACTGGTCAAACTTGGTTTCTGTGACACTTACGGCTGCGCAGTAGTTTCTAATGTTCTAGAATCCTACGGGTGTCAAATATAACATATAATTTTCATCAATTACCAGATCAAAAAAAATTTGGGAATTTTTTTCAACTTTCCCTGAATTTTCTAGAAATATTAGATGAGGATATTCCCTGAAATTTAGAAATACATTTTTAGGGAAATTTTGCCGCCAATATTCCCAATGGCGGACATTTTGATGCTTCCACGAAACTTCCCTGAATATTAGATTCGAATATTCGGGAAATGTGGACCAATATTCAGGGGAAACTCAGGGAATTTCTGGTGCTGTGTGGGTACTGTATACAACGTTTTGCTTTTCAGAAAGTAAATTTATTAATTTTATTAGATTTTAATAAAATGTCACTAAAGGACATAAATTAAACGAGTAAAATATACATTTTTTTATGCAATTGAAACTTCAACAAATAATTAAAATTTTAATTCAAAAATTTTCTTCTATCAAATAATTAGAAATTTATGAAGCTTTAATTATAAAAGAAAATTCAAATTTAATAGAAAATTAGAAGCTCTAAATAGTTTTGAACAGAAAATTTAAGATTCATTTCACTGAGACTGTGACGATCACGATGGTTGGTATGCGGACGTTTAGTGCATGGCGTAACAAAAAATTTAATTTCTACGCTTTTTACTGTAAATACAAATATTTTTTTCAGAAATATAAAGGTAAGGTAACAGTGTACTGTTATTACATATCCCATAAGTTTAATAGTTATTTAAGGAGTCTGTCTCATACAAAAATTTCAAAAAATCGATTTTTCAAAAATATTTTTTTATACTGTATATGTATGTAGAAATCAGGAAAAAATATTTATTTATATTTCCGAGCACATGAACATGCTCTAAAAGCCAAAAAATGCAGAGAGTGTACGGTAAGATACGTGATGTTGTTTCGTATCGTGGTTCCTCGAGCGCAAGCTCATACCCACAAGGACCGTATATCGACTCTCTAGCAATACCGGTGGCCAAAACATGGCTTGGAAAAACTCCCGGATGGCGCTATGGTAAGCGCATTCGGGTTTGCATTTTAGGTTCGGATTTCCCTCTGGTGTCAAGAGGCCGCTCACTGTAAGGTGGGCGGCCCGTGGTCTCGAGGGATATCCGAATTCGGCTCGGTTAGCCGTCCGACTCGCTCGCCAGCCTAAGCCAACGATACGGATCGGAGGTTACCAGCGGGGACCATCGCACAGTGGTTCCAAATAGACAAAAAGCTGGTCAAATTTCCAATTCTAAATTAATCTAGTTGAATTTGTTTACTCGGGGGTTTTCGTGGTTGCTGATTACAATTCTGACTTCAGATTTTGGAAATTCTAAATGGTGGATCCAATATGGCAGATGACAAAATTAAAAAATGATAGCATCCGCTTAAAATTTTTTACTCGGGGGTTTTAAGGGTCGCTGCTTACGAATATGACATCACTTTTTTAAAATTCAAAATGGCTGATTCAATATGGCGGAAAGTTTTGATAAAATTTATCGAAATCATCTGAAAATCGGTACTTGGGGGTTTTCGGGGTCGCTGATTACAAATCTGACGTCAGATTATGAAAATCTAAAATGTCTGATCCAATGTGGCTGAAAATTGTTATGAAATTTATCGAATTCGTCTGAAAATTGTTACTCGGGGGTTTTCAGGGTCGTTTATTACAAATGTAACGTTGGATTTATAAAAATTTTAATTGAAGTTAAAAAATTAAATAATTTTTTAATAATAGGATGAGACAATAATTTTGAAATGAATAATAACAATAAGTGTTTTGTGAACAAGTCTCCTCGAAAACATAAATTTGATTTTTCCAACAATCGTTTTGGACATTTTTAATGATGTCAAAAATTGCTAACCGAGTTAGACTTATATTTTTTTGTTGACTTGGAAGATTATTATTATTATTGTACATAATGCAAGGGGAAATTTGACAGTTATGTCAATGAGTAGCCATTATATACTGGTGTGAAGTGAATAAAATGAAGCATAAAAATGAATCTTAAAAGATGTAGATAATTTCACACTATTGCAAAACGATTTTTATCATTTTGATGTAAAAATGTGCAGCGTTATAAAAAAACAGTTAAAAACTCAAATTGTCAGATATTGGCAGCTAAATTTTAATAAATTTATTTCAAAACTAAACAAGGAATATTTTTGCATGACATCTAAAGGGATATCCAGTGGAACTTTTTTTGTAAAACTATAGATTTACAAATCTCTATCTCTTGCGCACAGCATTACATTATACTCGCAAAAAACATAAATTTTTCTTTAAAATATTCTTAAATATCGTTAATTTACTTGCTATAGCACCCTATTTTAATATAAAAAAAAAATTTTACTTAGGTCATTTTCTTATAAATTTTATAACGGGTACAACATTGCTTTGCAAAATTCTAATATACACTGTTCCGTGATCCTTGTCTTTCCGCTAATATTCAGGAGTATAAAATTGATATTCGGTATTTTTTTTCCGCAGCAATACGTGCGGAAGTATTCTAAATGAGATTATATAGAAAAAAATTCGAAATTAAAAAATCATTTTTTCTATTTTTAGCCAGCTTTTTGTGTATTTGGAACCACTGTGCATCGTGGAGGTCGAGCCGCAAGAAGACCTTGTGTACTTTAAAGTGAGATTTTATTATTATTATTATTCTAACTTAGCGGATTCACAACAAACCCAAATTTCACCCAACAGGGTGGGTCCAGAGTGCTTGTTCTGCTAGTTCGGGTGTGCTCGAGCGGTATATGACACTTAATCTGGATCGTGCCTTGATCCATAGTCATTGTGATGGGCATGCACTTTTAAGTAAGATGCGTTCTTGGTAGTGATTTATACCACGTAAGTTTTAGGACGGACAATACAGAGAATTTCTCCACTGAGAAAACCTATCACAGAACATGCCTTGTGTAGGATTTTTATTCAAACCAGATTAACCAGATTCGCCAGTGCCGAGATTCTGATCATTACTGAAGCCGGACTGCACTTGTTAGAGTGTCAGTCCAGACTCGATATGTGTGCTCAATTTTTAGCATATTACTGGAATTACATTTATTCTGGCACATAATACTTATTTTTTATTTACACGTTAAAAGACGCCGCGGGTGATCCCGAAGAGGGGCTCGCACACGCTTGCTCCTGCCAGGGGTCCGAGGCGTCGTGTGTATGGAACAGTAACAAACTAATCTTTTGTGATCTTAGTCAGGGTTGTTTTAAAAAATTTTCAAGATGCAAATTTATAGACCCCATAGGAAAGCCTTTGGGATCTATTCGTCTCTTAATAAAATAAGAAATTAAGACATTAGGACTAGGACGATTACAACAGTTAATACAGAGATAAAGTTGAGTTTTGTCATTATTAGGTAGCACGTGTTTTTAAATAATCTAATAAGCATCTTATCTTTAAAAATTTCTGAGAGTGGCGGAAGCCACCTCCTGAGGATCGCCTGGCAAGCCTGGGCTAACTCAATCATTTGCATTTCGTGCACCTTGCAGTGAAGAAGGACGTGCAACGAGTCCTCGCTCTCACCACACGAGCAGAAGCCATCTTGCTGTAGCCCCAGCCTAAAAAGGTTTCCTCTGAAATTTCCGTGACCGCTTATTACCTGGGCACAGTTTTCATCTATTTCAATATATCTGCTTGCGACTCGCTCTCGCACACTGGGAAAAAATTGGAAGGTTTTTCGGCCTTTCTCCCCAGCGTCCCATCGTTCTTGTCATTTAGTCAAAGTATACTCAAGGTTAAGTTCGAATGTCAGTCCCTTCCGCATCATATACTTATATTTGAGAGCCTCGGCGAGCAAGTCTAGGGGGATTGCACCACAAATAAGCTGAAGGGAGACAAGAGACGTAGTGTTGTACGCCCTTGCCACCTTTTTCAGTGCAAATAATTGTGCTGAAAGAAGAATTTCTTTCTGGATAGAATTTAGCGCGCCACCCCACACTCCTGTTCCGTAGAGCACCATGGGTGGGAACACACCGTTGTATATTTGACGGAGGCCCGCGAATCTCAGACCCCAACTTCTTCTGGCTATTGCGGCAAGCGCTGTAAACAGCGCTGTGCCTCTATTTGCAGCTTTTGTGACGTGAGTTGTCATCGACATCTCATGGGTCAAGTAGACGCCTAGGTATTTAGCTTCCGTGGTATATCTAATGTTCGCTGTACCCAATTTTATAATTGGGTGCCTTAGACCTCCTTTTCCCGTCTTTTTCAAAGAACCGGTGGTTTCACCCGCTCGGTTCTTTGCTGTATTTTGGCCATTATTAGATCTGCTTTTTAGCATGATCATTTTAGATTTCGACTTAGAGATTTCTAGGCCCTCTCTCGTACATCACTCATTGATGATGTTAAGGAGGATCTGGGCCTTCTTCTCGAGCAAACGCCTACTGTTGTCGGACACTATAAGTATAATGTTGTCTGCGTAGGAGACCACCTTGGCCCCAGATCGTTGCAGGGTGCCGAGGAGGCCGTCCATGCAGACGTTTCAGAAGTCTGGTCCGAGGATTGATCCTTGCGGACATCCCTTAAATAAGTTTCAGGTCACACTCTCGTACGACTCCTCCAGCGTAACAGATCTGTCTCGAAGGTAGTCGTTTATAATTCTTTGAAGGAACGGATTCGTGCCTCTGCGTTCAAACTCAGCACGGACAGAGCTCCAATGAATGTTGTCAAAAGCACCAGTGAATTCGAAGAGGATTCCCAGGGTTAGAAAGCCCTCGGAACTCTGCACAACACGCTTTACTTCCGCTATGGCGTCTTCAGTGCTACGTCCGGCTTTGAAGCCGAATTGTCTCGTTGACGAGTATTGTGGGTTATTAATCCACGGCGCTAAGGCCTTTCTCATCAACTTCTCAAGGATTTTGCTTAGGCCTGGTAGGAGACAAATCGGCCTGTAGGACTTTGCTGACGTCCTGTCTTTATCCTTTGCCTTCAGTAACACTCTAAGAACGCCATGTTTCCATATTTTTGGGAAGATCCCAAAACGGAGACACGAGTTGTACAGATTTACCAGGATTGGACCTAGCTCCGTTTCTATAGCATGCTTAATCACCACAACTTCAAGATAATCGCCCCCAGGGGCTTTGCCGTTCTTAATGGTTCTAATTGTACTGCGGACGTCATCGATGCTCCAAGTGATTGGGGGATCTCCGTCCGGGAGGCCAGCCAAGCTGGGCTCCTCCGCTTTGGCTGTGTCTTTACCGAACAATCCGTCTAGCATTGCATTCGCGCTGCCAATCCAGTCTTGCGGTGTAGGACCATCATTGGTTACAATGTTACACATTGTGGTTCGAACGTTCAGCTTATCTTGAGCTATTTTGTATGCTACCCCGTAGGGGTTGTCTCTACACGTTGTACTGACAAAGTTTTTCCAGCTATTTAGCCTGACCTTTGTCAGCATGATCGTGTAATCTCTTCTTGCTTTCAGGTATTCTTGTTTCGACAACTCCCTTTGGGATTCATCTTGAACATGCTGATACGCTCTTCTTAACTTGTTGACATGCTTCTTGGCTTTCTGCAGCTCGGAGTTCCACCAGGGCACAAATTTTGACCAGTCGGCATACTTGACATTAAATCTGTTCTGCATAACCCTTGTTGGCCTGGGCAGCCTGCCGAAAGTGGTAATGAGGGCCCTGTGGTCGCTAGACACAGGGTCATCAATCACCCTCCAGCTCACTTTATTTTCAATGAGGGCCGAGCTCACCAGGGTGAGGTCAATATCTCTTTGACCGTATTTGTATGTGCATGGTTGTCCTCTCCCGTTGGAGAAGTTTAAGTCCCATTGTGCTATGAGCCCCTCTACAGATCGGGCCCTAGCTAGGTTTTTCTTATCCTTTTCACTGCCACGCCAGGTCCACAACAGTGATACCGCATTGGCATCCATACCGATGATGATCCTGCTCGATCTTCCTATTTTGAGAATGGCAGCGTGTGCTCAATTATCGGCGCAGCCTTCAACGAGTGTTGAAGGTATACCGACATGGCATAAAATGAACCCAACGGACCTGAAATATAGGCACATATACAGTGTGCAGTGCTGATATCTCGAAGTAGGGTGCCTGAGTAATTCTCCATCGACGATCACTATGCAGGCCAATGGATTCTCGTTTCTCTTATTTCCAGTCAAGATTTGATTGGAATATGTGCCCAGTCCAGCAACCTCACCCCTAGGAGTATAAGGTTCCTGGACTAGAAGGACTGGTATCTTGTGATTCCTTGCCATAACCATGGCTTCGTCGCTAGCAGCTCTGCCGCGAGCCAAGTTGACTTGGCAGTCCCGTAATGAGGCGCTACGAGCCTTGGGCTCCGTAGTCAGTCCTCATTATTACGCGGTCTACCGCTGCCTTCAATGAAGGGCATGCTTTGTCCGTGATTTCATGGTTCGACGGTCTGTTTGAGGCTTTACATGCAGCGCATGTAGGCGGAATTCCGTCTTTCTTTACCTGACATTCCTTTATCCTGGTAGGGCACAGTAGGAACAGATCTGGCTATTACTTTTACAGTATTTCGATATGTGCCTGAAGTTCTGACATTTAAAACATCTTGAAACGCCACGGAAGTCTTGGACTCTGCAAGAGCTTCACCCAATGTAGAGCCTTTTTCAGTTGCCCTGGATACTATTTCTGATAGAGGGAATTACCTCGATAACCCAGTTGACCTGGGTCTTCTCCCTTGAATCGTTCTTAAAACTCGGCTGGAATCCTTTAGCGAATTCCTCTTTATTGAGGCTGCCCAGACAGAGCTTATTTTGTTCGTATACTGCCGAGGTCAAGTCCTCTGGCTTCAGATCTTTAGGTGTATCGAACACTATAAGTCTTGGATTTGTTGGACCCGGGTTGGACATTTGCAGACCCGCGTCAACTAGGCGTTTGTTGGTCATGATCTTTGTCAGATCCTCTTGTGTTTCTACTTCGACGGAGATCTTTCCGTCCCCTCTCTTTCTTATGCCTCTAATTCTTATCCTTTTCGACGTCGGATTTAAGGAACTCATTATCTGTAGCTTCAGTGCCTCGTTTGGGCCAACAGGGGTCTCCACTCCTGATGGCGGTGCTTTAACCACCACTTTGGGTATGGGAGCGATCTTACGTCCGACTCCCGATACTGGCGGAATCTTAGGAGTGCTAGGTTTATTAGCATTGACCGAAGTCGCTGCTGCATAGGTTGGTTGCATTTTGCTGTAGGTGATCCTGTCTAGGTTGCTCGAGAGAGCGTCTTTTTCCTCCATCTTGCCATTTATATACCCTTGGAGCGCTATATTTTTTGCTGCAATCTGAGTAGCGGCATTTGCCAACTCCGTAAAGGCATCAAAAAGCTTATCCTTTTGAAGCTGGCTACAGCTGGTTAGGTCTATTAAGTGCAAACGGATTTTATCCGTTTTATCTCGGATTTCTGTTAACTCCTCAAGGCTTGCCTTGAAGTTTCTCGAGAATTCGTTCCCTTCCGTCGGGGAGTCTACTTCTTTTCTCGGTCTCTTTGGTCTCTGAGACCTAGGAGGACCTTGGCTCGTTGATGGATAGTCTGGCCGCTGGCCGTGTGGCCTTCCATCGATTGTTGATGGTTGTTCGAGCTTGGGGGCTCAGGATTCTGTGGCGCTTTGTTATCGTTTATATTATCGGTTTCCATTTTCATATTTATTTAATAGGTTTTTAAGAAGTTTCGATGGGTTCGGATCAAGGGTTACCATCCGGAGAGACGGGGCTGACCCAGAGCTAGCTGGAGACCTTTAGACGAAGACGTGGCCTCACGCACATACCCCCGATTTGGTGCTGCAGGGCCCAATACGTGCACCACACGTCACTACAACACCATCGAGATTTTCACTGAATTGTCAGGCAGCCAGGTCATTGAGCTGGTTAAACTCAACCCGGGCCTGTGTACTATACGGTGGCCTAGGACGCCTCACCTAGTTTCTGATACTGTACTATCGCCTCAGTATGGGGACTCCAACTCCAGGCAAACCATCGCTCACCTTCAGTGTCCACTCCCCGAGCCATAAAAATTTCCGGGCGAACCATTATCCATTACAATTTAATTTCTTCACATTGAAATTATTCTGCTTTTGGATTTGCCAAGACCCTATGGTCCTTTAGAGCTTTTTTTATTAACTTGCAAAATAAATTTTTAAGGGACATTTTCGCTCCACCCACTAGCCTAGGGCTTGCTATCCGCCACCTGCGACGCGTTCTAGTCTCCCTCGGGTCCGGGACCAAAACCACTGTACTGGTACTAATGAGATTTATAAGTGCTACGTGCGTATTGCGCCACGCAACATGGCACCGAAGCAAGCCGTCGATTCGCTCATAAGCGAGCGAACCGACAGATCACCTAAGCGACCTTATCCGATCACTCGAGAGCGGTCGAGCAAAACCGACAGATTCCCGTAGCAACCTCATCAGTTTACTCAGTTTTGGTTGAACACACCGACAGACCACCGAGGCGGCCTTATCAGTGTTTTCGGGGTGTTTGCCTCCACGCCGCGATCGCCAGCTCCACGCTAGCTTTTTCAATGACAAGACTTGTTTATTCAAAAATTTTCGCATTAATTAAATTAATGTCGAATTAAAATTACTCGCCGATTTTTCTGTCCCCGATCCTCGAACAGTGGTTTCGCTAGAAGCCAAAAAATACAAGGGTGTCTCTGCTCAGTGGGACCAAAATGTAATTTACCATTCAAAAAGTTCTAAATAAAAAAAAATGTCCGCTATATTGGATCCGCCATTTTGAAAATCAGACTATGGATTCGTAATAAGCGCCCCAAAAAACATTTACATATGCAACGTCATGAGAAATCATTTAGAAATGGCTTCGGCACTGCAAAGGGATAAACTAAAAACTTTAAACGCGTTTTTCTCGAAACCGTGTTATTTGACACGGTTGACACGATTTAAAAAAATCTATTGCATCCATCGTGTTCAAATTTCACCGTCCGACACGATTTTTCACACACAAAAAAATCAACCATTTTTGGAAACTAGGACCAAAAAAAAAAATAACCGTGTCTGGCCGTTTTGCTAGATCAAGTCGTTTGTGGCTTCTAGGGGTGAAAACAACCCTTAAATTAAAAATGACAAGAGATCTTTTAAAAAATATTCATTTTTCATAAAACTTGATATCTAGGGGTTTTCGGGGTCGCTGATCACAAATATATTGTCAGATTTTAAAAATTCAAAATGGTGGATCCAATATGGCGGACAACTTTTTTAAAAATAGATTCAAATTGCCTGAAACTCGTTACTCGGGGGTTTTTGGAGTCGCTGATTACGAATCTGATGTCAGATTTTTAAAATTCAAAATGGCGGATCCAATATGGCAGACAACTTTTTTAAAAATAGATTCAAATTGCCTGAAACTCGTTACTCGGGGGTTTCTGAGGTCGCTGATTACGAATCTGATGTCAGGATATTAAAGTTCTAAAGGCGGATCTCATAAAGATGAAGATTACAAAATATTTAAACATTTTCACTAATGTGTCTTTGCATATTGGCCATTTTTAAAATGACAAAGCAAGTTTTTGTAGTAGGTAAGTATATTCAATAATAGGAAGCTTAAATAAGATGAATTCATAAATATAAAGTGATTTTTTAACACTGCTTTTCAAAGTGAAAATATCAACGATTCGTATTTGTTTTATATAAATACTATTTTCTGTAGCAACGCAACTGAAAATCAAAATCCCACAACTAAAGTTTGCAATTAAATTTTAAATTTGTATTCTTTATTTTGATCAACTATTTTAAATTCTGAAAATCTGCCATCAGATTCGTAATCAGCGACCCCAAAAACCCTCGAGTAACAAGTTTTAAGCAAATCTAAATAATTTTAAAATTTTTCGGGCGCCATTTTGGATCCGCCATTTTGAATTTGTAAAAATTAACGTCAGATTGGTAATCAGCGACCCCAAAAATCCCCGAGTAACAAGTTTTAAGCGAATCTAAATAATTCCTCAAATTTTCGTCCGCCATATTGGATCCGCCATTTTGAATTTTAAAAATCTGACATCAGATTCGTAATCAGCGACCCAAAAACCTCCGAGTAACGAGTTTCAGGTAAATTAAATCTATTTTAAAAAAATTGGTCCGCCATATTAGATCCGCCATTTTGAATTTTGAAAATCTGATATCATATTCGTAATCAGCGACCCCGAAAACCCCTAGATATCAAGTTGTATGAAAAATGAATATTTTTTAAAAGATCTCTTGTCATTTTTAATTTAAGGGTTGTTTTCACCCCTAGAAGCCACAAACGACTTGATCTAGCAAAAAGGCCAGACACGGGTATTTTTTTTTTGGTCCTAGTTTCCGAAAATATTTGATTTTTTTGTGTGTGAGAAAAAAAGTTAAATTTTGTCGGACGGTGTTTTCAGGACTTCTTCTACATATAAGTGGCTATCGTATGAACTAGGACTTCAATTTTTCATCAATATTTACTAATATTTTTAAACAATTTAAGTTGTAAAAACAAGGTAAAAAAATTAAAATGGCCACCATTTTGTTTTGTTTTACCCGGTCACAAAAATCCTAGTTCATACGATAGCGAGTGATATATATTTTAAGAATCCGTTTTATTTTTTAATTTTACATGCAGCCTTCCAAAGTTATCGTGTCAACCAGGAAAAAAAGCGGTATAGTTCAAGCGGTGATTTCTCGGAAAGAAACCTTAAAAAATCAATAAAAAATTTCTTTAAAATAATTTAATATGTGCATTTTGATGTACGAAAACATAAAAAAGTTTTAAAAAAATTAATGAAAAAAAAATCTTGAAAGAAAGGCAGTTTGTATGAGACAGACCCCTTAATTAAAAGTACACACAATAAAAGAAGTATGCCACTGGAAAAATTGGTTGTCTGATTCAATACATAAGGTGAAACCAAAAAAGTTTCAATAAAATAACTTTCATTGGATTAAAAATATTTTATGTGCAAAACGATTAAAAAACCATACCTTGTTATTTGCTTGATCTTATATAAAAATGAAAATTCTTTAAGTTTAAATTTAAATAATAGAATTTGTTTAAAATTATATTTGAATCAAAAAAATCTTCTGATAATCCACATAAATTTATCCTATCCTATTCTAAAAAGAAACGGACTTTGTGATTAACTTCAGACGTGTAAGACCCTATTGTGTTATCTTATTGGTTAGTAGGTATATTCGATAGTTTTCGATTTCGACTTTTTGATTATCATAATAATTGTAATAGTAAAATATAAAATTCTAATTTTAAATTTATTTCACAATATATTTTATTATTTTAGGTATTCAAAATTATAATAATTATGATTTAGTTGATCGTAATTTAGAAATTACATTTGACCTTGAAATTCATGAAAGAAATACCTTTCGACAAACTTCAGACGTGTAAGACCCTTTTTCGCTCTCTCATTGGTCAACAATATCTTCGATATTTATTGATAGTTTTTTGTTGTTATTTTAGTGGTAGTTTGATAAAAATAATATTTTAGGTTAGTTGTTCTTTTTTTATTTTGTAATTTTGTAATACGTAATTGAAATTTTAATTTACTGTAGAAGAAAAGAGTTTGCTTAAAAAAAATCAGTGAAGTGTT
Organism: Ganaspis brasiliensis; assembly: GCA_037103525.1. NCBI lineage: Eukaryota > Metazoa > Arthropoda > Insecta > Hymenoptera > Figitidae > Ganaspis > Ganaspis brasiliensis. The sequence continues at coordinate 546,969 of JAZKLR010000700.1, forward strand.
CAGTGGTTAATAGTGTTTTAATTTTATAAGAAAACTGGTATATTTATGAAGTGTGCTTTACGTGTCAATCATCTGATGGGTGAGTAAAAATAACAATGTTTTTCATTGCTTTCTTTTTATTTGATTGATTTAATTAAATGTTTTTATTAATATGTGACGCTCCGCGAGAGAAGGGACCTATCGCGGAAAAAATCAATTTTCACTTTTTTATGCTAAAAGATAATTTTTGAGTTGCTATTTCAGTTCCATATGTTTCAAAAAATTTTTTTTGTAATTACACTTTTTGTTATAATGCTTCAAACCTAGGCATACTAAGTGTATCGCATTTTTTGGTTTTTCTTTGAACGCTAGTCACGTGAAATTGACAATTAATTATTTTGATTTTTTTATGGTAATTGATAATTTTTGAGTTTCTTTTTGAGTTTCAGAAATCAAAATTTAATTCCTGCAATTAGTTTTCTTGTTATGAAGCTTTAAACATGAGCATGTTAAGCGTCTCGATTTTTCATCCTCCTCTTTGCCCGTTTATTCTTTAAAGTTTGCTTTCTCAGCGATAGGTCCCTTTTCTCGCGGAGCGTCACATATTATATTGGAACATAAAATTAGGTTAGTAATTTTGCACTTTCAAGGGTAACGTTTAAGGTTAGATTATTTGTGTTATTATGTAGGTTCAGTCACATGACGATTCTCCTTGCATTTAATGACAGGTGCGTAATAATAGTGATAAAAAGAGTAATTTTTATTGATTTTTTGCTTCCTCATAGAGGAAGCTTTGTAATCGTTAAGATTTTCGATTTTCCAAAAATAGTCTAAATCGACTTATTTTCATCTAAAAAGCGTAAATTTTCATTCCTAAGCAAATGTCCAGATGTATGTGTGTGTGTGTGTGTGTGTGTGTGTATAGCGTTTTTTCTGTACAAGATATCTCGAGAACGCTTTAACGGATTCCAATAAAATTTGGATGACTTATTAAGCTCATGAATATCTAAATTTGGACACACAGATTTTTGAAAATACTTAACCAAATTTTTTTGAGCACCTTTTTTCATCGAAAAAATTGATTTTTGCCAAAAAATTTTTTCATGATAAAAATACAACTTGAAGAATACAAAAATCATATTTCTTATCTCAAAACGAATCGATTGACCTAAATGATTTTTATAATTCATCAAGAATTCGTAAAATAATTCATATTTTTACATTTTTTTGCATTAAAATTTTTTTTTAACAACTTTCCCAATTAACTTATATATATTTATTTAATTGTAAATTAAAAAGGTACAGAGAATTTTATTATTTTTAATTATTATTTTCGTTTTTATCATATCAAGTTAATAGTTTTGCACTTTTAATGTTAACATAGAAGTTAAATAATGGTTGTTATAATTCATAAAAATAGGTAGCAATTATTCGGCAACAGGTAAGAAAGAATAATGTTTTCCATTAATTTATTTTTTTTTAATACAAATTCAGAAGTAAGATATAATAAATTTTATTATTTTTAATTATTATCTATATTAATAAAATCAGAGTTTTGTCTGTACATTGCTTAGAACTTTAAATTTCATGCATAATTTTTCGTTTTAAGCATCAAGGAATTCAAAAATACCCATAAAAAATTTCATGTTTGTATGTCTGTATGTATGTATATATGTATGTTACAGAACCTTTGTTCGCGCATCACTTAGAAACAGCTGAACCGTTTGAAACCAAATTTGGCAGAGTGTTAGATCTTGACCCAAGTTAGGTTTATAAACTTACCGACTTAAAAAATATTGATAAGAAAGGAAGATATACATTTTTTTTCAAAAAATTCAAAAAATCGAAAATTTTTAAATTATGCATTTTTTTATGAACTGCTAATAAACTTTCTATAATTAAGTATTACCTGTTATTTCGTCATATTTTAGAATAATTTGCAAAAAATATCGTATAACTGAGATATATAAGTATAAAATTGGTTTCTGGATCAAAAAAATTGAAAAACCTACATCTTTTTTAAATTACTGACTTTGTATTAGATGGCTTATAATCTTTTTGCATTAAATTTTGCTATGTTCCTTACAACACATTTTGCAATAAATTTAAAGAAATACATTAATAAAAATAATTTTAGATGACACAATGCAAAAAAAATGTTGAATCTGAATTTTTTGGGGTAAAAAAATAAAAACCAGAAAATCTAATAGATTAAATTTAAATTCCATTTAACCTAAATCCCATTTAACCTAAAAAGCATTCTGCCTAAAACCCATTAAACATAATAAATCTTATTTAACCTAAATTACATTTAACCAAAATCCCATTTAAAATAAAATGCATTCAGTCTAAAACACATTAAACCTAAAACTTATTTAACCTAAATCCCATTTAACCGAAAATGCATTAAGCCTAAAACCCATTTAACCTAAATCTCATTCAACCTAAAATGCATTCAGACTATGACCCATGCATTAAATCCAAAAAGGCATTTAGCCTAAAACTATTTGTCCTAAATCCCGTTTAGCCTAAAATTTACATTATAAATTTCGTTCAATGGGATTTAGGATAAATTTTTTAAGCTATATGCATTTCAGGTAAAAAATAATTTAGGCTGATTGCATTTTATGTTAAATTGGATTTAAGCGGAATGTATTTTTGGTGACATGGGATTTAGGCTGAATGCATTTTAGGTTAAATGGGATGTAGGTTGAATGCATTTAAGGTTAAATGGGATTTAAGTTTAATGGGATTAAGGTTAAATGGGATTTAGGATAAATGCATTTGAGATTAAATAGAATTTGGGCTAAATGCATTTTAGGTTAAAAGGTTTTTAGAATAAAAGCATTTTTGTTTAGATGGGATTTAGGCTGATTGCATTTTAGGTTAAATAGGGTTTATGATGGTTCTATGTCAGGTTAAATGAGATTGAGGATGAATGCATATGAGGTTAAAAGGGATTTAGTGTAAATACAATTGAAGTGAAATAGGAATTAGTTCAAATAAGAGTTCATGGTATTCAGGTTAAATAAGATTAAGGTTTAATGGGATTTATTTTGAATCTATTTTAGGTTAAATGAGATGTAGGATAAATGCTTTTGGGGATAAATGGGATTTAGGCTAAATGCATTTTAGGATAAGTGGGTTTTAATCTATAAATGCATTTTAGGTTAAATGTGATTTAGAATGTATTCATTTTAAGTTTAATGGGATTAAAGTTAAATGGGTTTTAGGCTGAATGCATTTTAGGTTAAATGGGTTCCTTGCTAAATGCATTTTACGTTAAAGGGGATTTAGGCTTAATACAATTTAGGGTAAATGGGATTAGGCTGAATGCATTTTAGGCAAGATGGTTTTAGGCTGAATGGGATTCAGGCTAATTTGGTTCTAGGTTTTCCTCGAAAAATATTTATTTTGATGAAAAAAAAGTTTAAAACATGATATGCGGATTTTTATCAGATCAACAACTTGGCAAAGTTGAGGCAAAGTAAAAATGCCTTGCTTCAACTTTGCCAATATTGCTGGAACATCCGGTGCTGTTTGGGTATGTGCTAATGGGAAGTATATCTAATAAAATATATTAGAATTTAATAACTTTTGGAAGAGAATTAGGTTGCTTCTAGAAAATTCTTTTTTAAATAATTTCTGTCAGAAAATACTTAGTGGCAAAAAATACTTTCTGTCAGAAAATCATTTTTGTCAAAAAATACTATCTGTAAGAAAATACTTTTTAACAAAAAATTCTGTCTGTCAGAAAATACTTTTTGTAAAAAACTATATTAGTTTTGTATTTTCAATTTATATTCTGTTTAGTCGAATTTAATTTTATAATTGAATTTTCAAGTTTTAATTCGTTTAGAGAGAATTCAATTGGAGACATTTTTATTCTTTTTAATTTGTGATAAAAAGTGTATCATTTTTATTTTAATTCGGTAGTTAGACATAAAATTAATTAATTATTTTTTTAAATTCCGATTCCATAGTTACAATTGAAATTAATGTAATCCCTTAAGAATATGAAACCAATGGAACTTCCTTTACAGAGTATAAATTTAAAACATTTTAATTTATTTTAATAAAATGGAATTAAAACGCATTGAAATTATGGAAACATGATCACTAACACTTTCTATTCAAAGCTTTAATAATTGTCTATTGGTTTTACGTAACATTTTCAATTAATCAATTTTATGGATGGTATTAATTTTTATCTGATTCTATATAAAAAATAAGGAAACAAATAAAATAAATAAATCATGAAAAACAATTAGGAAGATAGAATACGATTTTGTACTTTTAAAATTTTGTTTCTTTGAATCGAATGTGTTCAAAATAATATGTAAATGTTTTCTTCCGGCATCGAGGAAAAACTTTTTTCCTTTCAAGAGAGATGTGTATGACAGATGAATTTTTAATAAATTGTTACATTTTATTGAAGTTTTACAATATTTAAAGATAGCGTACAATATGGCAAAGAAATTTTAAAAAAAATTTAATTTTCTTCAAACTTGGTTGCAGAAACTGAAGACAAAGAAAATTTTGAAGCAACAAAAGACAGTCAAAACTTAGTTAGTATTTATTTTAAATTACAAGAACGACCCTGATTTAAAAAAGCTCATTTTAGAAAAAACCGTCCGATTTTTCAGTTGCGCACATGTGTGCACGCAATTAAACCCACACAGCACCAGAAATTCCCTGAATTCCCCCTGAATATTGGTCCACATTTCCCGAATATTCGAACCTAATATTCAGGGAAGTTTCGTGGAAGCATCAAAATGTCCGCCATAAAGAATATTGGACGCTAAATTTCCCTGAAAATGTATTTCTAATTTTCAGGGAATTTCCGCATCTAATATTCCTAGAATATTCAAGGAAAGTTAAAAAAAATTTCCAAAATTTCTTTGATCTGGTAATTGATAAAAATTGTATGTCATATTTGGCACCCGTAGGATTCTAGAACATTAAAAACTACTGCGCAGCCGTAAGTGTCACAGAAACCAAGTTTGACCATTGCGCATCATGCACAGAAGATTTACGAATACTGTGAATATTGAAGGAATATTAGATGCGGAAATTCCCTGAAAATTAGAAATACATTTTCAGGGAAATTTAGCGTCCAATATTCTTTATGGCGGACATTTTGATGCTTCCACGAAACTTCCCTGAATATTAGGTTCGAATATTCGGGAAATATGGACCAATATTCAGGGTAAATTCAGGGAATTTCTGGTGCTGTGTGGGAAGTTTGGTATTGAAGAACAGGGCCCTACTAATAACAAGCAAATTTACTTTGGATGGAAGCTGAAAGTGGAAGGACCAAAATAATCAGGTTTAAAATAATTGTTATTCAATGGATCTCTAAACAATAATTCCCTTTAGAGTAATAAAAAAGAAAATTAAAGACTTTTTCTAAAATGTAATTTACATTTATTCCCATGCTTTAGAAAGCATAGTACAAGCAACGAAGAAATCATGTGTAAAAGACAATTTTAATATAGAATTTATTGCTACCCTTATGGGGAGATCCGGCACTATAAACTTAGATGGTACAGAATTTATTGGAAAATCAAACTTTTTTCTGCGCGCTGGACTACTGCGATGTAGTAAAAACATGCATTTGTAACACAATTGAATAAACAATTTATTTAAAGCTTAAAAGTGACATTTCTCAAAATTTACGTTATCGATTTTAGATTTTTTTTAACACAGTTACTGATTAATAAAGACAATTTTCTCAACAATTAAAAGGGGTGTTCTTTAACGTTTAACTTTATATACAAGGGTGCAATTCCGAATAAGTTAACCTCCAGATTTTGATAAAACTTAGTATACTTACGAATTTTGATGCGCTAATTATGAAAATGATCAAGAAAATTGTGGACTGCTTCATATTCATAGTATAAACCATAAAAAAAAACATATTTTTTAGTTTTCTCAGTACAACTCAGTAAGTATTAGAAATTTCGAAAAATGTCTTAAATATTTTATGTTCCATACATTTTATCAGAAAAGTTGCTAATTTTTGTTAACAATGCAAAGACCCCAATAAATGCAACAAACGCTTAGGTGAACTTGAATAAAAGACAAACACTTCTTATAGTTCTTATTACACTTCTTATTACTTTTCATACGTAACCTTTTTCCCCTACAATTGTTAAAAAATACGTTTCACTTTTTATGGTACCCGAACCCCTCTGTACGGGGTTCATACTCTTTACGGTTTCTGTCATAAAATTCGAGTAGTCGATAAGTTTCTTTATTATTTCTGTAATCAGCGCATTAAAATACTTAAGTACATGTAGTTTCATCCAAATACGCGAGTTGACCTATTCGGAACTTTATCCAATTTTTTATCTCAGTTTTACACTTTTTTTAAAATTAGCCTTCAGTCTCTTTAATTAAAATTATAAATGTTTGCAATTATATTTTATTTTATTTATTTTTAGTTTCATATGTAAGAAAAATAGTAAACGATAATTTTATTAAAACTAAATTTATTATATGCATTAATTTTTTATGAAACCAAAGTATAAAGAGTCGATTAATTATACGATTATATGATCATTGAAGGATTTCCTTCATATACGGAGTTTTTCATTTCAAAATACATTTTAAAACTCAAGTTTATAATCTTTTTTTTCAATGTCTATTATTTAACCTTAATACATAGAAATTTCAACCTTAGATTCAGAAAATATTACTGAATATTTCTAGTATTTTTTAAGATGAAAAATATTTGCTTTTTAGGTAAAAAATATATTTTTTTTAAGTTTTAAGATTACCTGTAATTTTTCCTGTAATACATTTTTGAATGTATTTCAATAAATGTGAAACATGGATTAAATATGATTAACCACCAGATTTAATAAAACTTTTAATCTTATTTGAAACATTTCATCAATATTGCACGAGTCTGCTTTGCGTAATGTTTCATGGACATTGAATTGGAATGTTCAGATAACATAGGTTAGTAATATTTTCTCATATGTGAAAATTTTGCTACTTAACTAAGCTTTACTGAACTGCGAATTGCAATATTGCAAACCTCTGACTGCAAGGTTCCAGAAAGATTTAGGAAATATCTGGTGCTGTACTGGGTATCAGAATATTGTTAGTTCAAAATAAAATAGAATGTTATAGTTTTAGGTAAATGGAAAATCATTTTTACACGATTTCAAAATAAAACGAATAGAAAGGTACTAAAAGAGATAATTAGAAATATATTTTTAAATGGATAGATAAAAATTAATAATCGAAACGACCCGTTGTACAATTCCACTTTTTTATTTTTTCGCTGTAGTGCGTCTTTAGCAGTTTTGTAGAAAAATTCATGGTCTATTGTCAAATTAATACATTATGATTCCAATTGGAATTTTACGATTCAATTACTTGAAAGTAAGATGGAAATCTTAATGGCCACGAATATTCCTTTTTGTAAATAAATACTAATCGTTCGTTTTCATCAATAAAATAATGAAACTTATTCTTGTTTTCTTTATTAAGTATAATTGTAATAAAGACAACTTTTTTTCAAGTTTGTAAAAAAAATTTGGTATTTTCTGTTTGAAAAATAGGTAATAGTTATTTGTATGGCAAGGGCGCAAAAATAGGGGGATCGAGAGTCGTGTGAAGTTTGCCGCACAAGCGAAGCGAGTGTGGCAATCACACGGCTCGAGATTCCCCTAGTTGCGCCCATGCTACACACACTATTTTCTCTAACACCTCGTGTTAAAAACTCGTGTTTTTTACGCACATGAATGCAAGAAAAGAGCAGAGGACTCTTTCCACGCGCACTTTACCCCATGAACACTACTGTTTAACAGTGCTGTCAAGTTCGGATACACAATATTATATTAGAGTTAGAAAATATTGGGTTTTCGAAGTTGGTAGCAGTGTTCAAGAACAGCGTTCACGAGGTAAGGTGTGCGTGGAAAGTAGTCGTCTGCTCTTTTCTCGCATGCGTGTGCGTGGAAACACGAGTTTTCAACGCGAGATGTTAGAGAAAGTATTTTTTCATTGTGACGCGCCGAAAGACGAATATTATAAACATGTTAGCCCTTTTGTGCATTCGTTGTAAATTAGGTGACTCTCTAGGTGTTTAGGTAAGCAACAGTTTTTTTAATGTGTTAAGTATGTAAGTCAATGTCTTTTGTAAATAATAAAACGCAACGTTCTTTATCCCAATTACAAATAAATTAATAAAAGAAAACTTTTTATAGAAGTTACCAAAACTACAAATAACCTTATGACATACTAACTAATTATCAACACATTTTATAAAACAGCACCAAAGAATTTCAATGCCAACTTCTTAATTATAAAACAGTTTATTGTATTCGTTAAATCTAATGTATGTGTACATGATTTTTACAAGTGTAACACTAAAAAAACAGAAGTACATATTTTTTTAATATCAGGAATTACTGTATACTAAAAAGATGATTTTCATGACATTTTATTTCACATTAAAAACTACTGATTTATTTATGCAGGGGGGATTATTTACTTCCTTATTTCACTAAATAAAACAATAAGTTTATGATTTACAATTAAATAAGGAAAACGTAAGTACGCGCGCTCGATCTCGTATCAGAAATTACTTAGCTGTTTTCTGTAGACACTGTGCAGGTGAGAGAGACAAATGTATTAGGTAAGATTGAGAAAGACACTAGACATTTCTGTAGACGCTACGTCTACAGGAAAGAAGACAAATGCATTAGATAGCTTAAAGATGGAGAGATACACTAGACATTTCTGTAGACGCTCAAAGGCGTAAGTTCAGGGGCTTACGAGTTTCGAGCAGAATAGACCAATCAGATAATTGTTCGTATTGGAAAGCAAGTTTTGATTGGTTTGTTCTATTTCCTCTATCCCCGAAATTGAGAGAGACAAAATACAGATTGTTATTATGAGGCACCTATGTGCAAACCCCTGCATGTTTGATATCTATATCGTTTCGAGCTATTAGATGCTCCAACGCATATACATATATGCACATATGCATAAGTGATTGTCATGTCCGAAGTTCATTTTGGAGTAAAATTATAAGGGAAGTGTTAATTTTATAACATGGTAGGTTTGTTTACATGTCAAACATAAACTTGTAGGTTGTGTATTTTGTAAATGTAGGTGAGAGGGCCCCAAGATGAACAGTGACCCAAGATGGACATTTCGTATAAAATTTTTGTTTAAGGTGACAGCGCCTTGTGTTTTCTATCATTTTTGTTGATTGTATAGACGAAAATTTTGATGCATATTTGAAGAAGAATAAAGTTCCGAATAGGCCAACCCTCCGATGTTGATGAAACTTGGTATCCTCACGTAATTTGATGCGCTGATTTCGAAAATCATAGTAAAAATTGACGACTAGGTCATCTTCATGGTAAAAACCATAAAAAAACCATAAATCATTAAATTCATTGTTTTTTGCATTTAACTCGTACCAACCGCAAAATGTAAAAAAATGTTTTTGACAAAAGTTGCAGAGGACCTTAAAGTACATATTTTAGAAAGTATATATTTTTTAACAATAATTAATATTTTTCGAGAAAAATTTAAAAAATATGAGAGATCAATATATTAAATCTTTAGAGTCGGTTTTCTCGTTTGGGGGGGCTCCGTCCCCCGAACCCCGATCACCAGGGTTTACTAAGGGGGGGGGGGGTTGTGGTGCCCACTGACAGTGGAATATGGCCAACAATTCTACGTAGTTACGCAATGTAATTGCGTAATATTACGTAGTTACGTAATGTAATTGCGTAATATTACGTAGTTACGTAATGTAATTACGTAATTATCACTGAGTGTAATTTAATGTTGACGTAATGTGATTATTTGATCGTATTTATGGTGATTTATGTTTTTTGTAATTTTCTCGTAAACTAATGAGTTTTAGTAAAAAATGCATTAAACATAAAATATGTATTTTTGTAAGATCTACAACTTTTGTGAAAAGAAATTTTTGATATTTGTAATATTTAAAGAGATAAACGCAAAAAACCTAAATTTTTATGATTTTTTATACATGTTTTTTACCATGAAGATGACCTAGTCGCCAATTTTCACTATGATTTTCGTAATCAGGGCAGCAAATTACGTAAGTATACAAAGTTTCATCAGAATCGGAGGGTTGTCCTATTCGGAACTGCACCCAAAAAGTTTGTTTTTCTTCTACACATACTACATGATTTTGTGTCTAAAAAGTTTTTTTGCAGTTTTTTCTTAAGTTGGTAACGTTATTTAAATTTGTGAATTAGAATAAGTACTTAAGGTTATAATATTATTTTCTTATCGTATAATAATATTCTAATATGATTTTACTAATATTGTGTTTGAACACAAATTTTTACTGGGGCTCAAAAAATTGTGTCATCTACCCCAAGATGGACACTTGCCATATCTCAATGTATTTATTTCCATACTTTAGCTTTCACACTTTTTTCAATAATTTTCTGAGACAATTAATTGAAATTTTTTATTTTCTACCATAAAATGTGATGTCGTCGTACACTACAAAGTTCACGTCTGCTTTCCCCAATAGGCAATTTAAACTGTACAGTTTCTTGTGTTATTGTTATGTGTAACAATGCGCACTGGCACTATTCGTGTCGGGCATGTTACATTTAACATTTTTGCATGCTCAACACATTGTTGCACATGCGCAGTAGTGCACTACCACTGTCTAAATATGCGCACTACGACACCTTGGTATATTTTCGTCATTAGCGTCGGTAGCGTAGTGGCTTATTTTCCTTCTTTCCAAAAAATGTGATAGTAATATTGTCTGTTATAATACAGTGAACAATGAATAGTGGTATTCATAATTTATATCATATGGACACTGAGAAAAAAAAATTCTCATCATATAAGCCTCGCACAGTGGGAATATTTGCGATTTTTTGTGACAAAATCGTAGAACTTTCGATAGAAATGAGTTACTTTAATAAATCAAAAACGAAAAGAAAGCTTATTGTCTATAGAATAACGGAAAATTATAGAGAAAGCCATTAGGATTTTCCTAACCTATAATTAACGTAAGCAAAATTGAATATTCATAGGTGAAACAATTATTTTCGCATATCCAGCGGGGATAAACAATAAATATAAGTGTCCCGAAGACTGAAATCCAAGATTTTATAATAAAAAATACGAATTGAGTGCTAACATTAAAAAAACTAAAATGAAAGAATCAATATGGCGACCAAAAATGGCACTTTTTAAATAATCGATCAGTTTGGGTTAAAACTTTTTACTCGGGGGTTTTTGGGGTCGCTAAATCCGAATCTGATGTTTAATTTTCAAAATTCAAAATGGCGGATTCAATATGGCGGCTGATTTTTTTAAAAATCGTTGACATTCTGTTGAAACTTTTTACTTGGGGGTTTTTGGGGTTGCTGAATCCGAATCTGATGTTGAATTTTTAAAATTAAAAATGGCGGACTCAATATGGCGGCTGATTTTTTAAAAATCATTGACATTCTGTTGAAACTTTTTACTTGGGGGTTTTTGGGGTCGCTGAATCCGAATCTGATGTTGGATTTACAAAATTCAAAATGGCGGACTTAATATAGCAGCTGGTTTTTTATAATCGTTGGGATTCTGTTGAAACTTCTTACTTGGAGGTTTTTGGTGTCGCTGAGTACAAATTTGATGCAAGATTTACTAAAATTTAAAATGTTAAAGGTAATATGACTGCTAATTTTTTGATAATCGATGTGATTTGGTTGAAACTTGTTATTTAAGGTATTTTAGTCTGTCACCTACTAATCTGAAGTCAGATTTTTATTTGTTGAATATATTATTGTAATCGGATCGTTTAAAGTTTTTTAAATTTGGACCTCATATAGAACAATATTTTTTTAACTGACTAACACTAATATTAACTGTATTACAGTTTTAAATCTTACGCTATTAAGATTATGTAAATAATATATGTGAAAATCTTTAAATTTCTAATACACTTATTATTTGATTTTAAAACAAAAAAAGTGAAATGTATTTTTTTTGTAGTGTACGTTCCTTAATTTAATTGTACGTTCCTGTTTAGAATCATTTTGATCATTTATTATTTTTAGTATAAATCTCAAGGACTTACATACGTTGGTTTTCAATGTGTCTAAAGGTTTATATGAGCAAAATTAAAACATTTAAAACTATAAAATAATAGTGACAGATTAACATTGAACAACATCAATACAAACGATTGCTATATGTTTTCTTTGGTATCAAACTGATGTTAGTCGCAAAAACTTACCCCCAAGTAAGAAGTTTTAACAGAATGTCAACGATTTTTAAAAACTCAGCCGCCATATTAAGTCCCCCATTTTGAATTTGAAAATCCAACATCAGATTCGGATTCAGCGACCCCAAAAACCCCCAAGTAAGAAGTTTCAACAGAATGTCAACGATTTTTAAAAAATCATCCGCCATATTGAGTCCGCCATTTTGAATTTTAAAAATCCAAAAACAGATTCGGATTCAGCGACCCCAAAAACCTCTAAGTAAGAAGTTTCAACAGAATGTCAACGATTTTTAAAAAATTAGCCGCCATATTGTGTCCGACATTTTGAATTTTGAAAATTAAATATCAGATTCGGATTCAGCGACCCCAAAAACCACCTAGTAAAAAATTTTAACCCAATCTGATCAATTATTTAAAAAATGCCATTTTTTGTCGCCATATTGATTCTTTCATTTTAGTTTTTTTAATGTTAGCACTCAATTCGTATTTTTCATTATAAAGTCTTGGATTTCAGTTTTCGGGAGACTTATATTTATCGTTTATTCCCGCAGGATATACGAAAATAATTGTTTCACCTATGAATATTCAACTTTGCTTACGTTAATTATAGGTTAGGAAAATCCTAATGGCTTTCTCTATAATTTTCCTTTATTCTATAGATAATAAGCTTTCTTTTTGTTTTTGATTTATTAAAATAACTCATTTCTATCGAAAGTTCTACGATTATGTCACAAAAAATCGCAAATATTCCCACTGTGCGTCGGTAGTGTAGTGGTTAGTGCGTTAGGTTATAAGTGCAAAGTTCGTTAGGTCTTGGGTTCGAATCCCCACATGCGTTATAATAATTTATTTAATAAGTTTAGACTGTTTTCAGTTTGTGTGTATTAAGTGTTATCAATTCTAAAAGTATAACATCATAGAAGAATTTTAAATATTTATTTTATATCTTTTCTAATCTCATTCATATTAATTTCAGTTTTATCCGTCAAAACAGATTCCTTCTTTGTTAGTTCTCTGTTAGTAGGGCTGCGCACGAGACGAGAAAAGTATCGGTCTCGTATGGGTCTTCAGTGACGAGACGAGACAAACACAAAATCTCGCAATCTCGCTAGAGTCTATTTTTTTCTTATTAATTTTGGAAATTTCATGCATACTTTATTTTTAAATCAGCAAAAAAACTTTATTCCTTCTGTAAGAAGTAATAAATTAACTTCTAGAAGATAAGAGATATGACATGAATTGTTTATTCTATTAAACTTTAATATTATAATATATTTTAATTCTACTACATTAGATAGAATCAAAGTATTAGAAATTAAGCTCATTAGGTTTTACTTATGAAAGCTTCTAAAAGTGAAAATAAAAATGAACTCATATTTCTTGTTTATAATATAAATTTAAAAAAAATTTAATTTTTTTTTATTTATGTAAACACATCTTTTAAATTTATTACAAAATTTTATTTTTCTTCACACTGACTACATTTTTTGAATTTGAATCGTGAATGAGATTTAACTAGGGCTGTGCAAAAAGCTCGAAACTCGAAGCCCGAGAGAGCTGAGCCGAGCCTAACAGTCTTCGAGCCGAGCCAAGTTCAGCTCGGCTTCGTCGGTCTCGAGCCGGGTCTGGTTCGAGCCGGGTTATCTGAAATACCCGAAATTATTCGAGCTCTCGTAAATAGACGAGTTCTCGAATGATATGGGGTCCCGAAAATTTCGGGGCATGAACGAGACGAACATTTCTGCAAGCGCAGTACAGTTTCAAGATCAACCCTACCGATAGGATATACCTGAAATATATCCAAAATATGCCTGGTACGACATTTTTTAGTCATTTTTACTCTAACAATGCCAGGTACCACTTTTTGCTCCGAGTAGGCAGTCCCTTTAAATTTCGGAAGTACTTATTTAAGTTTTAATAGGATCATAAATCATAAATTTTTTTCATTTATGGCTTCGGTAACCCAAAAGTTTTATGACTCAAAAATTTTGCAATTTGCAAATTTGAAATTGTAAATTAAAAAATTACAAATCTTTCGTTTTTCACGATTATAAATATCTAAAAATTTTCTCAAAATGAATAAAATTAAATGACAATCAATTATTATAAATATTGTTATTTTTTATAAAAAAATAAGATTATTGGGGAAAAAAATTAGATACACATAATCGTTGAAAGACGTAGAATGCAAATTCTCAATTTATAAATTTATAATTACAAAATTAAAGAAATTTTTATTTCTGATTTTTAATCCATTCCAGATGTTTGAAAGTTTTACGACATAGCTCGTCCCTTTTTCGACATCTCAAATGCGAAAAATGTACTGGTAAAAAATATTTATTTCTTAATAAATAAAATTTTTCTAATTTTTAAGTTAGAACTTCGGTTTTTTTAAATTTAAAATCTGTAATTTTTGACAATTACAGAGATGTAAAATTTTTGGTAAAAGCATTACAATTAAAAGAATAGTAGCGTAACTCGTAAACAGTAGAAGATATTAAAAATCTGACATCATTTTTGAATTTTGTTTCAAAAGAATATATCTTATTCATATAAACATATAAATAACTAAATTATTGAAAAACGAGTATAATTTTGCAATAAATAATATAAATAATTTAGAATTAAAAAAAGGACTGTAAAAGAACCTTTCATTTTATGAGAGGGTAAAAGCATAATAAAATTCTTCAGGGTTTAGAATTTACGGTCATAAATAGCCATAAATTAACCTTTTTGATCCCTTTTTCGTTGGACATTTTCTAAGCACGGAATCATTCAAATCGTACCTCAAAAATGACTGAATTCATTTAGTCATTTTAGCCAGTCATTTTTTAGGTATTTCCTATCGGCAGGGAAAACACATGCGCAGTAGTGTTCTAAGCACAAGCATGTGTTTAGTGCGGGCAACACTACTACGCACTACTACGTGCTTGTAACATTAATGCACATGTATTTAGTGCGTGGAACATTACTGCGCATGTATTTAGTGCCTGGAACACTAGTGCACATGTATTTAGTGCGAAGAATACTACTGCGCATGTATTTAGTGCGTAGAAAACTAGTGCGCATGTATTTAGTGCGTAGAAGATTATTGCGCATGTATTTAGTGCTTGGAACACTAGTGCACATGTTGTTGTAACTGATAACAGGCGATATTTTGAATGAAGATACGAGTTATATAAATCCGAACTTTTACGACAACCGACGGAATTAAAATTGAGTAGAAGGGATAGGGCGATAGGACGAGGCTACGAAAAGGGAATTAGAGAAGTAGACGCGTGCATGATTTCATAGCACTATAAGATATAAATGTATATATTTTAATTAGACGGGAAGTTATGTGGAGTGACTTTTCCGAAATAAAGACGAGATTTTTAACGTGCCTTAAATTTCCGCCTCAATTTATTTAACCCTCTGTGTTGATTTACAAAATCTGGCGACCGTGACAGGACTATTCGACAGTGGGTAGTATTTGTGAAAAGTGTTCGAGAAAATAGGTGTGCCACGTGTTTTGGAAATATTTCGTTAGTCGTTTCTCAAAGTGGAAGCATTGAAAAAGCAAAGAAAAGTCCAACGAACTCTTCTCACGAAAGCAAGTAACTCTTTTTGGACGCAATGGCAAGGAGAAAGTCCTAGGGAAGAAAAAGTACTCGCTTTTCAATTATTAGAGAGTAAGATGGCGGAATTAGAAGTTATACATGAGGCTAAACATAAATTTGGTGGCTAAACAGAAGTATACAGAGATGACCGTTCCAGTTTCTCAGACTCAGCAATTGCAATTGGTTTCAACATCAGTAGCTGCGCAGAAGATTTTGAAGCTGCCGAAAATAGAGTTGACAAAGTTTAACGGGCATATCAAAGAATGGCTGCCGTTTTGGAGCCAATTCAAGAAAATTCACAGTGACCAATCAATTAGTAAGGAGGACAAGTTCCAATATCTTCTTCAAGCTGTTGTTCCTGGGACACGAGCAGGCGATTTAGTTGGTAGTTTTCCATCTACTACCGAAAACTACGATAAGGCAATCAAATGTTTAAAAAATCGTTTTGGCCGGGAAGATATAATAGTGGAATACTATGTACGAGAATTGTTGGGATTAGTAATGCAAAATGCTGTGAAAAGTGATAAGAAGCCCGTGCTTTCGACTATATACGATAAATTAGAATCGTATATACGTGCACTTGAGACTTTGGGGGTAACAACGAACAAGTGTGTGGCAATGTTGTACCCCTTGGTGGAATCGTCCCTACCGGAAGATGTTCTTCGAGTGTGGCAACGCAGTGGGGTACGTAAAAAGAGTGCAAGCGATAACGGAGAGCAAGAGCAGGAGAAGGATCGTCTTCAGCAGCTTTTGGAATTTTTACAACGAGAGGTGGAGAACGAGGAGAGGATTGAAATGGCGCTAGCTGGTTTTGGGAATTCGTTGGATCAACAAGAGCGAGTAAGAAAGCAGAAAGGTAAAGTAGAAAGCAATAGAGATAATCCTACAGCTAATACCCTTCTCGCTTCTAAAAGTAACGAAAGACCGTTGAACTGCATTTTTTGTAAAGCTTCGCATGATAGTCGCGATTGCGTAGCAGCGCGAAAATTAAATTTAGAAGAAAGAAAAAATGTTGTTAAAAAAGAAAATTGTTGTTTTTACTGTTTAAAAAAAGGTCACATGGCGAAGTTTTGTAAAATTAGAATCGTTTGTGATTGGTGTTCTAAACGTCACGTTATGTTAATGTGTCCAAATTTTGTTTCTCAAAATTCAAATGAATTAAAGTCTAATGATAAAGTTATTAATGAGCATAATTTAGCTACGTTTAGCTCGTTACCGTCGGTCTGTTTACAAACTTTGCAAGTTACATTGTATTCGGGTACTAAGGAAAAGGTTGTAAGAGCTCTAATTGATTCGGCCTCACACCGATCGTATATTCGAACAGATGTTGTGAAGGATTTGGGTTTTGCTTCTCTGGGTAAACAGAAAATTGTCCATTCGTTATTTGGCGGGATAAAAACTCAGCATGAGATTCATGATATTTTTTTGATACACGTAAAAAACTTAAATAATTCATACGCATGTAATTTTTCTGTTCTGAATAAGGATATAATTTGTGATACTGTACCGGGAGTAGAAAATGTTGAATTAATTAAATGTTTACAGAATAAAGATATATGTTTAACAGACGTTCAGAACGGACAAAATTCTATTGACATTCTTATCGGTGCCGATGTGGCCGGAAAACTACTTACAGGAAAAAAAATTGATTTAGAAAACGGAATAGTTGCGTTTGAAACATATTTGGGATGGACAGTTATGGGAAAATTGCCCAGAGAAGCAATGCAAAATGATGCAGCTATTTTAGTTGTGTCCATGTATGTGCAGGAGGCTAATGTGTCAGATTTATGGCGATTAGACAGAATTGGTATAACAGACCCGATAGAGAAGTTAGACAAAAACGCGCGCGATAAGAAAATTCAAAATACGTTGAGAGACACAGCGCGATTGACAGCAGAGGGGCGGTACGAGGTCCAACTGCCATTTAAAGAAAATTATACTGAGGTTCATAATAATTATGAAATTTCGCATGGTCGATTAATAAAAATAATTGAAAAATTAAACGAAAAAAATCTTTTTGAAGCTTATAATAATATTTTTGAAGAATGGTTGTCAGAAGGTATAATTGAGGAAGTTTTGCAAATAGAAAACACAAAATGTGGTCATTATCTCCCGCATCGTCCCGTGATTAAGTCGGAGGGTACCACGAGAATTAGGCCCGTCTTTGACGCGTCGGCACACAGGGGGGGTTTTCCTTCGTTGAACCAGTGTCTGGAAAAGGGCCCGAATTTAATAGAGCTTATACCTTCGGTTCTGAATAGATTTCGTGAATATGAAATAGGTGTAATCTCCGATATAAAAAAAGCTTTTTTACAGATAAGTTTTAAGGAATCTGACCGAGATTATCTTCGTTTTTTGTGGATAAGGGAAGGAAAATTAACAATTTTCCGTCACCGTAGAGTAGTTTTTGGTTTAGCATGTAGCCCGTTTTTATTAGCAGCGGTTATAGATATAATTTTGGAGACGGCATTAGAAAAAACGAGGTTAAACGAAGATGTCGAGTGGTCGAGTAAATCTGTGGAAAAGCTAAGGGGCGCTTTCTATGTTGACAATTGCGTGACCAGCGTCGGATCGGAAGAGGAGAGACTTATATTCGAAAGAGAAGCCAGGAGCGTAATGGCTACTGGAAATTTTGATCTTCGGGGCTGGGAATACTCGGGGTGTTGCGGGGATGGTGTGACGTCGTCGGTTTTAGGAATTCGGTGGAATAAAAAGAAGGATGTCATTTTAATCAATCCTGCTGTTTTAGAAATCGAGAAACAAGCCGAAATCACGAAAAGGTTTATTTTGTCCGCTTCACATCGCGTTTACGATCCCATAGGTTTTTTATGTCCAGCAACTTTATTGCCAAAATTATTGTTGCAAGAATTATGGACAGAGAAAATTGGTTGGGAAACAGAAATTAAAGATAAGCGCAGCGAAGTATTTAAATTGTGTCTTGAAGAAATAAAAGTCTTAAATAAAATAGAAATAACACGATTTATTGGTCCGGGTAATATAACTATACACGTATTTTGTGATGCGAGTGCGCTGGCGTATGCCGCGGTGGTTTTTGCGAGAATAGAGATGGAGGGGAACGTAAGGGTCCAATTGTTGAGTGCTAGGTCTAGGATAGCGCCCAAAGGGGCGACAATCCCACGTCTGGAATTATTAGCAGCTACGATTGCCGTAAGATTGGCCAACGAAACGGTGGAATCATTAACGCGAGAAGTTGAGCAAATTACTTATTGGTCCGATTCGTCAACAGCGTTAGCTTGGATAAGACGTGATATCCAGTGGGGGACATTTGTGCATAACCGGGTGAAGGAGATTAGAAATCTTTCAGAAGTCAATGATTGGCTACATGTACCCGGAGAATATAACCCCGCTGACCTTCCGTCACGGGGGTGTACACCCTCGCAGTTAGTCGAGTCCGAGTGGTGGTTGGGACCAAAATGGTTGTACGAGAAAAAATCTGTTTGGCCGGTATCTAATTTCAAAACTGACGAAGAAGAAATAAAAAGAGAAGTTAAAAAAATATCGGTAATTCAAATGATAAATGTAGAAAAAGAGGAGATAGATTTTGTAAAAAATTTCGCGTCGTATAGTAAACTCGTTCGTGTTATTGCTTTAATATTCAGATTTGTGGAAAATTGTAAAGAAAAAATTAATGGGAGGAAAAAAGTAAACAATGTCCAGACAACAGTTTTGACTCGATCGGGAAACCATTTAACGTTGGAGGAATTGAAGTCGGCAGAAACGAAATTGTTAAAAAACATTCAAAGCGCGATGTTTAACTCAAAGGCAAAAGAAAAATTGACATCTTTTAAAACCATTTTAGATGAAAACGGATTGATTCGGTTAAAAACTAAAGTTTTCTATCGTGAGGATAACTTTAGTTTTTTGTGTCCGATATTGTTAGATAACGATCATAAAGTCGTTTTTTTGATAATACGCGAAATTCACGAAAGATATGGACATGCAGGTGCTCTTGTTATCATGAGTAACCTGCGTGAGAAATTCTGGGTAATTTCGGCACGAAGGACAATCAAATCCGTTATAGCAAAGTGCGTTGTTTGTCAAAAACAAATGTCAAAGAACATGCAATGCGAAACTCCTCCATTGCCGGTGAATAGAGTACGCGACGCTGCTGTCTTCGAAATAACAGGCGTAGATTTTGCAGGGCCACTTTACTTGCAGGGTGGAACGAAAGCGTGGATAGCGATTTTTTACGTGTGCGATCTACAGGGCCGTACATTTAGAATTAGTGTCAGCTTTGTCCACAAGCGGATTCTTGGAATGTTTTCGACGATTTGTTGCGCGACGTGGACGCCCCAGGATTATGCATAGTGATAATGGGACGAATTTTAGGGGCATGTCCAATGCACTAAAAACACTAGATTGGGAAAAAGTAGCGAAAAGAAGTTCGGCACTGGAAATTGAATGGGTTTTTAACCCTCCTTCAGCACCTTGGTGGGGAGGATGGTGGGAGAGGTTAGTCGGAGTATTAAAAACCATATTACGAAAAGTTTTGGGTAGAGCGAGTTTAAATTACGAGAGCATGATGACCACATTGTGTGACGCTGAAGCGATAATGAACTCGCGTCCGTTAACTTATATCTCGGAAGACCCGGATGACCTCAAACCCCTGACACCCTCAATGTTTTTACAGGAAATCCAAGAAATTGGCGTTCCAGATCTAGACATGTTGTGCCATGCGAAATTGAATAAAAAATTAAAGTATAGACAAAAGATTTGCAAAGATCTAAGGGTTAGATTTCGTACCGAATACCTCAGTCAATTAACCTTAAAAAACGAAAAAAAGGAAATGCGCGAGGTAAAAATCGGCGATGTAGTACTGATTGGAGACGACAATGTAAGACGAATAGATTGGCCACTTGCACTTGTCATGGATGCGATAGGGGGTCGCGATGGAAAAAACAGAGTTTTTATTTTAAAATCAAAGAAGGGAATTTTCAAAAGACCAATTCAAAAAATTTACCCTCTAGAAATTTCGATGCAAGAACCTGAAATTGTAAAAGGGTTACAAGATAAAACTAGATTGTGTAAAAGTCATGAGGAAAAGAAAAATGTAAATAGAATGGATGAATGTATAAATGACGAAATAGTAGAAGATAATAACTATGAAAAAGAGTATGTGACAAGATCAGGCCGAATTGTTAGGAAACCAACACATTTTAAGAGCTGAATGTAATTAATGTAGTTTGTTTTCAGGATCATGATTGCACTGTAATTATCATTGTGTATTTTTTGAATTATATATTTGTAAATGACATAGTAGCGTGTGTGACTGAATGTAAAAGATAGTAAAGAAAGTACGATTTTTGCTAAATTTTATTTATTGTAAAAACTTAAAGTTTTTAAATTTAATTCAATTTTAACGTAGCTCGTGGAACTGAACAATTAATATAGTATTGCCTAATAGAATTATAAAGAAATTATTGACTTGTTACTTTTATAGCGGTATTGTTTTTGCACAAAAAAGGGGGAGGATGTTGTAACTGATAACAGGCGATATTTTGAATGAAGATACGAGTTATATAAATCCGAGCTTTTACGACAACCGACGGAATTAAAATTGAGTAGAAGGGATAGGGCGATAGGACGAGGCTACGAAAAGGGAATTAGAGAAGTAGACGCGTGCATGATTTCATAGCACTATAAGATATAAATGTATATATTTTAATTAGACGGGAAGTTATGTGGAGTGACTTTTCCGAAATAAAGACGAGATTTTTAACGTGCCTTAAATTTCCGCCTCAATTTATTTAACCCTCTGTGTTGATTTACAAAACATGTATTTAGTGCGTAGAATACTACTGCGCATGTATTTAGTGCGTAGAAAACTAATGCGCATGTATTTAGTGCGTAGAAGATTAGTGCGCATGTATTTAGTGCTTGGAACACTAGTGCACATGTATTTAGTGCGTAGAATACTACTGCGCATGTATTTAGTGCGTAGAGAACTAGTGCGCAAGTATTTAATGCGTAGAAAATTAGTACACATGTAGTTAGTGCGTATAAAACTAGTGCGCATGTATTTAGTGCGTTGAACACTAGTCCGCATGTGTTTTGTGCTTGGAACACTACTGCGCATGTTTTTGTGCTTGGAACATTAGTGCGCATGTGGTTGGTACGTGGAACACTACTGCGCATGTATGTGTTGCTTGGTGAACTAGGGGAACCAATCATGTTATGTAAGTTCGAGTCCCCGAATATTTCGGGTTCTCGAATCATTCGGGTACCCGAATTCATTTGTGACCACATTTTGGTCGGAGGCTCGTTATTTTTCGAGTACTCGACAAATTTTTCGAGTTCGAGCTAAGCTCGAACCCGGCTCGACTCGGCCCGAAAAAAGCCGTCTCGGCTCGGATCGACATTTCGAGCTTTTTGCACAGCCCTAGATTTAACTCTAAATCTTCTTAATATATTATGTAAATTGTTTTTGATATTCTATTTAAATTGTACTTAAAATTTTTTTAACCTAAAACGTCATTTTTAAAATTGAAAAAATAATATGTCATAAGACCTATTCGAACAAAGTGTATCTTTAAGAAAATATGTGATAAAGACCTAATAAAAGGTCGAAACATATGTAGACCAAATTCATCTCAAATCAGTCAGGCTGGACATGGTCGGAACTGAAAATCAATTTTATCTCCAAAAAGTTGTTATATAAGATCTTAGGTGACACAGACGAGATCTCGTATAAGATCATATGTGAGAACGTAGGTACGAACGAATGCAAGTTCTTTTATTAAGTTCGTCATGCGCCGCGTATAACGTTACTCCATATGAAATTGAAACAGCGTTCTTATATGAGTTCTCATCTGCGTACGTATGTACGAACACATGTGCGAATACACGTACGAACTCATGTGCGAACACACTTAAGTATTAAATTAAATATTTAAAATTAAATATATTATTAAAAAAAATTCTCGCCAAATGGATTTGAGCTCATCTAACCTGAGCCTAAGTACGCCTTAAACCCCTTGGCCACCGTAGTTATTGAAACAACTTTACAAAATCTTAGTCATGTCTTTCCGGAGAAATTTATGTATTAAACATGACTAAGATTTTGTAAATTTGTTTCTATAACTACGGTGGCCGAGGGGTTGAAGGCGTACTTAGGCTCAGGTTAGATGGGCTTGAATCCCGTTGGCGAGAATTTTTTTTTATAATATATTTACTTTAATACTTAGGTGTGTTCGCACATGTGTTCGTACATACGTACGCAGATGAGAACTCATATAAGAACGGTGTTTCAATTTCATATGGAGTAACGTTATACGCGGCGCATGACGGAACTTAATATAAGAACTTACATGCGTTCGTACCTACATTCTTACATAAAATCTTATACAAGATCTCGTCTGTGTCACCTGAGATCTTATATGCGTACACATGTAAGTACATATACCTACCTTCTTACGACAGATCTCACGCACGTTTTTACAGTAGGGTATGGATTTTCAGACCTCTTCTTGCAATTTTTCAAAAGTGGTTCACTCAAGGTTACATTTTTTCATTTCTAAAAAACACGCATATTTTTTTACGCCAATTTTATTTTTTCTAAATAACAAAATCAAAGCTCTCAGGACATAAACTCTTATCTAGGGATCAAAACTAAAGCTTGGAATAGAGAAGTACAATTAATTTCCTTTCATAAAGAATTTATTCGAAAAAAAGCTTAAGTGGTCCACTCATGGTGACATTACCCTAATATAATTGAAACTCATTTTGAGCACAAACAAAGGCCTGGATTGTCACCGCGTGGATTGTCTTTTCATCTGTCGCTGTGTATTACTCGTCTTTACAACGAAGCTCCCGATTTTTCTCGCGTGTATGCATTTTTCTCCGCTCTCACTCTACCATCAAACAAGTGTTGTACATCAAAATATTAGGAATTTCATGTACAATATGAATCTGCATGCAAATTTTCATTATTATTTATTGTAAAAATTTACTAAGCTCGTAAAGTCGAGACACGCTCTACTGACTCGTCTTCTGAAGGCCAAGCGGACGAAACTGCCGAATATTAAGCCCCACTTGACGGTAGTGATTTCAAGGTCCTTCGATGGCTGAAACTTCATATAAGTACTTATATATTTTACAGTCAAAACTTATCTAAAGTATTTTTAAATGGTTCTAGTTATTAATAATCAACCATTTTTAATTTGTTTAAACAATCTTAGTTAACAAATAAATAACTTCAAAAGTTTTCCTTTCTTAGATTTATTTTCTTTTGTAGAATTAATTAATTACTATTTACGTAGAGTTGTAGAGCAGTTTAGGATGTTTACTAACAATTATTAAATTGCTTAAGTAATCTTAGTTAACAATTATATATCTTCGACAGTTTTCTCTACTTACATTTCGTTTATTTTATAAAATTAATTAATTACTGTTGGTCTAGAGTTATAATACAATTTAAAATGTTTTATCATAGTTATTAAATTGTTTAAACAATGTTAGTTAACAAATACATAATTCTGAAAGTTTTCCTTCCTTATATTCCGTTTCTTTTGTTAAATTAATTAATAAGTGTTGGTCTAGAATTATAATGCAGCTTAGGATGTTAATTCATAATTATTAAATTGTTTTAACAATGTTGGTTAACAAATAAATAACTTCAAAAGTTTCCCTTCCTTAGATTCCGTTTCTTTTGTGAAATTATTTTACTACTATTGACCTAGAGTTGTATTGTACTTTAGGTTGTTTTCTAACAATTATTAAATTATTTCAACAATCTTAGTTAACAATTAAATATCTTCGACGGTTTTATTTACTCATATTTTCTTTTTTTTTAATTAATTAATTACCGTCAAGTGAGGCTATTTTGTGCACGCGAGGTTTTTAATGAATAAAATCTGTATATTCAGTTGCTTAGATTTGATACTTGGTATATTTTTTGATAACTAAACTACAGAGAGTACTAAATAAATTTACTTAATTCTTTATCAGAAATCAGAAAAAAAATCGTAAAGTCGTAAAAATCAAGCTGAAAATTTTCAAAATTCTCAAAATTCTGTTCAGATCTCCGGAAGTTTAAAAGTGTTTCTAAAGGTATTAATAATGTTTGTTGACAATTAAGTTGTGATGATGTATACGTGATGCGCTAACTTTTTATTGCATATTTTAAGAAAAAAGTGTAAAAAACTGAAAAACCAGGATTTGGTGGGTTATTTTGTGCATTCTTTAAAATCAAGTTTTTTTCAATAATTTGTTTTGTAGTTAGTAAAAATTACTTTAGAATTTCTTTTTGAAACATTTTTGTCTTACTTTTGTTATAAAAGACAAGAAATAAGCATAATATCTCAGTTTTACACATGGTCCCTTAAAAACCTCAAAAAAGTAACATTAATAATTACATGCTTTTCAAGTTAGTTTTGAAACTTTTTCTCTTAAAATAACTCAAAAAGTATATTAGAAGTTATTTTAAGTAAAATTTTCTTAAAGAAATAACTTTTTTTGTAACTCTACATTTTTGTGAAATTTTAGTGTTTTACATTCAAATTAGTTAAATAATTTCTAGAAAAAAATATTTCTGGCTTTGTTTTCCTTTATTGTACTCTAGAATATCTAGAAATAATACTTCATGCAGCAAAAGCTTTCAAAAAATTTGTTTACACAACTTTATAAATAAGCATACTTTGATGCACAAAATAGCTCCACCATGGGGTTTATTTTGTGCACAACTTTGAGTTTCTATAACTCAGACTAAAATTTTTTTCTTGTCGGCTAACTCATAAGACACCTTTAGAAAGATGTCTACAACATAACTGAATAGATAATTTCTTTATTTTTTCATATTCTGAATTTTAATAAAGCATAGAGTGAAAAAGAGCGGTTTTGTGCACAAAAAGCCCCACTTGACGGTACTATAATTATCTAGATTTATAAAGTAGTTTGAATACTTAATATTGCTTGTCGCGCAACATTGCCTGGGATGGCGCGAAACAAGAATTAAAATCTTTGAATATTTATTTCTAGAAAATGAAAAATATGGTATTCTCAAGAACTGAATATGTTTTTTATCACATATCAAATTATATTCATGATTTTTTTAGGCTTGACAAAAATGGAGAACATCTTTAAAAATTAAAAAAAATATATTTTTTAAATAAATAATTTATATTTTTTAAATTTTTAAACAGAATTTTTTTTTTATAAAAATATAATATATTTTAAACAAAAAACATTTAGAACATTTTTTTGTATTATCAATAACAAAAATGTTATAAATTATTTTTGAAAATGTTCGAAAAATTTGAAAATTTTAACATCTTTTTAAAAAAATGTTACAGTTATCAAATTAAAATTTGGTATACTTTTTTAGTACTCTATTCATTATTTATAAACAAAAAAAGAAAGAAATCTGAAACATCAACTTTAATTTAAAATGAAATGACCCATCCTATTTTCTACCACAAATGTGCGAAAAAATGCGAGTTCTGAACCGCTTTACGGGAACAAAAACACTAGTTTTTCGCGCATGTGTGGTAGAAACATACATAATCATAATCCACTGTGTGATAAACTAACTCCTATAAAATCCCGTACAAAATAAGAAGTGTGAATAAGATAATTAGTACTGAATTAAGCGTAAATTTTCTGCCTAGGAGTAATTACCTTTTGTTTCTTTTGATATTAATAGGATGAAAAAAAGAAATGATGAATGACAATAATAATAAAGATTCTAATAATATGTTATTGTTTTATGCTATATTTTTTATTTTTCTAAAAAAAAGTAAATATAAAGCGGATCGTGATGAATGTTAATTTTGTTAAGTACATATATACATTTGTACATCGTTCAATGGAAGCATGCGCAGATTGACGAATAGCTTTGGATTCATGATTACTGTTCCCCCTATTGCATTAAGTGTTCGACGTCGAGTTGAACGTTAACACTATAGTATGTCAGTGTTACAAGAAACCCGCGCATTAGCCTAAACCTGAAACTGCCATGTACAGTTTAATACCAATTATTTTTTTAGTTCACAAGTTGTAATTTATATTTTCTGAATATTGCTTATTGCTTACAATATGCACTAAAATATGTGAAAATCCAACAATCATTGTCGACGATCGATATGACAAAGTTTACTTCTGATCCATCCGGTGAAAGTTAAAGTGCACGAGAGTATATAGCGCATGTTTATATTAGTGTGTCCATGGTGACGGTAATTGTTGAATAGAAATAGATATTGGTATTTGAAATTTACGTACACAACGACAGGTGGGTTAATAATCCAGAAATAAATATAAATAAAGAATTATTCATTTAGGGAAAAACATCCTCATTACATATCAAATAGTTTTAGATGCAGGATAAAAGTTTCACAAAAGTCACTTCAATGCATTTAAAAATATATAATTTTTTTTTTAATATTAATATTAGTATCATTTATCGCAAAATAGAATTATGATAAATACTTTAGGTAAACTGTTGAAAAATTTTCTTTCTCTTCATTTTCAGTATAAAAAACAACTATGCAGAAATTTTAATTTAAATTAATATATAGGTGTATGTAATATAATTAATATAAATTCATTAAACTTAATGCTATAAAAAACAAAATTTATGAACTTCATTTTAATTAAATTAGAAATATATACCAATTTTTGTATACTCGTTAAGAAATGTTAATTGTGATACATAATATTAAAATTAAATTACGTGTTCTCTCAAAAGTTAAATTAGCCAAATTAGCCAATGATTTTAGTCAGTAACAGTAGAAGACTGACTGATTTCAATCAGTGGCTAATTTGGCACTGAGTCACCAGTGAAATTTCACTGAAATTTACAAATATTTTTACAGTTCACATAGTTTACTTTATCTACTTGAAGTAGTTAACATTCTTGTACCTAATAGACTTTTTCAAGTATTTGATTATACACTGCAAAAAGAAACGTCTTAAGGTCATGTGATGAAGAATGACGTCACTGGTATAGGCAAAATTTGTTCGTAAACTTTTTTTTAAAATAATAAATATTTTTACACCAAATTTTGTGGAATTACTTAAAATATCATTAAGAAAGTTTCTCTGACCAAAGTTTGTTTAAATTTTGCCTTAAAGTTAACTTATTAAAAAATTAGCTGATTTTCGGAGAATTAATCAAATTAATTTTAAAATAAAATTTAAACAAACTTGGGTTAGAGACACCTTTTTAATGATGTTTAAAGTAATTCCACAAAGTTCGGTGTCAAAATATTTATTATTTTAAGAGAAAGTTTCTGACAAATTTTGTCTATAATATTGACATCATTCTCCATCACATGCCCTTAAAAGTGACTAAAAAATCTATCTTATAATAACTTTTTACAGTGTAATTAGAAAAATTTCTGTAACATTATATCGGGCAACTGTTAAAAACTTCTTCGAAACATAAATTTTTGGCTGTTTTGTTTATATAATCGTAATTTTTTAAAATCAAATTTTGTATAAAAATAAGAATTAGGGCAAAGTACGGATAGATGCCGCCTTTCTCAGATCTCTGGGAAGAAAGAAACTTCTTTGATGCACTATCAGTTCATATCATACTTACTTAACTGACCCTTATACCTTTTCTATGAAGAACCAGACAGGTGATAAAATCTTTGCAAAAAGTTATAGTAATATAAAAATATTAGTCTGCTAAAATCATATTTGAAGTCATCTTTTAAAAAACTATTAACGGGTAATTCAACATTTTTATTTTTTTGTCACAAATACATTAAACAAACATATTCATCGCATAAGGACTATCTCTCTAAATATGAATTAGTAGTTTTCTACTATGAATTAGTCAAATTCATGGCTCATTTTTCTCTAATTCATATAGTACAAAACTACAAATTCTTAGTAGAAAACTACTAATTGAAATAGTGAAACTTTACTTTTAAAAAAAGTAGATTTTTATACTAATTTAATTAGTAGTTTTCTACTAAGAATTAGTAAAATTCTTACTATTTTAATAGTAGCTCACTTTTCGCTAATTCATTAGTAGAAAACCACTAATTCAGATTTAGAAAGATTGTTTTTATAATCATTATTGTAATACATAAAAAGACATCCATCCACACCGAACGGATTGATGTCCCACGTACAGCATAAATAAAAAATACCTTTAAGTATAAAAAAAATTTAGGTTACGATTTAAAAGTGCAGAATATTTCATTTCATTTAATAAAAGAATCTTCAAATTTATAAAAGATAAAATTATGAATGGACTGATAATTTAAAACAAAAGCTGAAGTAAAACAACTTTGTCAAGTTTTAAACTGCACTGAAAATATAAATATATAAATTACTATACAATTAATATATATTTAATATGAATAAAAAAAATTTTAATGTAGATATTTTAAATTTGTTGTATGTGCGAACACAAAGTGGGCATCTATCCGGACGAGATATATATACTTATTGTAATTAGAGTAGGTATCATCTTTTTAATGGTTGTTCACTAATTATTAAACGATTCAGGTTTAGAAAGTATGTTTTTTATTCAGTTTACATAGAAAAATTGAATATTACACTGCAAAAACAGGTGTCCTAAATTGTTCAAAAATGGCTTAAATTAAGACATTTTTCGTGTCTTATTGTTAGACATCAAAAGTATCTTAATTTAAAACATTTTTGTCTAATTTAAGAAACCATGTTTTTGCAGTGTAGGACGTACTTTCTTATTCATATTATATTTGTCGTTAAATATTTTTTAGAAAAATATATTAGTAAACACAAAGACGCATAAAAGGAACCAAGGTTAAAATTATATACCTTTTTTTTCTATTACACATTGTCTAAACTAATGTGAGAATAATGATTATTTTCTCAGTGCACGATATTTATTATCTATTGTGAGTTGTGATGTTTGTTATAGACAAGAAATTGCTATACGTAACTTTGCTATTTTAAAGTTAATGAAGTTTAACTTTCTGTTAAACATAAACATTTTTTAAATATGTGTAATTAAAACAATTTTCTCACAATATGTACAAATAATACTAAGAGTGCATTAAAAGATTTTGTCTTTATTTTTATAGATAATGTATTGTACATTGATGAATCAGAATTAAAAAATGTGATGTTATCTTCGTTGAAGATACGAAAACCAGAAATCACAGAAAAATATAACAATGGCTATTGCAAGAATTAAAAGTTTTTTGGATACCAGTATCAAAAATGTATCTACACCACTAGATCGAACAGCTAATCTGGAACCAGAAATCGGTTTGAGAATTGTGCATTCCACTAATGATAAAACGTTACAAGTCGCAGTTTTAGGTGCAAGACATTTACCACAAAACTTTGGGTTTACACGTGTCAACAGTTATTTAGTAAAGGTAAATATAACAATTAAAACAAAGACGAAAGAACCTTAGGTTTTAATACTTAATATTATTATTTAGGGGAGAGCGGGGTTGAAAGTGCCGATTTTGAGAAATCTCCAAAAAATAGTTGTAAAATGAAAGCTTTTCTTTTGGGATTATTTACTATTGAATGTAAAATTTGATGTAGTTTTTTAATTTGATTTGAGTTTAAACCAATTTTCAAAAGTTTTTTACAAAAATTCAGTGCAGCACTCTTGACCCCACTGCGCACAGTGGGACTTTTTTTACAATTTACTGTTCAAAAATGTCTACAGCTTACAATTTTGAACCGATTTAAGGGCATGTCCCAGATCTTGGAACCACTTGAGACTAAAATGTAGAATTCTATCTTATCTCCCATATTTAATTTGTTAATAATTTAATTGTTTTTTAAAATTTTTAATAAGTTGAACATTCATGACACACTTTATGACTTTCGCAAACGATTCCCAAAATTTTAAATCGATATCTTCTCTAGTTTAGGCTTAAGTACGTGTAAAAAAATTAATCAATATTACCGACTCTTTTTTTAATGTCGGTAATATTGATTAATTTTTTTACACGTACTTAAGCCTAAATTAGAGAAGATATCGATTTAAAATTTTGGGAATCGTTTGCGAAAGTCATAAAGTGTGTCATGAATGTTCGACTTATTAAAAATTTTAAAAAACAATTAAATTATTAACAAATTAAATATGGGAGATAAGATAGAATTCTACATTTTAGTCTCAAGTGGTTCCAAGATCTGGGACATGCCCTTAAGTGTTCTTTTTTTAAATTAAAGAGGACTAAATTCTTAAGAGATCCTGCGAGGCCGATTTTTCAATTTTCAATTGTTTATCATTACTTTTTTTAATTAGAGTTAATAAATTAACACGTTTTTTAAAAAAAGGACGATTAATTTCTTATTCCATTACTGCACATGACCAGCATCAGTTCAAAATAATCCAATATGATCTCTAGACGAATAATAAAAAATATTTTTTTTTCAATTGTTATAAACAATGTTAGTTAACAAATAGTTAACTTTGGTTCCTCTGTGCCAAAAAGTTTTTTTCACATTTATTTTTTAATTCAGGTAGATTTAAAGAATATATGTCCTTTTTGTTTGATAAATAATTTATTTCAATTGTTATAAACAATATTAGTCAACAAATAGTTAACTTTGGTTCCTCTGTGCGAAAATGTTTTTTTTTACATTTATATTTTAATTTAGGTACATTTAATGAATGTATGCGTCCTTTTTGTTTTATAAGTAATTTATTTCAATTGTTATAACACTGAAAACTTTTATGTATTAAAATAATCTGCAGCGCGATTGTTTTAAGCCAATTTCAAATTAAATAAGTTCAATTTGGTGTTAAAAAGAGAGATTAATTTAATCCTAAACAATTTTCTGTGAAACAATATTAGTTAACAAATAGATAACTTTGATTCCTCTGCGCCAAAAAAATTTTTTTCACATTTATATTTTAATTTAGGTTTATGTAAAGAATATATGCACTTTTTGTTTGATAAATAATTTATTTAAATTGTTATAAACATTTGTTTAAAAAAATAAATATTTTGTAAAAACAAATTTTTATAATTCCGCTCTCTGCCGAATCTAGAGTCACGAACAGGGACATGTCAAAAATAATTTTTGAATAAAATATAAATATATTTTTATGTCCAATAACCACTAATCTTGAATATAAGTCTAAGAAAAATAAATTCTTTTCCAGAAAAGAATCTAAATAAAAATTTATCAAACAAATAGGTCATATATTCTTTAAATTTCCCTAAATTCAAATATAAATGTGAAAAAAATAATTTTCGACAATGAAGAACCAAATAAGTTAACTATTTGTTACCTAACATTGTTTATAACAATTAAAATTAATCAATTATCAAACAAAAAGGACTTTTTATCACACTTACATCAAAAGTTAGATTTTACGGCTTGTTTGGAAACCTATAAGAGCTCATTTCACGGCCTAGGCCGTAAAGTAAATGAACTCGCAATCTGATTGGCTGATGCTGGTCAGCTGACCTTTACTTTATGGTACAGCTGCCCAAACTGGCCCAAACGTCACGGCTGTTCATGGGTTTCGCCGCCCTCCGGGGGCATTTCTAAGTCTGTAGACCTACTCCCACCTAGAAATGCCCCCTGAGGCCGTTTTTTACGATAATCACCTCTCCCTAGGTTCGAATTCTCAGTTTTTTGTGTGATAAAAAATGTTATATGACACTTGGACCCTTTCGGCACTTAAGTTCTCGTGTATCGTACAACTCGCCACAGCCACATCAGAGCCTCGGCTACTTTTCGGTGGAGCCTCGGCTTCATATCTTCACTTCACCTCGGCTTCGCCTCGGCTACGTTCAATGAAGCCTCGTCACCACCTCTACTTCGCCTCGGCTGCGATTGGACTTAGGCTCGTATTACGATACTTACTCGTACTATAAAGTGCCATTTCAGGTCCTTGTGTCATAAATAACTATATATTCTTTATACGAACCTAAATTAAAATATAAATGTGAACAAAAATATTTTGGTGCAGAGGAACCAAAGTTAACTGTTTGTTAACTAACATTATTTATAACAAATGAAACAGATTATTTATCAAACAAAAATGTGATACCTATTCTTTAAATGTACATGAATTAAAATATAAATGTAAAAAAAAATTTATTTTTATTGTTCGTCTAGAGATTATATTAAATTATTTTGAACTGATTCTGGCCATGTGCAGTAGTGGAATAAAAAATTAATCGTCCTTTTTTTAAGAAACGTGTTAATTTGTTAACTTTTATTGAAAAAAATAATGATAAACAATTGAAAATTGAAAAATCGGCCTCGAGTGATCTCTTAAGAATTAAGTCCTCTTTAATTTAAAAAAAAAACACACAAATCGGTTAAAAATTGTAAGCTGTATACAATTTTGAGCAGTAAATTGTAAAATAAATCCTACTGTGCTGCGAAACGTGTTGTGCCAATGAAGTGGTCGATAGTGCCGATCGCTTTTATTATGTAATGTTTAATGAATGATTTTATTCTTTTAAAAAAATAATTTTATATTCCTATACAGTTCCGGATTGAGGCAAATTGAAGCCCAGGGCACAACAATTTTTTTTGTAAAATTAAAGTACAATAATGATTAGAAAGATGGAAGTTGTTTGTTATATTGGCGTCAGGATCAGGTGAAGAAAACAAAAAATTTTCTTTATATAATGTCAGACGTTTCTGCTCGTATATGGGAGCCTTCATCAGTGACGTAATTTATTTCTAAAAAGAACAAGTATTGTTTGATACAAAGAATAGTGTTGAGTTTATAAAGTATAGACAATTGAAGTTTGTAAAGTATAAAGAATTGAGAAAAAATATTATTTTTATAAATGAAAATGTAATTAAAATTGTAATTGAGCATCATGACCCTACCATTCGATTTACCCTTCTTTTATCGTTATGTCGATGACATAATAGCAGCGGTCCCCGACGACCAAATTGATACGATACTAACAATTTTTAACAGTTACAATCACAAGTTACAATTCACAGTCGAAAAAGAGAATAATGGGACAATCCCTTTTCTCGATGTCCTACTCATTAAAGACGGTGAAACTATAAAAACTAATTGGTATAGAAAACCAACTAGCTCCGATAGAGTTCTCAATTTCCTTTCACATCACCTCCTAACATATAAAATTAATGTCATCAACAACCTTGTTGACAGAAGCTTATTATTGTCACATACATCTTTCCACACACAAAACTTAAACAAAATTAAACTGATCCTTGCATAAAACAATTATCCAACACAATTCATTCATAAACATATTACACAAAGATTTAAACATAACAAAAAGAAAAGTTTACAAAATCAGAGTACACACACTCCTACAACCACGAACGAAACCGATAAACAATACGTACCGTTACCCTACGTTCATGGCTTGTCTGAAAAGTTACAAGGAATATTAAAACGTTTCAACGTACAAACGGCCTTCCGCTCTACAAAAAATCTACATAAACTGTTCCATTCACAAAAAGATAAAATTCCTCAAAATATTCTTCCCGAATTCATCTACAATATCCCCTGTTCCAATTGTGATTATTCATATATTGGTACGACTGAAAGAAACATTAAAAAAAGAATACAGGAACATAAAGACAATGTTTACAAAAAACCAGACAAATGGACATCACTCACAAAACACGCGTGGTTTCAGGACCATAAGTTTGATTTTGACAAAAGTAGGATCATTGACAAATCTCATTTCTATAGAAAAAGAATGATCTTAGAGATGACA
This sequence comes from Ganaspis brasiliensis, assembly GCA_037103525.1. Taxonomy (NCBI): domain Eukaryota; kingdom Metazoa; phylum Arthropoda; class Insecta; order Hymenoptera; family Figitidae; genus Ganaspis; species Ganaspis brasiliensis. The sequence continues at coordinate 581,441 of JAZKLR010000700.1, forward strand.
CACATTGTCAGCCACCCACGTGCAGTAAACAAACGAAGCGACACTCAAAACTTATCCTCTTTTTATAAAGCACTCCTCACTAAACATATCCACCAACAATAATTTCAGTCCAATTTTCACTTTCAGTACATTCTTTTAGAATCACCGACACACACAAATAAACAAAGAAAATATAATAATAAAAGTTAAAATATTGATAGTAAGCTTCTTTATTTTATAATTTTTTAACCCCCCCCCCCCTTATATATTCAATAAAATGATGTTGCATTTTTCAATAAACAGATATCCTATATCGGTACATTACATAATTTTTTTTACATCATTCACCCCCCCCCCCCCAGACATAAACCAAATCTAATTTTGTTAAAATTAGATGTTTCAATCTTCAACAAACAGATCTCTTTTATAGTCCAATTCTTATTTTCAATTACATAAGTTTCTTTCTTTTCTCAAATCCCCCCCCCCCCCCCACCACCCAAACATAAACCAAATCTATAATTTCAATCTTCAATAAACAGATCTTATTTATCCTCCAATTCTTAATTAAATTATATACAAAGTCTTTTCAATTACACCATAACCCCCCCCCCCCCACCTTAACAAAATATATCTGTAATAAAATCGATGTTTTATTTTTATTTTAAATAACATATCTCCTATATATTCATCAACTTCTTTCTTAAATTTGAAAATTTTCTTTACATTCCCGATTAAGTTCATATTCATTCAGGATTAGATTCCTTTTTAATAAACACATCTCACATAATACTTTTCATCGTCAAATTCCTTACATCTTCTCATTATCCTTTCAAAATTAGATTCTTGTTAAATTACAGATTTTTATATTTTCTGTCACATTTAGACCGTTTCCACTATTCGTTGCTTACACATGTTTTTACCATGCACCGTTAAAATTCTGAACGTCAATAAAACCGGTCAAGTTAGGGTTGGCCAGGATTGAACCACTTGTGTCGTTTTCCGTTCAAAAAAAAAAACAAAAAAACAAAAAAAAAAAAGGTCACCGCCTTTCGCAGCATTTTCACAACATCTTGTTTCCAAATACCATAAGCCCCCACATTTCCACCAATATGTCAAAAATTCAGTCGAAACCAGTAACTCTTACTGGCAAGTTTATAAAAATTTTCTCTTACAATTTCAATTACTTCTCCTATTCTAGTCATGTGCTTAGTGTTGTTTCAAGACATGGATTAATTTAAATTTCTATACAAGGTTCGTTATTATATTTACCAGTTGGTGTTCAACTTTAGATAAAAATAAAAATTAAATAATTAAAATTTAACTTCACACATTTTTTCTTATTCATTTTCTGTAAAGGGTCATGATGCTCAATTACAATTTTAATTACATTTTCATTTATAAAAATAATATTTTTTCGCAATTCTTTATACTTTACAAACTTCAATTGTCTATACTTTATAAACTCAACACTATTCTTTGTATCAAACAATACTTGTTCTTTTTAGAAATAAATTACGTCACTGATGAAGGCTCCCATACGAGCAGAAACGTCTGACATTATATAAAGAAAATTTTTTGTTTTCTTCACCTGATCCTGACGCCAATATAACAAACAACTTCCATCTTTCTAATCATTATTATATTAAGGATCAATATAAAATAGCTTCAATATGAATAGAATTAAAGTACAATGTTAAAAACAAACTAATGTATTACTTTATAATAATTTTATATTAAAACATTAAAACATGAACTATCAGATACATAAAAAGTAACATAAATTTAAATATTACACATTCTATTTCGTGACATTTATCCAAAATGGCGGCTGACTGGAAAACAATTTTTTTTTAAATAATAAAATTCAATAGAATTATTATATCAGTTATAGCTCTTGATAAATGAAAAATAATTTGTTAATAAACATGGGTTCCAAAGTTTGTTTTAAAAAGTTATTTTAAAAAACTGATTTCGTCATATTGACTATAATGCATTGTTTGTCTTCCAGTCAGTCGCCATTTTGGATAATACACTACCAGCTTAAATTTTGGGACCACTTACAAAAATTGGATTAAAAACATGTCCGCCTTAAAATGTTGATAACTCTGTCAGATACTAGAAAATTGGAATTTTCCATAGGCCATTGGAAAGCGTATACAATTTGCGGTTAAATGGTCCTATTTTAAAGCTTTTTTATTTAATAGAAATGGAGAGCCAATGTAATAAAGACAGATGAACTTTTCGTTTTTTGTGTATTTTCATTGTTCAAGTTTGGTGGTCTGCATTTTCTAGAAAAGTAATTGGAAAAATTTGAAATTCAGCTTAATTAAACCTTGAGCTACACTGAGAAAAATCCGTTGCGATTATCGCATGAGTAGATACTATGAATATATCATAGACACTAACTATACCAAAATTTTACAAATCTACCTAAATTTTAGGCCGGTCCGCCTAGTTCTCAGGCTAAGCCCGAGCAATAACTATACGTTCTGTTAGAAATATAACATCATTAGCATTATAGAAAAATGCACAAATGATTTCAAACAATAATCGCAACAGATTTTTCTGTGTGTATTAGCTTTAAAATAAGCAAAAGAAAATTAAAATATCTTGACTGGTTCAAAAGTTATAAGTAAATGTGTATAAAGAACAAATACTGCAAAAACTGCTGTCTTCTAAGTGTCTTATTTTAAGACATTTAGATGTCTAAGACGGAATAAGTGTCTTAAAATGAGACATCTTTTGCGTCTTAGATACAAAAAAGACATCAAAATGTCTTAAAATAAGACACTTAGAAGACAGCAGTTTTGGCAGTGAAACGCAACAATTCCTTTGTTTCCTCGCCTCTCTGCCTATTTGCAGTGTATTTAGCAGCCAAAAGTGGAGCAAGCACTAGAATCGTTGTGTTTTTTCGTATTTTACATTCACTTATAACTTTAGGACTAGTCAAGATATTTAAGTTTTCTTTGGCTTATTTTGAAGCTAAAAGTTCAAGGTTTTATTTAGCTTGATTTCAAATTTTTCCAAGTTCTTTTCTAGAAAATACAGACTGACAAATTTGAACAATGAAAATCCACAAAAACAGAAAATTCATCTCTCTTCATCACATTAAATCTCAGTTTCGAATAATCGAAATGCGTGCCCGATATCATTATGCCCATTTTTTGTCGATTTTCAGCGTGAAATTCAAAATTTTAATTAATAGTTAAAATAAACAATATAAATATATCTAGGAACTTAAGATTTGACTAATCCTCGTTATATCTTAAAATAAGATATTTTTATTTTTTATTTAATTTTTTATTTTGCAATTCGGAGGCCCCCTAAAAAGTGAGGCCCAGGGCAGTTGCCCCTCTTGCTAAGCCCTTAATCCGGCACTATACCGTAGCAGATAAAACTAAAATTATTGACAACGAGTCGTATTCATTAAATATTACTTATCTCACTTCAAATTTATTTTTATCTCTTTTCCTTTTCAAAATATAAGTAACGACACTTTCAACCCCTGGCACTTTCAACCCCGCCTTACCTCATTATCACTGGACAACAAAAAAACAATGATGTTGTGTTTATTTCAAAATTCCTGTGTTTAGTGAATGTTTAGGTGTCAATGAACAAAAAAATACAACAAAAAAATGTTCAATTTATTCAGACCCCTAAAAAAGGGGTTTAAAAAGGGGGTTAAATTATCTAAAAACGACGTTTTTTGCACTTCTTGAAGTTCTGTAAAAGGAAAATGTAAAGGCAAAAAAGTCTAATACGGCTTGAAAGAAAGCTTAATTAAACTTTTATCTTTTAGAACCAAAACTGAAAAGTGTAAAAATTGCAGGGAACCTGTATTTACCGAGGACCCTTTAATGTATCTTTGACATCCTGGTCAAAATAACTAGGAATCTAAGCAATGGTGCAAATCAATTCTCCATTTATAAGATTGGCTTGAAATTTGTTACTTGGGGGATTTTGAAGTCGCTGATTACGAATCTGAAGTCAGATTTTAAAAATTCAAAATGTCGGCTTCGATATGGCGGACAAAATTTTAAAAATCGTTCGGATTCGCTCGAGACTTATTACTGGGGGGTTTAAAAGAGGATATTGCAATAAAGATTTCTCATCATGCTCAGAAGGAAAAAGACATCACCTACATACAAAAATAATGTTTAGTTAGTTCAATAAAAGATTTGATTTTTGGAACTGTCTTTTAAGCATAAAGCTAATTTCACTAAATACACCAGAGACTCGATTTAGTGGACAGTTCGGTTCTTTGTCACTAAATCGAGCGTGACGTCACGAGCATTCTGATTGGTGCAACCCTGCACATCTCTGGGAGCGGTGCCCTGAAATGGTCATGTACAATCACGATAAAAATCATTTATTTAATTACTATCAAAATTAATGTTGGTCTTTATTCTTTCTTTTTAATAAATCATTATAAATAAGCTTACTATATATTACTATTTTAAAGAATGCGCAATCACAGATTTGCATTATATGACTAAGGGGCTAAATTTGTGTACGCTACTGAAAGAAGGCGGTATTTCTCGGTGAGCTCATTAAATGTCCACTAAATCGATGTCCACTAAATCGAGTCTCTGGTGTATTTATGGTTCTAAAATAATTAGATTGATTTCAAAAGATTAAAAATGCAAAAATAATTGATTTATCTTACCTTTAAACTTTTCAAGACATTCGTATAAAAGCCTTCTTAATGTTTTTCCATAATAGTTTTTTTTACGTCAACTTGTCACTGAACTATTCTGTGTAATTTCTGTGCAAAAAACATTTTTTTTGTTAAATGTCTATTCTTAAATGTAACGAACTAATTTCCAAGGATAAAGTTAAAACAAAATCCATATAGAGTGTGCATGTATTTAAAAAAAGTTTTAAATAAGCAATAGAAGTTTTAATTTTAACTATAAATTCGTAATCAGTGACTCCAAAAACCCCTAAGTACCAAGTCTCGAGCGAATCCGAACGATTTTTAAAAACTTATCCTCCATATTGAATCTGAAATTTTAAATGTTTGAAAACTGACTTGAGATTCATAATCAGCGACCCCAAAAACCTCTAAGGAGACGTCCATTACTTACGTTAGGTGTTTTTTTGAAAATCTGGACGGCGTTTCCTCCCCCTTATAGTAAGATTTTGTGAGATTTTGTGAACCCCCCCCGCCCCCTTTCGTTAGATTTAAATTTTTTTTTCTTAAATAAGCAAAAAAATGAAACTATATTAAAGATGTTATATTAAATAAAGCTTATTAAATTTTTTCTTCTAAGCAGTTTGTATTTTTAATAAATACTTTAAACTATAAACTTAATAGTACAGGCCAATAGTCGATCTAAATCTTGCAGCATGAGAATAAGATCGTTAATAAAATTAAATTAATTCCATAAACGAGTCATTAGTTTAAATTATTATTTTTTTAGGTTATGGACCCAATAGATAAAATTATTAAATCAAGCAATAAACTGTCATATTGGGATATTTATCTACTTCGATGCCACCCTTCGATAAAATGCTTTTTCGAACATCAATTAAATATAATTCTATTTCAAAATAAATGCAATATGAAGTGAACTCGAAAATTTTTGCAAAATAATTCTTAATCAAACTTCAGTTCAAGATAATTTAGATAATGCTATGTCAATTTCAGTGTACTGAAATGACAAGTGAAATTATTATTATTTAATATGATTCCTTTACAAACGATAATATGTTTCGAAAGATAAAACTTTTATTTTAAATACAAATGACTACTATCTATTCCCTTATAATATTATTCTTAATTGTTAAAATTTCTAAAAGTAAAGAGCACACTAAACCTGAATTAGTAAAAATTAGTTACTAAATCAAAATAATGAAAAGCTTCCAGAAAAATTTCACTATTTGGATTGGTAGATTTTTATTTTTTATTAATCTTTTAGTGAAAAACTATGAATACCTATAAATAACATAAGTCTGACAGAATTTTAAATTAGTATAATTTCTCAAAAGAATTTTGAGTTAGTCGAATTTTTAAATGCCAAAATATCTATTTCACTAAAACCTCATTTTTTCTTCAAAATAAAAAGTTGTTTAAAAAAAAATTCTGTAAAAAAGAAATTTTTGTTAAATATGAATTTAGTGACCTGAGAATTCTGTTAAGTAAAAATTGAATTCAAAAGAAATTCGAAACATGAAAATTTGTCTAAAAAAATTCTATCTAAAATTCTGTAAAATGAATTTTATAATATATTCCTGTGAATTGAGTACGTGGAACATTCTAAAAAATATGATTTTTTTCTAAAAAAAAATTAAGAGAAAACTCTATTAAACATTTTAATAACACATCCAAAAATAATACTTTAGAACGCACAATATTATTAATGATGGAAAGAAATAAATTATTATTTGTTGTGGAACAATTTTAATTAACAGTTTAAAGGGTCAGTATGGGTTTATTATACATATTTTCAAGAATTTATTTTTTAGATTAAAATATATTTTTATAACCCAGTCTTTTTATTGACCTTTAAAAGGAACTATTTAATGATGAAAATTTGAAAAAACCAAGTGGGTAAAAATTTACTTTAGAGTAATCTCACTATGTGGAATAATTTTTGTGTAGAAAAGAATTAATTCGAGTAATAACATTTGAGTAAACTGCAATGACTCAAATCAAACATTTTTAAAAGAACATTTTAATATAAGTTTGAAATATTTTTAATTAAATAAACTTTCATTATTTTAAGTTACAATTTGTTACAATAGGTTAAATTATTACCTGGAAAAGAAAAATATGAAACGACAACTAAAAATGAATCATGGCCTCAATGGAATGAAGACTTTATATTTAATCTGCGAAAGGAAACTAAATCTAAATTTGGTAAAAGTAAAGTTGTCGAAGAAGAATTAGGTGGATCTAGATTTATTGTAGCCACATTATACGCAATTTTGGAAGAGAAACCTTTGATTGCAACTGAAAAGAAGGAAAATGAAAAGGAAAGGAATAAATCAAAGGAAAAAAGTGAAATTGCAAAGAAACATGCAAAAAGGAAAGAAGATACTACTTCTGCTACTCAGGAATCGAATAAAAACAAACTGCTAAGTCAATTTTTTGGTAAATCTACAGACAAAGTTGCTGATCAAAGTTCTCCAGAAAGAAAAATTTTTGATAAAAGACGAATCATAGGAGCAACAACAATTTCTCTTGACTCAAGGAATTTTACAACGAAACCACTTAAAAGTAAACATCAAAATGATGTTTCTACTGGCGATATGTGGAGAACACTAAAGCCCATTTCTAGCGGAATAGCTGGTGCTGAAGATCGAGTGAGTATAAAAAGCTTTAATTAATTAATTAATTTTTTAGATGACAGCACATCATGCTTTTTGTTATTTTTATTGTTTATATCGACGAAGATTTTGTTGCACATTTGAAAATCAAAAGACAGTTTGTTTTTCTTCTACGCATAGGGTAACTGCCCCAGTCGTTGGCACTGCGTCAGTCGTTGGCACCTTTCTTAGTTTTCTCTAAATTATAAACATATAATATTTTAAAAGTAATTACTTGTGTCGTGGGAAATAATTGAAATGATTTCGTTAAGGTGCTAACGATTGGGCAAAAGAGGTTAAAGCAGTGTCCCAGTCTTTGGCACTTCAACAGTTTGAAAAGTAGTGAGGTTTAAAAATTTCGTTTATGCTTTACAACGTTAGTACATAAAATATTAAAGTCATTTTTAATTTTGTACATAATTTAAACATTGTTTATCAATGTTTTGTGATTTTAAATAAATTATGTGGATATTTTAGAAAATTATGGCTTGTTTAAAAGTGGAGTGCCAACTACTAAAGCATTTTCGACTTTTTCGAAAGTTTTATTAATTTCTAAATTCTCATAAAGTTTTAATGAAAATTCAATATGTCATCATATGTGACGCTCCGCGAGAGAAGGGACTTATCGCGGAAAAAATCAAATTTCATTTTTTTATGCTAAAAGATAATTTTTGAGTTGTTCTTTTATTTCCACGTTTCAAAAAAAATTTCATTAATCACACTTTTTGTTATAATGCTTCAAACCTAGGCGTGCTAAGTGTATCCCATGTTTTTGGATTTTCTTTGCACATTCCATTCCATGAAAATGACTTTTATTGATTTCATTGTTTTATGGTAATTGATAGTTTTTGAGTTGCTTTTTGAGTTTCAAAAATCAAAAATTAATTCCTGCATTTAGTTTTCTTGTTATGAAGTTTCAAACATAGGCATGTTAAGCTTCTCAATTTTTCTTTCTTCTCTTTGCCCGTCCGTCCTTTAAAGTTTGCTTTCTCAGCGATAGGCCTCTTCTCTCACGGAGCGTCACATATTCTTTATTAAATTGTGAAAACATATATCACTAACAGAATATCATTATCTAAAATTTTATGTGCGATTTCTCCTATCACGAGAATTTTGTGTCTCAAAATTTTTTCTTACAGTTTTTTCTAATGTACATAAAGTTATTTAAACTTTTTGATTTTGAATAAGTTCTTATCGTTATATAATACTATTTATTTATCGTATAATTCTAAAATGATTTTATTGATATTGTGTTTGTATACAAATTTTTACTGGGGTTCAAAAAATGGTGCCCTGAGAAAATAAGCCTCTAGCCAATTTCTAGCTTAAGGGATTCTGAACAAAAGACACAAGATTCCGGAGATCACAACCAAACTTCAAGGTTAACAGTAGCATTTAATCTGCTAATAATAAAAAATGAGCTTTGTAGGCGCTATATCAACAACCTCTCTTTGCTAAATTTAATCAAAAATTGGTTACAATTAGTCAACTTAATTTCTCAGTGTGTCATGTACCATAAGATAACAGTTTTGAGATCTTAAGATGGACACCGCTTCAGAATGAATTTATTGGAATCTTATTGATTATACACAATCCACAATAATATTGTCAGTCTCATAATTCAAATTTTTTATTTTTCCGCCAGGAAATATATACAGTTATCGATATATCGATCAAATATCAACATTTATCGATATTTGAATTTCTGTTATATAGAAATTCGCTATAAGCGCTACCGCTTTTATAATCCCAGGTGCGAATTTTGGTCGGCAGCCAGAGTTTGTCCGTCGGGCCAAGGTCGGCACAACTCTGGCATGCGTAGTTACGTCTGCCAGAGTTGGCCCAACTATATTTTTTTTCAAGTTCCCAAAGTTGGGCTGACTCTGCAAGCCAACTGTGGCACTCGCAGTTTTCCCGACCGCCGGCCCAACCTTGCCCAGAGTTTCCCCGACCGTTGTGGAAACTTTGTAAAACACAGTTTAAAAGACTCTAAATTTGGAGGTCGGCCTAACCTTGCCCAGAGTTTCCCCGACCGTTGGGGAAACTCTGTAAAACACAGGTTAAAAGACTCTAAAGTAAAACACAGTTAGTGCTTCACGATATGTCGATATAATATCGATATCGTCTCGATATCGTCTTGAAATTCGAGACGATATCAAGACGATATTCTAAAAAAAATTTCGATACAATATCAATAAAGGACTTTCGAGATTTTTAATATTATCGATATCGACTTTAATGAGAAAGTAGTATTGATCTAAATGATTCAAGATTGAGAACAGGGGCGGCAACTTGTAAATTTTTGCCATCTGCACACTTAATATTGACCGGGGTGAAGGGGGGGGGGCAGAAGAGAAAAAAAACAGTAATAAATTAGAATTTCTTAATTAGCGTAACTATTGTATCGCAATAGTTGACAATTTATTTGATTTCGAGTAAATTTTTGGAATTAAAAATAAATAAAACAAAATTTGTAAAAAGTAGATATTACAAATTAAAAAAAAAGAAAAAAATTAAAAACTGACGAACTTGATAGAAATTTGAGAAAAATAATTGAAAAATGATTAAAACATTGAAAAGTGGATACAATAACTTAGATTTGAGATAATAAAAAATAAATGAAAATTTAGGATATTAATTGAAAAATGATTAATATATCTAATTTAAAGGTGGAAAAATTGAAAAATGAGATAAATAATTGAAAATTTATAATTTTAATTGAGAAATACACTGTAAAAACAGGTGTCTTACAAGTGTCTTATTTTAAGATATAAGACGTTTAGAAAGCGTCTTATAGGTAGTTTTAATAGAAGCATTATCTCAATGGTTTAAAATTAAGACAACTCTAAAATGTCTTAAAAGTGAGGACAAAATAAGACACTTGTTTTTAGAGTGTAGTAAAAATAATTAAAAATTGAAGAAATTGATTGCAAATGAATTAAAAAATTAACTGAAATTTGAGATAAATAATTTTAAAAATTAGATCATTTATTAAAAAATAATTAAAAATAAAAAAACTAATTGAAAAATGATAGAAATAATTAAAAATTGAAGAATTTAATAAAAATTTGTTAAAAAAAATAATTTAAAAAATTACAGAATATGTTTGAGATAAACAAGACTACGAAAAAGGATAAAAATAATTGGAAATTAAGGTTAACTCTGGAAATTTAAGAAAAAAATTGAGATAATTTCAGAATTTATTTGCCATAAAAGAAAGTGATTGAAAATCGAAGAACATTATTTAAATACTTGAACAATACAACTAAAATATAAAAGCAATAAACAAAAATTTATAATAAAAATTAATGGGGGATGAAACAAGTTTTTTAATATTAAAAATTATTTCGAAAATGATGAAAATAGTGAAATTGATAATTAAATTAACAAATTTGATGAGTTATGTCCTTCCATTATTTGACATTACAAATTGCTATTATTAATAATTCGACATTGAAGAAATTAATTGTAATTTCAAGAAAAAAATTACAATTTAAAAAACAAAAATGTTATTTTGTAAAAATAATTGAAATGACAAAAGAAATTAAAAATTAATTAATAAATAATTAAACTAATTTGATATTGAAGGGAATAATTAAAACTGAAAACGTTTTATTTTAGAAATTTAAAGAAAATAATTGAAACTTGCAATTTAAATTGAATTTAAAATATAGGGGAAAAATTGAAAAATAATGAGAATCATTGAAGAAAAATTTTTGAAAAATGATAACAGTAGTTGACATTTTTAGACATTAATTGCAGTTTTAGAAAAATAATTTGAAAAAATACAGAATATTTGTTAAGTAAAAAGAAGTACCTTATTACAAAACGATTTCAAGAATTTTAAAGCCAGGAAAAAAATTACAAAATTATAGAAATAATCGAAAATTTATTGAAGAAAGTAATGGAAATTTGAGATAAATAATTGAACGTTTTGGAATTAAGCAACAAATGCTCAAAATAATATAAAATTTGTGAAAATCATTGCAAATTAAAAAAATAATTATTAAAAATTGACGAAAGTATTTGAAATTTGAGAAAAGTAATTGAAGAATGATTAAAACATTGAAAAGTGGATACATTAACTTAAAATTGAAATAATAAATAAAAATTGAGAAAATTAATTTAAAAATAATTAAGGTATCTAATTAAAAGGTGAACAAAATAATTGCAAAAAGATAAAAGTAAATGAAAATTGAAAAAAATAATTGAAAAATGATATAAATAATTGGAAATTTAGGAATTTACTTGAGGAATGAAGTTTGAGATTAATTTAAAATTGAAGAAATTGATTGCAAAATGATAATAATAATTGAAAGTTGAAGAAATGTTTTAAAACTTGAGAAAAAATTTTAAAATCTAGGAAATTAATTGAAGAATAATGAAAGTAATAAAAAATCCGAGAAAATATTTGTAAAGTAATAAAAATAATTAAAATTTGAAGAAAATAATTGAAAAAATTTTAATATATATTTGTTATAAAAAAAAATAATTGCAGAATGATCAAAATAATTGTAAATTGAAAAAATAACTAGAACTTTAAGAGAAATAGTAAAAAGATTAGAAAATTAATCAAGAAATAATTGAAAAAGACAAAAAGTAATTGAAAATTAATTGAAAAATAAATTTAATAAAAAAATAATTGATAGAAATAATTGTTAATTGAAGAAAATAAAAAAAAATTGTAAAAAATAGTTGAAAGAATTGCAGAATTTATTTGGGATAACAAGACTTCTTTGAACTTCTATTAATTTAAAATTTGATTGATTAAAAACCTAATGAATCCACGCTTTGAGAATAATAAGTTTAAAATTATTCAAAAATTTCTTTAATTTTTAACAATTATTTTCTATTACGATTTCAATTATTCACTACAATTTTAATCAATTTTTATCATTTTTCAAAATTTTTTTCCAATTTCTAATTATTTTAATTTTTTTAAATTTCCCCCCTATAATTTTAAAATTTAATTTCTGGAAGTTTTGATTATTTTCTTTAATTTTTCCTAATGAAACTATCATGTTTAATTATTTTCTTCAATTGCAAATTAGTTTCATTATTTATTAATTAATTTTCAATTTATTTCGTCATTTTTCAATTATTTTTGCAAAATATGATTTTTGTTTTTTAAATTTTAATCTTTTTCTTCGAATTGTAAATTCATTTATCCACATTTTTATTAAGAAATTAATTTTTTGTCTGTCATTTTGCCATATGGAATTTCAGAGGGCGACTTTTTTGCTCTATGGAATTTGCAGACGTACCATACACCAATCGCCGCCCCTGATTGAGAAAAAATATGGTTTGAAAAACATATTGATCTTTTAAAGAATTGTTTTATTTAGAATATAACATACTTTTACCGTAAATTAGTAAATTCACGTATTCATTGTGCGTTGGGTATTAGTCAGGTGCTACTCACCACTGTAAAGCACGAAAATTAGACCTAATTTTAAGATTTTTTAAAGGTGCAGAATAAAATGAATTAAACCCGATTTATATACTATTATTAGATATCTATTGAAATATAAGAAAATTATTTTGCTATCTTGAAAAAGTAAAAATGGCGGTCTAGATGGTTGATTTAAAAAATTCATTTTTTAAAGTTTAGGTCTACGGCCGGTAGAAAATCTTTTTCAATTTTTGATCTGGAACCAAAACCCAACATTTTTATGAATTTGCAACTCAAAAACTGGAAAAGTAAAAAGTGTGCCGTGAAAATGGCACACATTTAAATCAAAATTTCAAGTTTTTCGGTAAAAAATCGATAGATAATTGCTAATAATTTTTTTTTTTTGATAAGAGAAAACCCCCTATGTACTTGCATAAAGAATGTTATAATGTAGTTGCACACCAATTTTTAAGTAAATCGGTCAAAAATTGTGCGAAAAAAGCTACCAGCCAGTTTGAAAAATGTGGTTTTAAGAAATACTAATAGAAACCTCTAAGTATTTAAAATTCTTTGATATTCAAAATAAGTGAACAAATCAAACTTGTGAAAAATATTTTCGTCAAATTAAAAGAAAAACGTGACTGAAGTGTTCTAAAACTTTTTATACTAATGCATTTACTATGTTTTATAGACTGAACAGTAACATTTAAAGTGATATTTGAGCGTATAAGCACGTTGATACATAATATATAACTCATAAAAAAAAATTTATTTTAGACGATATTATCGACTCAAGACGATATTTTTGTCAAAAATATCGATACGATATTTGGATAGTCGAGAAATTTCGAGATCAATATCAATATTGCTCAAATATCGTATCGTCTTGATATCGTGAAGCACTAAACACAGGTTAAAAGACTCTAAATTTAGAGGTCGGCCCAACCTTGCCCAGAGTTTCCCCAACCGTTGGGGAAACTTTGTAAAACACAGGTTAAAAGACTCTAAATTTAGAAGGTCAGTCCAACCTTGCCCAGAGTTTTCCCGACCGGTGCACCGAAAAAAAAATATTCTTAAAATAAATGGATTCCGCTTAATTGGATGCAAATTTTCCTCTTATATATGGGCACTAAAGTATTCCTCTTTAATTAAATGGATTTTCCTTTTTTGTAAAGGAATCCTCTCAAAAAAAGTGTAATCTCATCAATTTTAGACCAACTTCAAAAGTATCAAATTTATGTACGTTAACCTTTTTTATTTATTATTTAAAATAAGAATTATACGTTTAATATACTTTTGTAATGAATATTTAAATAAAAATAAGCAAGAAACACTATTATTTAAGGCAACAATTTAGTGGTTAATCGATTTATTTAAATGATAAAGTATTCTTTAAAGGAGAATCATCTAGGTTACAGTCTTTAAACACTCTCTAAAATTTTTAATATACTTTGATGATTTCTATTAAACAAAAATAATATTTGAATTAAATATTTATTGTAAATTATTAGAGCGGTTAAAAATCAGATTTTAAATACTAATACTTTGACTATTTTAAATAAAGTCCTTAAATACTTGAGTTATAAATAATTTAAAAAATTTTAATTTATCAAAAAGATTAATATGTTTAGAATGTTTCCAAGAGTTTATTATTATTTTTCGCTTTCATTTAAATTAATTAAACTTTAAAGTCTTTTAACGTTACATACATGTTTATATAATACAAAATAAAAGTACAGAATTCTCTGAAAAAGAAAACAATGATCCAAATCTTATTATTTTCTATTGATATAAATTAAAATATGTACATACGTTGATTAATTTATTGAATTAACATTTTAAAGATTTAACTTCAATCCTACAAATAAAACGACAATTATGTTACAGAATATACATTTATTAATATAGGCTGCAAATTTTGAATAGATTTCACTGGAGATTTTTTTTTCATAAGTTATCTATTTTTCAAGAATGACATTTAATAATATTTTCAACTAGTTTGAAGTTGCATGAATTCAAACATATACAAATAATTACGGGCAACTTCAAGAATCTGTTTGTTTAGAGGAATAATCTCAATTTTAAAGGGATAATCTTAAATATATAGGAATAAGTTCAATCACAAAGGAAAACTTAAAAGTCATCCTTTAGATAAAATATTCTCAGATTAATAAGAAAATTCCGCTTCGGTGTAGAAAAATAAACTTATATTAAAACGAAAACGTAAAAGGAATTTAGAAGCGGAAAATTCCGTTCGTATTGAGAATTTATTTTTTTCGGTGTGGGGAAACTTTGTAAAACACAGTTTAAAAGACTCTAAATTTGGAGGTCGGCCCAACCTTTCCCAGAGTTTCCCCGATCGTTGGGGAAAATCATTGATTTTTTTTAGAAACATTAAAAATGTTATTTATTAATTTATTTAGCATAATTAAAAAGTAGAAAAAATATATTTTTTTAAATTTAAATAAATAAAAAGAAGTCTAAGGTAAAAGCACCAGTACCTGGACAGTTTTGAAGGGGTGTCAAGTTTAGCGATATTTTGTACTAAGATAATTAATTATATTTTACGAAATGTTTGGATTTTCGTTTAACTTACATTTAACGGATTCGAATTAATAAAAAATTAATTATAATAAATGTTTTCGTTAAATTAAAAGCTTGAAATAAAAAAATAGCTTATTTGCAGCAGAAGTTGGACAGTACGCTATTTGGATGGGCCTAGTAGTTTGGACATAAGACCCTATAGTTGGACATATAGGAAAATACACACTCTATTATAGATTATTTGTTATTATTTATTATTAAAACTTTTATTGGCAACTACTAAATTAATTAGTTATTTAGGTTTTTAATTAATTGATTATTTTATTGATTAATTAGTGTCTGCAAAGTGTCTGTCCATCTACTGGGGTACGTATAAAAAACGTCAGGTAAACTTGGACAGACAACTCAGAGTAGTTTTAAAAGAAACGTCTTAAATAATTTTTTTGCTAAACATTTTGCATCTACGATTAACAAATTTAATTATACCTAAAAACTGACTATCTGAAGGGTATCTATGAATTTTTTCATTTAGTTTGGAGGAAATTTTAACTCTTTTTTGCTATTGTCCAACTACTGGTCCCAATTTTTGCTTTGTCCAGGTACTGGTGCTTTTACCTTACAGAAGAAATGTAAAAATATTTCAACAATAAGAAGTTTAGGAAAATTAAACCAAAAATATTTTAATAATAATAGTCTTAAAACACTTCTAAAATCAATTTTAAAAACTTGTTGACAATCAAAAATGTTTTGGAAATAATAATTAAGTTTACAAAGAAATAGACATTTATTTATTGAATGTTGTAATCTTATAATAAATGATGATGCGATGATTTAAATCAAAGTAATAAATCAGTAGCATACCTGATTTTTTTATTTTTCTTCCATTTGTTTATAAAAATTTGTTTAAACAAATTAATTTTCAAACAATTTTTAACTTCAAAGTCATCATTTATTCCACTCTGCTCTTTCCTATAATCGATTTTTAATATGATTTTAGGAATATCATTGTATTCCTAAGCGTAAGCTGAGATGAGTACAGAGTCATTGTCATTATTTATTAACTATTTAAAATATACAGAATTGGAAATTTTAAAAAATCACTTTGTTTATTTTGTAATTTTTTCTTTACTATCAATTGCCGCGATTTATTTTTAATAATTTTCATCTTATTTCTATTTGTTTATAACAATTTGTTTAAACAAATTATTTTTTAAACAATTATTAACGTCAAAAATCATTATTTGGTCCATGGTCATCATTCCAGTATTCAATTATTTAGTATCTCAGTCTCTCTAAGAATAGGCGGTAATGAGTTAAGCTATATAGTTGATTTATAATTTCTTATTGCAATCAGTGATACTATGGTGCATAGCGTACTGGACTGTCAGCTGGAGGACCAGGGTTCGAATCTTCATGGCTACAAAAGTTTTTCTGTTTCAGGTTCTAATAATATATGTAATTTAAACTATTAATATTTATGTAACTGAATTTATAAACTATATTATGTAATTATATGTACTTTAATTAATGTTAAAATTAAGATAAAGTAGTAGGTTGGCCTAACTTTGGGATGAGTAGTTGGCCCAACTATGAATACCGTTGGTCGGCGAACCGTTATCATTTTGCTGGTTGGCCCAACTTTGGGATGAATAGTTGGGCCAACTTTGGGAACAGTAGTCGGCCCGACTTTGGGGTCAGTAGTTAAGCCGACTTTTTGGTTGGCGGAACTCTGGGCTTTGAGGTTGGCCCAACTTTGGGCTCAGTAGTTGGGCCGACTATCAGTACCGTTGGTCGGCGAACCGTTATCATTTTGCTAGTTGGCCCGACCTACGGCATGCAGAGTCGGACCAACCGCCGCAAGGTTGGCCCGACCGTGGGTCGACGGACAATTCGCACCTGGGATACTCCTTAAGAGGTTACACCACTCTAGAATTTTCAAAAATTGAATTTTTTTTTATTGGCTCAAACGGTTGACGGCTAGACGGTTGAGCTGTGTGTTACAGACTCGTCATATACATAGCGTATGCTTCAAAAGAACGTCTCCAGTGTCGCAATTTTGAATTTTTTTAAAATAAAAAATATTTTTTGTTTACTTCAAGACATGTGTAATAACATCCTGTAATATTATTATTCTCTTCCTTTTTCTTCCACAAAGAAATTTTTCACGAGAAGTGCTTAATTTTTCACGTCTAAAATGAAGTTGTTCCAAAGCGTTTTTCTCAAAACTACTTTTTTTGAGCTGGCCGGAAACATAACTTCCACAAATTTTAACCGATTTACTTAAAATTTTAACTGTTGCTTCTTATTAACATTATCTTGAGAAAGACGTAGGAATTTTTTTTTATGTTTCATATTTTTTTAGTTGTAAACAATTTAGTGCCTATTTTTTAAGAAAATAGCTCCGTTTTTTCTTAAAATGTTCACCATTTTTGCAAAAATCGATTAAACAAAAATCCCCTACGTTTTTCTCTAGCTTTTGAGATTGAAAAATAGTAAAAATTTGTTTTTGTTCTAAGACGAAAATTGTAGCAAAAACCTTTCCGGCCGCAAGGTCATTCCCCTAAAAAAATGTATGCATCACGTACTTATATATGTGATGTTTTAAAAAAAATAATTCATAAAGTTTATTTTTTTCTCTTTAAATTGTACCCAAACAAGATACTTAAACATATTTTTCATTACTTTTAAAATTTTTTTTAAAAAAAAAACAAATTATTTAATTTAATTAAATTATGTAATATCGCACGTATTAAATTGTTTGTTGAGTTTAAGTGAACTATTATCTATATTAACCCAGGCAGAAATAAACACCAACATATATTACTTATTTAGTTCTGATCAGGGTTGTGCAGTGACGCGTCACTCGAGGTTTTCGACGTATAATACATTTTCGACGTAATATACGTAGAAAATGTAGAAAACTATGTAATTTACATCCCAAATCTATAAGGTATATCTATATATATATAAATTTTAAATTTTCGCGCGCTGTCACGTGATTAAATCTGTGTGTACTGATGTATATTACATTATGTAGAAAACTAAACATGTAAATTACATATGTAATATACGTAGAAAACCCATGTAATTTACCTAATGTATTTTACGTGCACAACCCTGGTTCTGATATCGGAACCGACTTTCAGAGGGGCCCGCACAGGGCCATTATGGGCAGGTAGCGCTGTTAACTTAAGGGGGTGGCAAGAGGGGCAACTACCCTGGGCCTCACTTTTTAGGGGGCCTCCAAATTGCAAAATAAACAATCTAACATCGCGCTTCGTCACATTCTCATCGCGCGCAGGGCTCGCTTCGCTCGCTAGTTTCAGCGCGCCTC